>CM060900.1:267619283-268219283 GCA_030762935.1 Hymenopus coronatus | reverse complement strand
TATGATTATCTTTCCGATCGATTTACCAGTTGCAAATCGGAAGATTTACTTTGTGGAGCATTACAATGTAGTAATCAAAATAATAAACTTGAATTTGGAATGCGCAGTTATGCTAGAGTGGGAACTATGTTTGATTATACCACTCATGAAAAATGTACGACGGTTATGATAGATTTAGGGACACAAATAACCCAACCCGGACTAGTACCAAATGGTGCTAAGTGTGGTAACACCAAAATATGTATAAATCAGACATGTATTCCTGTCAAACGGATAAAAGATCATACATGCCATTGTTACGGTAATGGTGTATGTATTAATAAAAACCTGTGTTATTGTAAGAAGGGTTTTGCCCCGCCGTTTTGTAACATGACGGTACGGGACAACAGAGTGAAAAACAAACCAACTACCACTCCTGCTAGTGGGATGGCAACCACGCCCACTAAGAGTGCGAATGCCGAACTTATCTTCTATGTGATACTATTAGTAATATTTCCCACACTGTCATTTATATTCACGACAAGAAACTATATAAAACGATTTTTATCCTCACAAACACATACCGCCCCCACAGAACAAATTGAACATGCTGATAATTATCAATCACTGCCAAACACCTTTTTTTCTTCGAAATCAATTTATTAAGGACTAATGTAAAGTCGGACTTAAAACCGGTATATAATTAAGAAATTTGGTTAACTTGGGTAACGCACCCACATTCAAAAAAAAAAAAAAAAGCATACCATGACATATCATTGTTAGAATCATTGCACGCGTTGAAGTAATTAGTAATTACTTGTAATTTTTCTGTATGCATGTCTATACACTATTATAATTATAGTCATGAATTACTGATAATATTTCATAATGTTATTCATCAATAATTACGCTAATGTTCTTTACATTAATGTTTTTAACTATAATTGGTATATTAATAATATCAACAATAATATTTCTTCAATTGCGATTAATAAAAATAAGATCCTTAACCATGATACTTATAATAATTTAAATATTAATAAACTATCCATGGTATCAATAACGATAACGACAAATAACACTGTAATATTTTATCATTCAACAGTTATAATGATATTCTAAATGAATAGTAACCACGTTAATAATAGTGATTATATTAATAATTCTAATTACAACATCTTAGGCAAAAATAATTAAATAAATAAACAATGGAAATAATAGTAAACAACCGTTGAACAAATTGATTAAATAATGTGATTCCTACTAACACAATTTTAATTTTAAATATTATTAATGACAATTAATACAAGACAAATAATGTTTTCTGTAATACAACTAACTTTTGTTACCCTCCATTAGCAATAAAAGTGAACTTTCTTAATAATAATAATAATAATAATAATAATAATAATAACAACAATAATAACAATAATAGTCATCATAATAAGACAAAAAAAAAACAAATAAATACCTACACCGAGGTTTGAGCCCATGACCCCCTACCATAAATACGGTGACAGTCCGTCACTGCAAATCAGTTTGGTTTCATTTACTTTACTGAAATTCGAAATTTAAATAACATACAGTAAATTAAATATTCTTGAATTGATATAAATTACAACTGCTATCTCAGACAACAACAAATTAATTATTGTAATTGGCATATGCCATTAGTAAAATTAATCTTAAGCTAGCACTGTTCATGTAAACAAAAAAAAAAAAAAAAAAAAAAATAAATAAATAAATAAAACCACTAAATAATAATCATCTACTTAGAATATTAATGGTCTACTTTATGACAATATCCAGATTAATAACATAGTAATGTGTAAATCAAGAGCATAAAATATTATGGATCACCTACATTACCTTATTTATATAAGTTAAATAGTTATAAGCCACGTAAATGCATATTACACGCTTATATCTACCTGAATAATTCGCATTAAACTATCATCACTTTTTTTCTTCTCTCTCCGGCGACACAATACTTAGTCACACAAGCGTTGAGCGAAACAAACCAAGCAGGTTTGAAGCAGTAAGCAAACTTAACAGGAAGCTAACGTACTACTTAATAATAGAATATTTAATGCAGTAAACTTTACTCCATGTTAAGTAAACTGAATGGTAGTCCATTATGCACTAATATGAGAGGACAATAGCTTACACAATTCATTCGACATCTTTGCTGTAACTAATATTCATTTACGTACTATATGTTGTTTAATTCTCATATACATCATTTTAATTTCTGTATTTTGACTTTATTATTTCACCTGAAATAGTAAACAACAAATATTTTCCATGTTTCAAAATGTCACAGCTACACATCTCTAAGGAATCTATTAACCTTCTAATTTACTATGCAAAAGATCTAGCCATGCGTTTTTATAATACCAGGTGATATTTTGAAAAATTCTATAATTCAGAGAACAAAATAACGGAAAAAGCCTATATAGTTAAACGTACATAAGGGTATTCACTAAACTTTGCTTTAGTCGCCATCTTAGCCCTATATTGTAATTGTTTTTGCGTAATACGTTATATATTAATTTCGCAATTACTTCTATTAAACGGTTTTATTCATTTTGGTTGTTAAAACAGGAATCACCGATAAGAATTTTACTACTTAATCAGGATTAACTTTATTGTAGTTTAATAATTATAAAATCTTTTTCTTCTTTTTTTTCCCCCTTTGTCACATTTCAATATTTAATAGAATTTGTGATATATTTTACAAGTACAATGTAAACTTTACCTGTGTCTGTAACTTCTATTTAAGTTACTTTCTTTTCGTATTCATGTGTTTAATTCAGCAAGTTTATTGCTAGTTTGGATTTTACACCTTCACTGGTACACGTGAGGTGATTAAAACTAAGTATATTACAGATTTGTATAAAGCTTTTATCTAACAGTTCTCAGATCTATAAACCTTTCATATTATTTTAGTCGTTCTCAGCACACTTTCTATGGTTTTTTATTTTTAACGCTATTTTACTGTTTTCTTTGTTAGCATACAAAAAGATCGCACTGTCACATTTCAAACCCTTGCATGTCGCTTTAACTTAGTGTATTATTTTATGTATCTTGTGCTAAGTAATGGACGTTTCTGTTAAAGTTTATATTAATTAATGGAAAACTTCGCAGAATAATACCTTTTTTTTTAGATTAATTTGCTCTCAGGACAGACAGAGAAAATTATGTGAATGTAACACGTCAGAATTTTTTTTTCTTCTCTTCTTTACCAAGCAAATATCTTTGTTATTTATTAGCACTTAACTATTTATTTATAGCCTATATTTTTCAGCTATGTGAAATGTCTTTCTTCCGTTACAGATCATTACGCCTTCTTGTGTCACTTTCACTCTTAACTGTACTAAATGTCAACTGCATATGACATCTTATATTTCGTTAATTTTGAATCTCCCGGATAAATCGTTAGTCAAAATTTAGACGAAATTCCTCTTTTATTCTTGTACTAGATTAAACTATATAAATACTTATACGATATGAATACTGACATCTCTTTTCTTTTTATTGAAAATATCTTTTATTTCATGGATTACTTCCTTAACGTTGCGGTTGAAATTTAATTATTTCGGTAACAGTTTCGTTGAGTTGCGTATTAAACTCACTACTTAACTGGTACATTGCTTTAAACTCACGGCATACTAGATAACTAAACATATGCCTTTCTTAATTGTATTTCTTTTCTTGTTTATTCAAAACTTCGTGAATGCGAATACGTGTACACATGAAGTTCTCGTTTTAACTCGCAATTATATTTCACTTTAGCGTTTGAATTAGCTAAAACCTACATGGCTTGAAGCACTCATTGTTTATAAACTTATGAATATTACTTACCAGGCACGCCTCTCGTTACGCCTGCAATGTGAAGACCACTCGTAATACACTTGGTCACAATTCACCTGTTTAATCACATCTTCAGATATTTTTATATCATATAACACACGGTCAGACTTTAAACACCTCCTCTTATAATTCTCATCTCGACATATTAGGTATATACGGTGATCTGCAGACTTCTCAAACATCTTATTCTTTACTACGCATAAATTATGACTGTACCGGACAACGTCTGTCAGCGTTCTGGGAACATCATGTCGCCTATGACCGGAAACACCTTATCACATCTCCATGCGATATTTTCTTCTAACTTTGTTGTTGAGTACGAAATATGGTATTTCTAAGCTAGCCGTTGTTTCACAAATATAATGTTGTAGGCTGAACTATTGGTAAACCCTAATAATCTTAGGTTTTGCTTATTGATTCTTAATTTTGGACTAAGGACCTTAACCACGAACACTTTTGTCTTCGTAAGGTGCATAATTTTTTTCTTTCTTTTCTGCTAAAATTTCACGGAAAATACACGTTTTTTTTTACATCTTGTATAAACGCTTAATTTTTAGAATAACCGCCGCGGATCTTTGGTATATTACCTTCTTATTAAACACTGTATAACACTAAATGCACGATAATTAATATTTGTATTTATATATACCATTTGTTATTAATAGAATAGTTTTGTTTTCAGTACATTCTTCCAACCCTCGACACCTACACTCTTACACGCTTCTCAATCTTCGATTTGCTATTTTCAAATTATTATTGACCTATTGACTGTTATTCCTTTGGATTTTCCGCTCCTTTCCTTAACTACGCAGTGGAAGTTCAGTCCGTCTGCACTTAACATCCACGGAGTTTCCACGACCTCATCCTGTTTTTCAAAAGCACAAAATTGATGCAAATATTATGTGTTGTGGTTTTTCTTTGTTTAAAGCAGACGCACGCTGGAATTCCCTTTAACAATTATGTTATATGTAGTATTTCACTAACTTTTTAATGTATCTTATTGGTCATACACGCTTGACGGTTTTTTTTTTTCTTCTCTTCTTTCACCACTTTATAACTTCAGATTGCATAAGAGAGAAAAAAAAAGGGCGTACCAATCAATCTTTATTTTAGTCGTTTTTGTTATATACTGATAATTTTACAACATGAATCGCTCGTATTAACTTCATACAACGTATTGGCACTGAATATTTCATTTATGACTCGTTTCCACCCATATATGTTCTAGTTTTTTGTCTTTTCCTGTTCCTTTATCTTTTTTTTTTCTTTTTTTTACACGCTTTTTCCAGATGGTATTTCTTCATACTCAACTACTTTTTCTCCTGATTGCGATACCATCCAGTCACCTGGAGGATGTTATCGACCGGCCGATACGCATAGCAACAGGAGCCGTCATGAAACGTCTCCCAAAAACAATAGCTTATCAGGCTTCGGTCCCTTTGACATTTAAGGTCCTTCGTGAACGAGTGGAAACGCATCACCTGACTGTTCCAAGGCCAGTGGGCAGAAGGTCACCCCCGCAACTGTTAATACAATTGGAAGACGATATTAACTATATCGGATTGACTCTTGACAGAGAAGTGCGTAAGTTATCTGATGCTGTTTTTAATTTTACTAATATGGACGATAGACGTACAAAGAGAGGATTTGCTTTTCTAGGGGATATTCTGCATTACTGTTGTGATGTAGCTACTTCCGGTCAGCTTAATGCACTGGCCGCAACGGATAGACAGTTATTAGAACATTATTCATCCATGGAACGCATAATCACAGAAGATCATGCTTGGTTCTCTAATACTAGGAATAAATTAAATGATTATAGTGAACGTTTAGCTCAATCATTTGATAAAATTAATGAACGGTTGAAAACCGTGATGCGAGCTGCTAATTATACTTATAATACTATACGTAATGAACTGGATCAAATAACTGATCATCAATTTTTCTCATTATGGGAAATTTTGCGTAACACTCAAAGATCTGTACACACCGTGCTCTTTTTGAAGCAAATGGACGCCTTGCTTTTATGCCGAAACCATTTGTTGCCACTTTCTGTTATTCCTTATGATGTTTTTGAGCATGACCTATTACAATTGAAACAAAGTCTTTTGCAGACTAATTTCAAGTTAGTCATTGATACAACTGAAATTTATCGTTATTTCGACCTTGAAATTACGTCATGTTCCTTTAGCTCTAGTTACATTTTGGTTTCTATCAAAATTCCAGTCAAACAAAAAGACACGGCATGGGAGATCTTTCAATTTCTAAGTACACCCTTTGCCTGGGAATCTTCCACATGCACTATTCTTCATGACACGGCTTTCGTGGCTGTTAGCGGTTCCCTCGTACGCCCAATTACAGGTGCTGCTAGACAGCAATGTGATCCATTTAAGACAGGCCTTTGTTACATCCCACGTTTTAGTGATGATTTGCTATTTACGCCGTTGTGCGCAATTAAACTTATCAACGGCATGACCGCTGCAGAAATGAACGATTATTGCCCTTTCCAATGTCACACCGCTGATAAGATGATAATAACTGAAGTCGCGCGAGATGAGTACGTGATTACTCATCCCCTAGAACCCATTGAATTAATTTGCAATAACACCATTCGTCTTATTCCAGGCCTACCCTCTAATGCCCCAGGAGCATTGCAACTTAGTCTACCTTGTTTTTGTGAACTAAAATTAGGATCGGTAGTACACGTTCCAAAACGCTTCCCCTGTATTGACTTCGCCGTCCCTGAACCACACACCGTTCACCTTATTCCGGCGGGATGGTCTACATTGGAATCTCTTAAAATCTCCCCCTGGGCTAATTCAGAGCATTTAACCTTCAAAAACCTTTCCCAATGTTTCAATTCTAACTGGTCGATCAATGTGCCACACCTGAACTTATCTCACATTCCGCAGGTAACTTCGCTTTCAGGTCTAGAAGTACCTACGCATGATTCCCCTGCGTTAATGCAATTATTAGTTGTGTGGACTGCATTTTTGACTTTCGTTGTAGCTGTAGTCTTGTTCCGCCGACCTGAATTATTAATTACCGCTAGATTGCCAGGTGCTATGGCTGCCGGATCGGTTACCAATGTATTCTATAACGGTTTTGTTATTTTCTTTGGTATCTTGATTTTAGTTTTTATTGGCGCTGTGGCTTATCGAGTGTTTAAGTTGTGTTGGCAGGTATTTAAACTACATCGTGAAGTACGGAGACCGGCAGTAAACGACGGTGGAGAGACAGCGACGGGGAGTGTTCTCTTACTAACTACCCCATCGGTGGCTGCAAGAAGAGTTCCACCCGCAACTCTGGAACCCATACCAGAGGCTGGACCAGTTTGAGATCACGATTGTTTTTTTTAAACAACTTACTATTGGTAATGATATTCTGTTTCTTTTTTTTCTTTTACTCTACATAACTTGGTTTTTCTATGACGTCACTGGAAGTTTTAGCGGAAACTAGATAAGTAAACCGCTTACCTGATTAATCTGCTGAGGATAAACCCAGCTTTGTTAGCTTATAATGAAGCTCCTTTTAACTAACGAATAATTTTTCTGTATATTTCATGTTACATACAAAATTAGGGTTTGTCAGGTTTTCTTGTTTATAATAAGTGATTTATTTTTTTCAAGGACACAATTTTTTTTGAGGGAATATACTGTTGTCTCCAGGAGAATGTCGTAGGACCCTCCTGGCGGATTACAGGTACTGTCAGAAGCATGAGATAGAGGTCCTTGGTTCGTAAGTGTATCGCGAGATCTTGTGAATCAAACCTCCAAGGGAAATTATAGGTTTTTCTCTCCTACCCAATTGCACCGTCCGATAATGTATCGCGAGATCTTATCAGATTGCATTGTGGGTTAGATAGATAATTTTTTGTAGGAAGTTTACGTACTCAACTTCTTACTCCGTGCACGGGTGAGGGTAAATGCCCTTAGATTTTCTTTATTTATGGACGCTTGGGTTGCGCCATTGAGTAATTAATATTATATAGAATCTGCTTAATACGTGTGTCCTTGGGTTAGTGTATATATTAGTATAAGTTATAATTAAGTACACTCAGAAACATACCTGTGGTTGGCCACCGCAAACATGTTCTGGATATTCGTGATACTGACAACCCCTAATGTGTATAGTGGACACATTGAAGCGTCACCTATTGAAGTGACCGCCGGTGGCGACTTTTACGCCCTACCGAATATGACATTTTACGACAACTCGGTTCCAGTACTTTTTCTCAGTTCTCAATGTGGAATTCACCCACCAGTGTCGTCATTCTGTAAAATCAATACTACCACTTCTAACTTTTGCAATTGGATACTATCAAAATTTAAGACATTTCAAGACGAATACCCGTCTTTGTTCCAAGCTAATGATAACCCTTTGCGAGGTGACGGATCCATCTTTGGTTCCCAATTTCTTTTAGCGGACAAACAACACATTGAAAATATGTATATCTCAGATGACGCCATGCGTCAGCTTTTGTCCAAGGCAAGACAGTTTAACCGGTTTGTTATGATGTTTAATGCATCTTTCTGTGAGCAACTGTTTGATCTTCAGAGTGCCATTTCTTCACGTGCCTCGGGAGCCGGCCCTTTGTTCGAAATTTTGCATCAATTGGAACGTATGAACCGTTTGTACAGTACATGTGTTACGCGCCAGCTGAACCCTTCAGTACTCCCACCACCTTTATTGAGTACTGCATTAGATAACGTTCTGCGTAACAACCCTGGTTATCGCTTAGTCTGGGAACAGAACGCTATCGGTAAGTACTACACTGCCCCGATAGTAGATTGTCTATTTTCTACGCATTTTATAATGCTAGGTTTACAAATCCCGTTGATTCAAGTAAATGTGCAGAAGACAGTGGGACGTTTCTTTACACCAACGCCATTTGCCTTCTTCGATAAGACTTGTATGATTAATCTGGAAGGTCGCACAGTGGCCATCCTATACACCCACACTCATCTTCAGATTTTGTTACCGCAATGCGACACTGCTAAATCTAGTCTATGTTTAGTAACCCCCGCTTACGGAGTATCATCCTTGTTTACAGCCTGTGTCGCCGCCATCTTACATGGTACATCGGTCTCAAACTTATCTCGAGTTTGTCCTATGTCATGCATTGACAGTCGCAAACCGATGGTGTCATTGTATGATGCCTTTACGTTTATACTCACTCATGTATCTTCGTTCCAAGAACGTTGCCCCCATTCCCAACGAACTATACGCTTACATAGCGATATAGGGGCCTATAGGGTCCGTCTTCCATGTCAATGTAATATTACAGCTGCACATTACTTACTTACACCCCCCAGGCAATGCCTATCGACAGAAAACCCATCTACTGTAATTCACCGGCTTATCCCGGCATCTTGGTCCTCTATTGCTACTACAATACTTCCGGCGTACCAAATGAACGCATACCCTACGTATACGTCCTTAGAAGAATGTTATAACTCTAAATGGCACTCGCAGGACCATTCAGCTGTCACTACTATGTCTTTAATTGGGACACTTTTTGTTATAGATATCTTATTATTAGCCTACTTGCTTTGGATGGCTGTAACTAATGGATTCCGCCCTATTTGCTGGAGTAGCACTCCACCTTGGTCCGCTGATCTCCCGGCCCGTAGCCCTCCGTCATCAGTAACTTCTAGATCCCATCGAGGATATGATGATGTCAACCCCCAGGTGCTTGCACCTTTACCCCCTACCCCTGGAAATTTATGCTCTCCCCTACCCTTGTATGAAGTGCCTCGATCGGAAGAGAGCGCTTACTCCTTTCCCCGGCCGGTGGACCAAACTTATGTCCGCCCACGCCCGGTGGATTTGGCTTATGCCAATATTTCGACGCCTCAAGTGTGATTCTTTCCTGCCTATCCTACTTACCCATACTAGGGTTGGAACCCATCATGTTTGACCCATCATGTTTACTCCATCATGTTTAATTATGGTTTGCATATGTATAATCTGTTTTTGGCTTTTATATGTATTAGTTTTATTGTCCAAACACTTTTTCTTTTGTCATATTATATGTATGTTATATACTTGCCTATTCCTTATAAAGTATTTAAATCTATGCCTAAAACGGACATTAACATTAGCATTGCATGTCCATTTTTTTTTATGCAAGTATTGTTGTTAGTTCATTTTTGTAGTCCTTGAGTAATTTTTTTTGGTTCAGCACTATAGGTTTCTGTTCAATATTACCTTTTTATGTAAATTCATATGTCAAAGCTGCATGCTTTACACCCCTACTTTATTTTGGAGATTGTGTATCATTCTCTTTGGCCCCACTTCTGTACTATGCACTTTTGTAATGTTACTCTCCCACCTGGAGCACCATCCTGTGTTACACCTGTGCCTACCTTACACTTCGATCACTGCCTCTTCCTTTTCCCTGCTGATATTCCCTGAGTTCTTTCACGTTCCTGTATCCATACCTCCCCTTCCTACGCCTACTATCCCTGATTTGGCTACACCGTTTTGTAGTACTATATTCCCCCCCCCCCTCCTCCTACTCTGATGGTTTGCCTATCAATTAATTTTTCCTTGTTTCTTTTGTTACACGGCTGGGTACACCCTCTGACACGCCTGGTGAGCGCGCGCCCCACCGAGCCTGCAGGACGACTACCCTGGCACCAATTCTCAACATGCTGCACGGGAAATCCCATTCTTTGAGGTCTCTATGGCCTACAGGATCTTTTATGGACCCGTGACTGCTGGTCCCTCAAGCTTTTCCATGGACACAAACATTATGCTTATGCTGCGCTGTGCTGTGCAAATTGGACTACAGCGAAGGTTGCGAGTGCACAGTGCCCTGAACTTTCCATGGGGGCACCGTCAAATTTATTGTTTTTTTGTGGGGTTTCCCGGAGATTTTTGACTTAATAGACTCATAATGAACTGCGTCTACAGACACTTTATGTACGTTGAGAGGTCTATGAGTCAATGTGTGTATGGTGCTTTGAGATGGGTGTGATCGCTGATGGACAGACTTTCTTTGGGCGTGCGCTGGGTGTGTCGGATCTTGTGTGTGCTAGTGTATTTCTTTCTCCTTGTCATTCTTGCTCTTCCACTTCTCTTCCTATGCCAGTTGACACTTTTCACTTCCGCCGCCTTCCCAGTTGTTCTTCCTACTGTACTGTTCTCCTGGAGTACCTTCCTTAGGCTGTCCCTTCTTTTCCTCACCTCCAGTTTCTTTGCAGTGATGTATTCCATTTTTTTTTCTCGACCTAATGACCCTCTGTGGTGTTGCTAGGTTACCTTATGAAACTATGTATACATTTTTGTGGTGCGCCTTCAGCGCTTTTGTATTATTGTTCACTAGTTGTTCTGTGTTGTCAGACTGTTTGTTTTTTTTATGGTCGCCGAGGTCGGCGTACCTTAAGCGAGGGAGACATGTCACACATGACAAAGGGTTGCAAGGATTTATGTTATGGTTCGGAGATTATTTTATGGACACTTTATTATTTTCAGTCAAAATTACGTATTTGCATATTCTTAATACATTTTCATTATTTCTTAGTCTTGTGAAACTCTGGAATTGTAGCAACAGCTATTGTTCAGACTTAATGTGGGCTACCACTTCCGGCTGAGAAGTCCCGGTGGACTTTTGATTGACGTAAGGTCCGGTGCGTACGTGCAGCTTTGCACGTCTCCTCGGGGACCTCTGCATCGGGCGCGTCACTCCGGAAGTTCGGATTCCATTTGTAAGCCCCTTGCTGATTGGCTAATTCAAGTCAAAACCAGGGCGTCGACGTACCATGTACAGGAAAGACGCCAGCTGAATTAGCTAGACCCCTCTAAGCAATGATTGTCTATATAATGAATTGTAATCCCGGACGCGTGGTCTCTTCTGATTTAGCCGTTGTAGGCCATACTCTGTGTCGGTCGAAGCTCCGCTGCAAAACTGTTGACGCCCTATGTGAAGACATCTCTCTCTCAAGGTAAGCCCCGTCTGGGGTAACTCATTGTGCAACCTATTAGTGCTTAACCCGTTATACATACTCAATAATAGTAATCAATAAATGGACCATTCCAACAAGCTTAGAGTTGTCTCTACCATCTCAACCCCAAACACCATAGCTACACCCCCCTGTCATCATGACGGTGACATTAGTAGTAGTAATAGTAGTAATAGTAGTAGTAATAGTAGTAGTAATAGTAGTAATAGTAGTAGTAATAGTAGTAATAGTAGTAGTAGTAATAGTAGTAATAGTAGTAGTAGTAATAGTAGTAGTGGTAATAGTAGTAGTAATAGTAGTAGTAATAGTAGTAGTAATGGTAGTAGTAGTAATAGTAGTAGTAGTAGTAATAGCAGTAGTAGTAATAGTAGTAGTAGTAATAGTAGTAGTAATAGTACTAGTAGTAGTAATAGTAGTAGTAGTAGTAATAGTAGTAGTAACAGTAGTAGTAGTAATAGTAGTAGTAGTAATAGTAGTAGTAATAGTAGTAGTAATAGTAGTAGTAATAGTAGTAGTAATAGTAGTAGTAATAGTAATAGTAGTACTAGTAGTAATAGTAGTAGTAATAGTAATAATAGTAGTAGTAACAATAGTAGTAATAGTAGTAGTAAAAGTAGTAGTAGTAATAGTAGTAGTAATAGTAGTAGTAGTAATAGTAGTAGTAATAGTAGTAGTAGTAATAGGAGTAATAGCAGTAGTATTAGTAGTAATAATAGTAGTAGTGGTAGTAATAGCAGTAGTATTAGTAGTAATAGTAGTAGTAGTAGTAGTAATAGTAGTAGTAATAGTAGTGATAGTAGTTTTTTTTTTTTTTTAAGGAGGGGAAAATCCTCATGGACGCCAGGGAAGGTGGCCCTGGTGTGTCGGACTCTTACCGGCTAAAAACCACCTCCGTCTCCTGCAGCGCTGCGGAATCGCCTCTCAGCATTTCTTCACAGTGCAGCATTCAAGTTTATCCTTCATCTTTTTCCTTAGCTTGTAGGATGTCCTTAATCATTCCTGTAATGAGGTACCATATTTCTTTCTTGTGTATTATATTTTGTATTATATTGTCTGGTGATAATTCCATTTCAATAACGTTTAAGGTTTTTGTTCTTATGGCGTTCCATCTTTTACATAATAAAATAGTGTGTTCTGGTGTGTCTATTTCTGTACAATATCTGCATTTTTCGGTCTCAATTACCTTCATTTTGTATAAGTAGGTCCCAAATCGGCCATGTCCTGTTAAGAATTGCGTAAAAAAGTAGTCAACTTCTCCGTGTTGTCTGTTTAGCCATGGTTCAATTTTTTGAATAAGACGTTTAGTCCATTGGGCCGTTTCAAGCTCGTCATCCCATTTCTCCTGCCACTTTTTCATTGTAATTTTCCTTTTCTCTTCTTTTCATGCTCTATTATGTTCTTCTTTATTAAATGTGTGCCCGGTTGCTAGTAAATGGAGCGGTATTGTTCCTGCAATCACTTGTATAGCCTTTGTGGATGTTGTGCTATATGCACTTGCTATTCTTATAACGATCTTTCTTTGGACGCGTTCTATAAGTTTCCTATGTGTTATTTTCTTCATACATTGCTTCCAAGCCGCAGCACAATAAAGTATAATGGAGTTAATAACACTTCCTAGCAATTTCCTCTTTTGTTGGTTAGGACCTCCTACGTTTGGCATCAGTCTGGCCAAAGCTGCGACCGCTTTTTCCGCCTTTGCAGATACATACTTCAGATGTTCAACCATACTCATATTATATCCAATTAAGATACCTAAATATTTTAGGTATTTTTGCGATTTAAGTTCTAAGTCTCCATCCTGTATAGTCACTTCTTTGAGAGCTCTGCTCCCTCCCAGGATTACCATTTCGGTTTTGGTCGGAGCCAGGCTCAGTCCTCTACTAGTCATCCAGACTTCAACCCTATTGATGGACCACTGTATTTTTTCCTTTATATCTTGTTTTGAAGTGCCGCACACAATCGTCTGCGTATCCCACCAGTGTTACACCTGCTGCAGGTTCCTGTCAAAGCACTTCATCATAGTATATATTCCATAAAGTGGGGCCTAGAATTGATCCTTGCGGTACCCCACTGGTTACATCCATCTCAGAGTTTTCTCCAATAAAGATCTTTCTATCTTGTAGATAACTACTTATTAATTTAATCATGTATGGAGATATTTTCTTTTGTATTAATTCATTTATAATGCCCAGCCACGGTACAGAGTTAAAAGCATTTTTAACGTCTAATGTAACCATTACTACATACCTATTATTTTCATTAACTTCTTTCTGTGCTGTTTCCAAGACCAACTTTATTGCATCGGCAGTTGATCGGCCTTTTCTAAAACCAAATTGGGTTTGCGCGAGACTACCTTTTAAATCTCTTTTAGTAATCTCTGATTAATTATTTGTTCAAACAGTTTCCCTATTGTATCCAAAAGGCATAATGGTCTATAGGTTTTTTTTGCAGTTTCTCTTTTTTGGTTTTTCTATCAGTATGAGTTTTGCAATTTTCCACTCCTTGGGAAATTTTCCTTTGCATATTAAACCATTTAGTGTTTCCATCAGAAGATCCGGCTTTTTCTCAGCAATTAGCTTTATAGCTTCGGGGGGATGCCATCAGGTCCTGCGGCTTTACCAGTTTTTATGCGTTTTCCTGAATCCATGATCTCGTTTATTTGGCACTTCGGCACTTCTTCTATTTCTATTTGCATTTTTGGCCACGTATTTCTTTTATGTACGGGAAATAACTCTTTAGCAATTTCTTTTTGTTCCTCATCCGTAATAACTAAAGGTGTGCGGAGTCCTAATTTTTTGGTGACAATTTTATATCCAGTACCCCATGGATCCACATCCACTTCCTCACATAGCTGTTCCCATGCATCCTTCTTCACTGTATTTATTGCGTTTTTTAAGTCATTCCGACATCTTCGATATTCCTTTTGTATGGTGAGCTTTTCATTTTCCTCCGCATTTCTTCTTTTGTTTGCCCTTGTCACTTTTCTTCGTGCCTCCATACTCCTTTTCCTTAGTTGGGAAATATCATTATTCCACCAATATGCCGCTTTAAACTTACCACGGCTGCCTTTCTTCTTAAAAGTAGAGTTACATGATTTTTCTAATAGTTCTCCAAGCTTCTTTGTAAGTACTCTGGATAACTCGCTACTTCTTCTACCTGTTGTATTAAAATATTTTTCTTATCATTTTAGTAAATCCAACCTTTCTGTGGCCTTTTAATTGGTAATGGCAATTTAGTGTTTATAGTCTCTATAGGTATATTCTTGTGGTAACCTAAATTTTCTTCATTATCCACATACCATTTACTAATAAATTTACACATTTCTCCAGAACACATTGTGATATCTATGAAAGATGTACAATCGTTTCTTTCAAAAGTTGGCATTTTCCCATCATTTAGGATATTATAATCATTTTCGCTTGCCCATTCTGCCAGAGCACTACCTTTCTTGTCTTCTATAGGCGAGCCCCAGGAATATGCCTTGGCATTGAAATCCCCTCCAATAAGGACTTTCTTTTTATGTTTTTGTTGTTTAATGACGCAATTGATTTCAAATAGGTATTTATGGAAATCCTCCAGATCTGTTTTAGGAGACACATAACAGGAAAATACCAATATTTCATCGGTGTCGGCCCAGACAAAACCACTGCCATTTCCGATGTTTCTCACTTTATCATTACTTCGTGGAATATAAATGGCTGCGTCTATTCTTTCATCTGTGATCCATTTTGGGCTATGTTTGGTCATGTTTTTATTTTGTTCTGCGATAATACACAGATGTATTTGAAGTTCTGCACATTTATGTATAAGTAAATCCATGGCCCGTTTACTCCTATCAAGATTTACCTGAAGCAATCTCATTATCTATAGGAGTTTTGTCTTTGTATCCTTGCCTGGGTTTCCACTAATTTCCTATACTCAGGACATCTCATCGTCTCTGCTTTGTGTTCATTTGAGTTACACAGGTAACATCTTGTCATGTTTTTACACTCTTTTATTCGATGACCTGTTTCCCCACATTTATGACACATTTTCACAAAAGGTGCAGCTGTACATTCGCTTGCAACATGTCCTACTCTGTAACACTTCTAACATCTACTTAGTGTATTTGTTGGCTTGACTCTCCATCTGTCCCATCCTTTCCCTATTGTTTTCTTTGCTATATTAGAGGTTACAAATGCATATTTTACACCTTATGCATTTGCTTTATCTGACATTTTTATTAGAATATTTTGTTCCATTTTCCCTAATTCCCGTTCTATGGTTTCTTTTACTTCATGTTCTTCTACAACTTCATCTATATCTAGTAGCATAACAGTTTGTTTTTTGCTTTCCATATTTACTTCTGCAATTTTGTCCAATTTTGAAGAAAGAAGTTGTTTAAAAATCTTTCTATCATTTCTATTTTTCCCTTTTATTTTCAGCTGCACATTTCCTTCGTTTGTCTTTCTTTTGTGATCAATTATTATTCCACTTGTGTCTACTTCTTTTATATTTTACAGAATGTCTGCGTATGATTTTTCTCCAAGTGGCTTGAGTACGATTGTATCTTTATTTAGTCCTCTCTTCCTACTACTATCCTCCATCCCTTTTGTTTCATTGTATCTTTGATGTTTTATATACATTGACATCTTAACTTTTTTTCTTTTGCATAAATAATCCAAAACTTTCCTTGTTACTTGCTCATCCACTTGATCCGTGGTTACACCGGCTATGCGGGTTCTCCCATTTTTCCTCTCTGTGTCTAATATTTTTTCTAAATTTTTTCTTAGATTAGATATATCTTCTGTCGATTTTCCTCCGTCCTCAGTCTTAATGAGGTACAGATATATCTTTGTATTTTTTTGATTCCTTTTCATCAACAAGGATTTCATTTGATAAAATATTGCATATCATTTTTCCTGGTTTTAGTTTATCTTCTTCCAAAAACTGTTTTATTTGCGGATTTATATTAATAATGTTCCTTATAATCTCTTCCTCTTTATCAACTTCTTTATTTGCAATTATCACCAGGTCTTCATCTTCAACTGCTAAAGGTTTCCCTTTTGCAGGTTGACAGTTTTCGAAGGCCTCTTCCGGCCATTTCGCACTTATAATTTCATGTAGTTTTTGGTCATTTAGATCTTTTTCTAGCTCACATTTTATCGTATATTTCAGCTTCTCTATTTCTTCTTGTTTTTTTGTAATTGTTTGCGTACAGGCTTCAGTGGTTTCCTTCTGCTTTTGACTACTTTGAGTTGCTAGTTTTTCCATTACCTCGTTTATAAAACTTGAGGAACTAGGTAATCTTTTGAAGAATTCTTCTAAATGGCAGACTGCATTTTTTATTTCCTTCTTTGTATTTGGGATATCCTTTATCACTCTCTGAAGAGTGTCGGTTTCGTTTTCAATTTTTTCCATTAACTTCTGACACATAGAGTACTCTTTCCGGACTTTATCAAGGAAGAGTCTATCTTGTTCTTCAGTTCTAATTTTTTCAGGAGTTTCCATTCTTTTTACTTCTCTGATCGTTTTTTCTTGTACTAGAGGGTTGGAGTCTGTAAAGTTTATATATTCTTTATTCAAACGTTCCCTCTGTTCATATAATTCTTTGCTGGTTGAAGGTAGTGATCCCCTTCTTTGTATTTCTGGCGATCTTTTAATTATCTCAGATCGCTTAAAAGGATCTGATTTTTCTGAGAGAAAGGTAAACGGTTCTTTGCCCCCCCCCAGAATCCATGGGGCAGATCGACGCGTCGGTGAGGGATTCGGGAACTTTAGTCCTACGACCCTCCTGGGGTATGCTAGTTTTAAGATCCGTCATTTCATTTCATGTTCTTGGTTTTCTGTCGGGGTTTCCTTCCCTTAGACTTTGGGGATACTTCCCCCGCCTACAAGGCAACAGGTGAATAGAAAAGAGAAGGGAGGGCGGTAGAAAGGTATAGACGTGATCTGTAGGATACTGGGGTAGTGGTCAGAGGAAAGCTACTCCCATTAGCCTTCTACGACAGGGGGAGATCCCGTGGTGCTATTCTTTTACTCCCCGGCCACCACACGGGAGTAGTAATAGTAGTAGTAGTAGTAGTAGTAGTAGTAGTAGTAGTAGAAGTAGTAGTAGTAGTAGTAGTAGTAGTAGTAGTAGTAGTAGTAGTAGTAGTAGTAGCCCCTGCACTCCCGACCTATTTGGCAGAAAAACTGATCCAGACAAAGAATAAAGCGATTAATCAATAATGTGTGAATGCCTATGCGTTTAATAATTTGCATACAATTTTAGCCAAGTAACTAAAAATTAAAGAACTGTAATGGAATAGAACGACGTTTCATGTATTTTATGTTACCACAAAATTTACGTTACATTATATAGATTTCTTAATTTTCAAACAAATTACTACTAAAAATCGGAATGGCATCATATCTATTTTGCTAAACGTTTTCTCTTCTTCAGACATCTTATTTTTGATGGTGCAAATTAATTTGTGTTCCGCAGTTGCTAAAAGAAATCGCGGTTTTGTTTCAAGCATTTGGTACTTACTCTTTCATAACTTAAAGTTTTTAATAATTCACCAGTCTGCATATGTGCTGTGATCACATTAACCTTTCATGGCCTTTCATTTCAGAGTTTTGAATCCTGACAACATCAAGATCCTGAATACCTCTTTTACATCTGTGGATGAGAAATTCTAGGTCTGACCAGAAAATCCATTATTTAACATTTCTGATTTGATTTTTCATCACAGTAGTCTAACGAATTTCCAGCAGTAATTATCTCAGTAAAACAACTGCCAAGCTGTGAACAATATGAACTTTAGCTTGAACCTAACCATCTAACATGATTGTTCGTCAATCCAGACACTTTTTTAGGTTTGGGAAGAAACAGTAATAGCTGGAGGCCAAATCCAGAAAAGCTGGTGGATGTGGAACCACTTGGAGGTGAAGATCATGCAGTAGGAGTTCCATACACGTGTGAATGGTGATGAATGATAATATTTCTTTTTCGCAAGGTGTGGACGTATAGCCTGAATAACTTTCTTCATTTGGCCCAATAGTGAAGCCTAATACTCCGAGGTGATGTTCTGCTCTTCTGTAAGTATTATATGAGCACCACCAAGAAAATCCATGATTTTCCTGCAAATGGAGGTCTTTGGTGAACTTTCCCCCTGTTGCCACCCACAGTTTGGACTGCTCCTTCGTCTCAGCTAGTATCAGGAAATGTCGGGGAAACTTACAGGAATTGCTTTAAACAAGTCTAAAAGGGCAGAGTCAAACTGAAAAATTAAGTGTCCTTAACAGGAGTTGAACCATGGATTTCTGGTTGCATCCGGTTACTCTAACCACTGCTAGGCATTGCTACCTGCAGTCCGCTTCTTCTGAAAGCTGAATTGCATTCTATTAATCAACTGCACAAGGTGAATCAATCTATAATGACACTGATATCTGTGATGGTAAAAATGTAAACTACCGGAATTCTTGGTAATTTAATGCTCTATCGGTATGCTGCTCAATGATTAGAGTAACTGGACGGAGACCAGGTTCAAATTCCGGCTATGAAATTACATTTTTCAGTATGACTCTACCGTTGCAACTCTTGTCCTGCACACAGCTAGTCTGGAAGAAAACATTAATTCACAACGATGAACTTAATAGTTGGTTAAAAAGTACGAAGCCCCGAACTTGAAGTACCTATGACATTGTAAGTCGATATTGTTGTTTGCTGGAAAATCGGGGAATTTAATGTTTTATTGGCATGTTGTCATGGTTGCTCAATGGTTAGAGCAACTGGTCTGAGACTAGGAGGCTCATGGAGGAAATTTTAGCTATAGCACTGCAACTTTTCAATCTGACTACCTTTCGTACAATATTTCTTCCTTGGTTACCGTTCCAAAGGTTTTATCGATAAGAAATTCCAGTGGTTCAAGGACGTTCCCTCTCCTGTCATCCTCCGTGGTCTAGGAGTAACATGCTATCCTCTGGCTCCCAAAGTCGCGGGTTCGAACCCGGCAGAAAACATTGGATTTTTTCGGGCATAAAAACCCTTATCTTGGCTTCCTTCGGAAAGCATTTGATTTACGGCACAAAGAAAAACTTCAAGTCTTAAGAGGTCTCTGAGCAAAATTAAAGGGTCTTACACGGCCAATATAGAATGGGACGCTGGAAATTGTAGCGCCTAAACAGCAGCCATAAATAAAACTCAAATTCAATTTAATTTTCAGCTCACTGTTTTACTATATTTAATTTTAAGTTTTCTATTTTAAAATTAATATTAGAGACGTCTTCCATCTTATTCCGGTATGCGACTTTTAGGATACAAGTACCTAAGTATAGTCGTATTCGCCTAAGCTTCTGCGACCAACGTCATTAATATTAACCACTACCTAAGTATAGCTTTTCTAGCTAAACAAATTCCTATTGGTGCATAGTTTGGACGCAGGGGAAGTAGATGCTACATCTCGTGTATATCTTGCTGTTCTTTAGTATCCATTTAAACCGTATAAAGCGCTTACAAGCAAACAAAACAAAAAAAGAAAGTGCAGAGCATGGCTGACAAGGAACGAAACGAAAAAAACTTCTCACGTTAGGCGACCGGCAATGGGATGCGATCGGGAGTTAATTGGCGAAATAAATATGCCACTATCAGCTGCGCCTGTGCCAAAGCTATTTGTATAGCTATTCCCACCCTGTTTCTACCTCTGCCTTGCAAGTTCAACTTTTCACCGAGTTTCAGACAAACTCTGTCATACAACTTGTGCAGAAACAAAGCAACAGACGTTAGACTTTTACTTAAAGATCGCATGCTTCCTGTCGAGGTAACTTCAGTACAATAAAAACCTAATCAATTGGATAAATGGATGCAATGTTGTGGCGCAATTGCTATATTAGTTGTCGGTGTGACGTTTTTAACACTTCAATTTTTTTCCATTCTTTGAGGTTTCAAAGTCTGGTATATGGGGTGTATTTATTCCACTAATTTAGGTATAGTTATCCAGAGGTTAAGGAGGACACTTGCAATATTTAAATATGTTTTTAATTTATTCTCTCTGCAGTAAAATGCAGCTTATTGAACTAAACTTGTTTAGATATAAAATCAACTTGGTATTTTCAATGATACTCCTTCATGAACTTTACATAATGGTTGATAGTTTTTGATAACTTGTTTATATTCGCTAATAGTTTTATTCTAAATTAATGTGGAAATTCAAAACTCTTCACCTTATTTTGTTTACTGGAACATATTTTTATGAACTTTTTTCTGAAATTGTACTTAGCATTTAAGGGAATACATAGGAAAATGTAATCTACTAACGTGAATATACACCATAGAATCTGTGATATTTCTTGGTACAATAACTTGCAGACTATGGCTAAATACGTTACTCTTTGTTCAGTTTTTACTAGTGCTATTTTCCATACATTTATAGCTACCATAGAAAAATAAGTGCATAGTTTTCACTCTTTTCCAGAAAATTACATTTTTTTTGTCGCAAATAGTGTAGATTTTTCTCAAGTTACTTAGCTCAAAGTAGCAAAACTCGGTGAAATTTTTGACAATAAGCAATTTTATGTGACAGTTTAATCGTATCTTGTATTTTTAATAGAACTTTTTACTATGCATACAGTGCACTTCATGCATTTTTTCAAATAAAACTGTACGCTATTTATTTGAACAACAGATAGCTTAATCAAAATGTAGCTGCATGCGATTTACTACTACGACTACTGCAACTACTACGACTACTGCAACTACTACGACTACTACTACTACTACGACTACTACGACTATTACTACGACTACGACTACTAAATCGACTACGACTACTACGACTACTACTACGACTACTACTACGACTACAACTACTACGACTACTACTACGACTACTACTACGACTACGACTACTACTACGACTACTCCGACTACTACTACGACTACTACTACTTCTACTACTACTACTACTTCTACTACTACTACGACTACTACTACGACTACTACTACTACCACTACTACTACTGCTACCACCACTACTACTACTACGACCACTACTACTACTACGACTACTACTACCACTACGACCACTACCACTACCACTACTACTACCCCTACTACTACTACGACTACTACTACGACTACTACTACGACTACTCTACTACCACTACTACTACCACTACCACTACTACTACTACCACTACTACCACTACTACTACCACTACTACAACCACTACTACTACCACTACTTCTACTACTACCACTACTACTACCACCACTGCTACCACCACTACTACCACCACTACTACCACTACTACTACCACTACTACTACCACCACTACTACTACTACCACTACTACTACCACTACTACTACCACTACTATTACTACTACCAATACTACTACCACTACTACCACCACTACTACTACCACTACTACTACTACTACCACTACTACTACCACCACTACTACTACCACTACTACTACCACTACTACTACTACGACTAATACTACGACTACTATTACGACTACTACCACTACTACTACTACAACCACTACTACTACTACCAATACCACCACTACTACAACCACTACTACTACTATTACCACTACCACTACTACCACTACTACTACCACCACTACCAGCACTACTACTACCACTACTGCTACTACTACTACGACTACGACTACCACTACTACTACGACTACTACTACCACTACTACCACTACCACTACTACTAGCACTACTACTACGACTACGACTACTACTACGACGACTACTACTACTACCACTACTACCACTAATACTACCACTACTACTACCACTACTACAACTACTACCACTACTACTACCACTACTACCACTACTACTACCACTACTACTACCACTACTACTACCACTATTACTACGACTACGATTACTACTACTACTACTACGACTGCTACTACTACGACTACTACTACGACTACTACTACCACTACTACTACTACTACTACCATTACCACTATTACTACTACGACTACTACTGCGACTACTACTACTACGACTACTACTACTACTACCACTACTACTACCACTACCACTACTACTACGACTACTATCTACTACGACTACTACGACGACTACTACTACCACTACTACCACCACTACTACGACTACTACTACGACTACTACGACTACTACTACTACTACTACCACTACTACTACCACTACTACTACGACTACTACTACGACTACTACTACTACGACTACCACTACTACTACTACGACTACTACTTCCACTACTACTACGACTACTACCACTACCACTACCACTAATACTACCACTACCACTACTACCACTACCACTACGACTACCACTACCACTACGACTACTACTACCACTACTACTACCACTACCACTACTACTACCACTACTACTACCACTACTACTACCACTACTACTACCACTACCACTACTACTACCACTACTACTACTACCACTACTACTACTACTACCACTACTACTACTACGACTACTACTACTACTACGACTACTACTACCACTACCACTACCACTACTACTACGACTACGACTATACTACTACTACGACTACTACTACTACTACCACTACTACTACCACTAATACTACCACTACTACTACCACTACTACAACTACTACCACTACTACTACCACTACTACCACTACTACTACCACTACTACTACCACTACTACTACCACTACTACTACCACTACTACTGCCACTACTACTACCACTACTACTACCACTATTACTACGACTACGATTACTACTACTACTACTACGACTGCTACTACTATGACTACTACTACTACGACTACTACTACCACTACTACTACTACTACTACCATTACCACTACTACTACTACGACTACTACTACTACTGCGACTACTACTACTACGACTACTACTACTACTGCGACTACTACTACTACGACTACTACTACTACCACTACTACTACGACTACTACTACGACTACTACTACCACTACTACTACCACTACCACTACTACTACGACTACTACTACTATCTACTACGACTACTACTACGACGACTACTACTACCACTACTACTACCACTACTACGACTACTACTACGACTACTACGACTACTACTGCTACTACCACTACTACTACCACTACTACTACGACTACTACTACTACTACTACGACTACTACTACGACTACCACTACTACTACTACGACTACTACTTCCACTACTACTACGACTACTACCACTACCACTACCACTAATACTACCACTACCACTACTACTACTACCACTACGACTACCACTACCACTACGACTACTACTACCACTACTACTACCACTACCACTACCACTACCACTACTACTACCACTACTACTACCACTACTACTACCACTACTACTACCACTACTACTACTACCACTACTACCACTACTACTACCACTACTACTACTACCACTACTACTACTACCACTACTACTACTACGACTACGACTACTACTACTACTACTACTACCAATACCACTACCACTACTACTACTACTACGACTACGACTATACTACTACGACTACTACTACTACTACGATTATACTACTACCACTACTACTACTATTACTACGACTACTACTACTACGACTACTATGACTATACTATTACTACTAGTACTACTATTACTACTACTACTTCACTACTACTACTACTACTACTACTACTACTACGACTACTACTACTACTACTACCAATACTACTACCACTACTACTACTACTACTACTACTACTACTACAACTACTACATAAGGAACTTGACTATAAAGTTTTATTCAATTAATTTGGTCCTCAGGAAGGGCACATTAAGGAAACTTTTATTTTTCCTTAAATAAACTCCGCGACGCAACAGTCCGAAATCGGACCAAGACCAACCGCCCGATCGCTGCATTGCCCCACCTCTGCGCATTACAGACGTCATCGGTGGGACGTGGCTAGCGCTACGGGTCCCTCACAGCCGGTTAATGTGGTCCACGCAACCTGGAGCTAATACTTTTTCTGCAGTAGCTCCTCTGTTGTCCCTCCAGGGATCGCACGACCCGGATAGATCTCCCAACAGGAGAAAATCCCCAAGCGGTAAGAGGAATTGGCCACACGTTTCCACTTGGTAAGCACTATGCTGTCGCCGGGCTAAAGAGACGACCTTATAATCTTAACATTTCAGAAAAAAGTTTCGAACTTTCAGCATTTGTGAAAATTGTATCACAGATACTAACAAATTCCTTTAAATTTTCTTTAAAACTTTTGATAGTTATAGTTAATTGCTTATAATCCTGCATTTCCCCCACTTCTCCCCCTTAATTATTATAAATAATAAATAAGATATACAATATTTAGTGCTCAATAGACCGACCAAGATTATCCGAATGTACCAATGTGAAATTTTCAGGTTTAAAGCTTTCCTTATAGGCGTGCGTGAAAACACAAATTTTCACGTCAACTTTTTAAACCACTTCATTTTGATTTCTGAAAACTGCAATGAGTTTTAAAACTCTGAAAGTTTTGCTTTTTAACCAAGTGTGTAGCAAACATCTCATGACAACAATACGATTTAGAATGGGTAGGAAGCTGAAATCAAATATTGCAATATTGCTCCAAGATCATAAGACATCAACAAGACTCGAATGGCTGAAAATTATATCTGTAATGCAAACTTCATAAGACACATGCAATGTAGACAATTACACATGTGTTAAAGTTGATAAAGGAAATACAGTAAAAAGAATAAAACCGCGTGAAAAAGGCTTCAAAATTCTAATTGAAATATACAGTATGATCACAGATAAGCTTGTATTGTCATTCTGTTGTATTAAGTCTCTTTTCTGGGTACACCACAGGCGCATTACGTTTAAAGGTAGGTATGGCTGAGCCACGTAGGGAGGAACACATAATGCTCTGTGACGCAAAAGTAGTACTTTTAACGCTTATACTAGAACAGTGGCTTAATCCAATTTATAGTTTTAAAGAGCTAGATATGACTATTTATTAAAATACAAGATGTGAATTAAGTGAAAAACAACATCAAGTGCTTTATCCATTTATTTCACATAGTATAGGGTTTTAACTCAAGATAACTTATAATTCTTAACACATTGAAGGAAAATGTGATTTTTCTTACAAACTTGCAGGAGAAATTAACGCACATTACTCATAGCTTACAGTTTTTACCCTGAAGAAACAGAATCATACTTCAACTCACGTTGTTGGTTTACGAAATGGAGCCAAGGCTACTAAGCCCATGTTTTTCTTATCTTTCCTTTTTTGTTTTGTATAATTTTACAAAAATTACAAATTAAAAATCTTCATCTATTAAAGAAGTGGCCCTCAGTATTACTAAATGGCCATTAGCTTTAATAAAAGCATTTGTATTTTGCGTAAATTAACTTATTTTTATATGCAAATGAATAGTTTTCAATAAAGGGCTGGTGTATGAAAAATAATGTGAGATATCTTTATGGTTTACCGGGAAAACGCGACTTAGATGCGACACATGCGTGTCGGCATGTTTCCGTGATAGCTCGTGATCAGGGCAACTGAAAGAGCCCTTTCTTTGCCGAATGTTCGATCGACCCTTCTGGAGGGCATCTTGTAACTGGGTACAGCAGTGTTCCGTCACTGGATTAGATGACCTGTGTGCTGTAAGCAGCCAACGAGGTGGGCAGAGATGGATGGATGTCGTTTGATACGCGGTAACCTGTAGGGTCAGGAATATACAATAGTAGTGTTAAGGTATCGTAAAGCTGAAAATTACCCCACGATTCAGAAAAACTGGTCTTGTGGCAACACTGTCTCTAGAGGAACGTAAAATGGTCAATTCTGAACGGTACACAACCATTTGTTTGCCGGAAGTCTTCGATGAAATAATGTAAACAAACAAGTGCCGTTGGCTCCTTCATCAAGACAATACGAGGGTTCACACATATCATCTAACAACCGACTATTTGAGCATTCAAAAAATTGAACTCATTACTCATGCGCCGTACAGTCCTCATTTGGGACCTAATGGCTACTTTTTGTACCCAAACATCAGGAATAAAATGCGTGATCAACTATTTTCCTCGGCAGAAGAAGCAGTTGATGCATTCAAAAACCATGTTTTGGAGGGGTCTCAAGCTGATGGCAAAATGCTATTGACAAATGTTTCGCACGCACGTAAAACTGTATTGATATAAAGGATAATAATATGCCGAGAAACAAAAAAGCAATTTTCAATGTCAATTTACTGATTTTTTACTATTAGACTCAACTCGTATATTGTGTCTGGTGGAAGCAAATTATGTACCTTGTGGAGGCTTCTCCCTAACGTCGATGATTCATAATCGATTGTTGGTAGATTGGCAAATTAGCAATAAACACTAAGTTTTCTTTTAAAACATCCGAATATTACATAGAGAAAAGCATACTCAAATAACCAATCACGTTTTATAGTCCTTAAAAGTCACTTCAAAGTATAAACCACCATAAACTTATAATATTTGAGATAGGAAAAAGTAGAAGTCACATATTAGGCAGATAATGGTGTTTTATAAACATTGGGAAGATATCCATCCTCTGCTCTTTTGCTCAACGTACACCATTCTTTCTGTGACTCCATGCACAGCATCTGATATTAGCAATTTCTTGCGATATAGCATCGTTGCGATCGGGTTATGGTTGTGTTACGAAAACGCGTTATCTAATAGCCCCACAACCAAAATCGATGGGATTGAGATCTCGATATCACGGCGGCCACTTTTTTGGAACTTTTCGAATGAAACATACGTCTGCTCTTAAATTGCTGAAGAGTTATTATTATTATTATTATTATTATTATTATTATCATTATTATTATTATTACTACTACTACTATTACTATTATTATTATTATTATTATTATTATTATTATTATTTATTTTTATAGTCGGCTTACTCTCCCTTTATAAGGGTGCCTAGCGGTCAGAAGATTGTTGAATAGCCAAAGACACCTAACCACAGAATGGAGAACCTGGAACGAGGTTTGGCCCATAGGCAGCCACGAGCGTGAGGAAATAGATCATAATATGAATGCAAGTGAGATGGATGCTAGGAAAGGTGATGATGGAACAATTGGCGGAATGAAGGGCAGGGAAAACCGGAGGAACCGGAGAAAACCTACCCAGACGCCGTTCCGTCTACCACAAATCCCACATGCGTGCAGTTGGGATCGAACCCGGGCCGCTAGGTGGGAGGGGAGTGGTCTAGCCATTCAGTCACAGTACCGCCGTGAATACTATTACTAATGATTTTGCAATAAAACTATTAGGACGTAAAATATTCTTAGCATGGCTTCCTTCGGAAGGGAAGTAAAGTCGTTGGTCCCGTGTCTTAGATTTATGGGACGGCACGTAAGAAACTCAAGCGTGATAAGGAGGCCTCTGTGCAAAATTAAATGGTCTTTCACGCCCAATTTAGAATGCGACGCTGAGAACCACAGCGATCCATAAACAAAAACTGTGCAATTATATATGTAATAGGGAGGCATGCAGAGGTTAGATGTATAATACCGCAGCCATTAGCGTGCTCAGCTATCAACTAGGGGAACTGTGTTCAAACCCAGTATAAGGAAAAAACATATGAATGGTGTATGTTGATGAGAACCCAAATTTTAATACCTCAAGATTCTGTCAAATTGTAACTGTATGCTGCATGGCATTCATAAGGAATGTTTGTAAATAGCTTGACTGCGGTTACCTGCAGGTGGCACTAACTGAGGGACGTTTTATCAGTGGTGTCCTGGCTCGATATTGCTTTTGATCTATTGCAAACAATCATGAACTCAAAGACCAGTAGGACCCTACGTCAACTGCCCTCTGTAACCCTGAAGGTTTCTCAACTGAATTTATGTGTGCCACCTACGGATTCTGTGTTGTGTGAAAGCAAGTTCGTTTCCCAAAACACTATTTGCGTTTGCTGTTACGCGCTCATTTCTCGTTTATTCGTTCTGTAAAGTAAAGCTTTGTATACTTAAATTGTTCAAAAATAGAATGACGTAACAAGAATTTGAAATAGAGAAACAAAGCTATATCTTGAAGCAGCTCACAGTTTTCAGCGATACGGAATCTCAGAAACGGTTGCTGATTGTCGAGACTAGTTGATTTAAAACAGTGGTGTACATCCGAGGAGCGATGGCTAAAACCTGCCATATTTATTTACGTATTATTTAATTTATTTTCATTATTTGCCATTTGATCCAACGAAATTAACGCCATACTGTTACTTGTTCTTACACATTCATTTCATGTATGTATATGGTTTGTAGTAATATTACTTAATTACATTTCCTAAGTCCTTCCAAGGAATTCAATAAACACCAGTATAGCAAATTTTCTGCAAACGTATAAAGTATTTACATTTTAATATAAAATATGCTATATGTTTTTATTAAATTGTGCCAACTCTCAGGATGAAAGAAGTAATGAAAAAAATAAAAGATACAATTACGCAGCAAAGACGCATATATGTGTAATGTTTCATCACGTTAACACAAACGCGCTATGGTTGAGTGGTTAGACCACTCCCCATTCACCAAATCGGCCTGGGTTCAATTCCAGGTGTCCGCATGTGGGATTTGTGGTGGACAAAGCGGCGCAGAGGCTAATTATATCTGGGTTCTCCGGTGCTTCATCTTCATTCTATCTATCATCAGAGTCATTGCCTATGGTGCCGTCTGTAGTAAAAGCGGCCCAAAACGCATAACAGTGAACGTTGGTGATAGTATGCGACAAACTTGAGCATCGCTGTACACGTTGAAGCATCCCAAGATGCGGGACAAATCGCAGGTATCCCGGCGAGGCAATAATCAAGTGCATAAAACATGGCCAATATACGGAGCCGTTTATGTTGGTACAGTTAAAATCCTGCCACACTCTCTAGAAGCGTAACGGCATCTTTTTCCCGAGCATACTTATAGTCAATGGATTGACATGGTCCTTTACTTTTCCTAAAGTATGGTTGAACTGTTAAAATAATTTAAGGTCTCTTTATGGTTTACTGGATAAACGCGAGTAAATTCGGAAATTTAATGTCGTGCCGGTATGTGCCATGCTACCTCAGTTGGTTAGAGCAAACGGACAGAAACCGGGAGATCCTGGTTAAATCCCGGCTATGGCAAAATGTTTCTAATGGGAGTGGCTTACATTAGAATTTAAATCTACAGACATTTTGGTACTAATACTATTACTCGGTATTCAAAATACATTGCGAGTGTAAACCTAGTCGTCACTCCACATTTGTACACTTCCGCCATTTTTTTGGTGATTTTGACACGAATTTATAAGTTCGATCCTTTAGTGGGAATTTTGGGGTGTGTAACAACGTAGAGCAGAGGTTTCTGAAAGCAGCAGTTTCACAGTGAGCAAAATTAATAGCGATTATTATAACGGAATACATTCTCACTGGAACATCCTTATTCTTTGCCATATAAGTGGATTTTATTCATTTAGCTTTTTCATCCTTTTTGTTTTCTTATGGACTGTGTTATCTTTGACTGCTCGTGTTTAGCTATAAGAAATAATTAGGTAAACATTTTATATAAGAAAGCTTTTGTATGAAGTTGAAAATATGCATTTTCAGATTTTTTTTTTTAGTATCTCACTGAGCTGCACACGAATAAGTTATTTAAAATGAGTTAAACTATAAATTGGATGATTAATTAACGCGATAGAAGCACCCAGATGGTCTAGCCACACTCCATCAACAGCACATTTCCGGCCGTGAAGCAGAGGCTATCTTAACGGCAACCAGTAGTTTGACTTCTACCCAATGATTTGTAGTTTTCAGTCTGCAAGTTTTTCCAATAGCAATTATAATCGAAAATAAAGTTTTTCTGCTGATTTCAGTGTAAATAACTTTATATTTTTAGCAAATAATGCTTTAGTTAAAATATTTGCTTGAAATAACCCAACAAAGGCGAAAGTAATGCTAAAATCTCATTCAATCATGGTAATTTAGATTTTGATGGAGCAATTAACGAAAGCTGATAGACAATTTAATAAAAACAGGAACAGAAGTCATTATGACTCAGAGAATCCACATTTTGGTGTTGGAATGTGCTGAATAATTTCGCTCAAGAAAAACATTCTAAAATCTTTAATTCAGTGCTCAGTTTTATATCTTTTGGTACTTCGGTACACATTATAACAAAACAGTTAGCGAAATGTTGACTGAGCTTGTACGAGCTTATAACTAAGAACAATGTAAAAATTCCTTGAAAATTATGTAGTTACTGAGAAAAGAATTGTAATAATAAATTTTGATAATGCAGTTTGATTTTTGGAAAAAGTTATAAAAGAAAGCTATTAATATTCAGAGGATCCCAGTTTTAGACGAGTCCATGCCAAATTGCCTTTGAAATTTAAAGCTTTTAGTTCAGATACACGCAAAGTAAAGTGTGCCAGAAGTTTGATAATATAACATGGGGAGTTTAGATAGGACTCAGTCACATTAAACATTTTTCTTTCAATTTAGATAAAACATGGCTTCTAGTACTTCTCAGCTGTGCTTCTAAGAAGCATTTGCACATGTGTTAGACATGTGACTTCATTTTCAAACCAACGGAATATCAGTGGTTAGACAGAACAATGAGTACTGGGTTATTTTAGAGAAACGTTATGTCATTAACATCACTCTTATTAGCCTATAGTTTCTTGCGCTATTAAAGGGAACTTTGTTTTGACGTTTTTTCTACATTTAAAAAGCACAAACTTGGGGATAGCTTTCATTATTTTATCGTAACGTGAACCGGAGTGAAGGCAAGTTACACCCATTTCGTGAGATTTAAAAGTGACCCTGTGGTAGCAGGCCACATTCTCTCCTAATGCTCACAGTGAGTATAACGCAAAAAAAGAAAATTCGGCTGAATTGGAAACTAGGTATTTAAGTGTAGTAATTTCCAATACGATTTTGAGTATTTTTCTCTCTACCAAACTTCTTTTATATGAACAATTTTTCGCTATTTTGTATTCTCTGAAAAAGATCTCTAACGCCTTAGATTAACATACTGAGGGTTGTCCATTTTTCACTCTAACTTCACTACATTTTTAATGACACCTCTATTTTGATATACTTCAACTTTCACTGAGACTTCGCTCAGTTCAAGTTGTCACATTACTAATGTGAAATAGTTCAATGTTTCTTGCCACTTAACTTTTTCGTGACGCCGTAGCGTAATTGAATATGTAGGACGCAGCCTCCGCGTGACCCCACTTTACCAGTAGAAGACAAGACATCTTTGATCAAAAGCGGAAGCAGCATCCATTGTCAGTCAGCAGTCGACACAGTCCCACTCAGAGAACAGCTCTTGATGTCGCATCAGAAACACACTAACTGGCCCGCTCCACTACAGTGTTCCATAACGTTCTAGGAACAGAGAGAAGGGAAAATTCCGGAAGGTGCTGCGTATTTTCTAATAGGTTTTCTGGTATTTATGCTGCGTGAGAGCACTTATCAGTCGGTAGGCGAGTTTTTGCTATAACCGTGCCCCGCAGCATACTTTTAAGCGATAAACACAAATGTAGTACCTTGCATTTTCTGTTAATAAAGTGTGAAATCCTCTTTATGCTGAATAACTTTTGAATAAACAATAAGTAAACCCTAAGAGAAATACAAAATGTGTTACCCAAACACGCAGATCTCATTAAACGACACAATTTAATTATGTGAAACAAATTTATTTGGGGTTAACTATTTCCGAGATATTCAGCGCTATTAGTCTGAATGTTCAAACTCTGAACACTTTTCTCAAACGCAAATTACTGTTCCTTTTCTACCTTTTCAAAGTATGCAAAGACAAGATAATTTCAATATAGCGATCTGCTTTGAAAACATTTCATTATCCCGCTAGTTTATTAAATTCTTTTTATGTTTGCTAAAAAAAAAAGCTTTTAAATCTGTAATTGCGGCTTATGCATATTAACAAGTAAAATATATAAGAATAAGACTTTTAGAAATAGTTTGTAGAAGTGTGAGTAGGTGTGAACGCAAATATTTAATATGAGAATCCCCCTTTTGTAATACTGAAACTCACAATAGTTGCATACTTCCGTTCAGTGCATAGAACGTCAAATACAGGGTTTCCAGATCACCTAATATCATAAGAAAGGTTGTATTGTGTATTAAATATATTAAGGGATGGTTATTATACTAAATTGTTTCACAGTTTTAAAAAATATGCAAAGTGGGCAAAATCTTATAATGTTCCCAGAATAAAGAATTTTACATATTACTCGAAAGTAATTTAGAGCATGGAAAACTAGGAACGTTAGACTTGTAATTATTATAAGTAAAATAATTTGCAGGGATAACAGTGTTGGCGAAGTAAAAAAGTGCTGTCTCACATACACCCTTTTTAAAAATAAGTAAATAAATATATAGGTATATGTACTGATAGGTGAAAGCATATTCAGCTGGCTTTCGTACTCATTTTATGTCAAGATCTATCGATTAATTTTATAATTTATAATTTTTAGTATAGTATCCGACAAACTACGTAATAATAAATACTACAAATGTTACCCTTTTCGTAAAAAAAAAAAAAAAAAAAAAAAACAGCTGAAAACTCAGCGCTTTGTCTTAAATGTATGATCTTGTGTTGCTCTATAGATATTCGGATACTGTGTTATAACTAGGATTCGGCATGGTTGCAGTTTGGTTGCATTTTGACCGGAAAATAGTTACTTACACACAGGTTTTGACTGGAACTACCCCCTTGCCAGTGTAAGCAAATAACCAGCAGTACAGTTGTGAAGGTACGAAGTCCAATATTGGGGAACGAGGGGAGAAGCCCAGTGGACCAAGGCCTACAAGCCCGGTTTTGTTTTCTATAAGTGATTCTAACATCGGCCGTGAAAGCCTTCGAATTTTAGAGAAAGTTTTATTTTTGATACATGTAGAAAGTATATTGTAGCCCATTACAATAGCTATCCACGCATGTAAACCACACATGAAACTAATTATTTCATCTGCCACAGTACAGATTCCTTGCTTTGTTCAGATCTTTTATAATTTGTAACAAAAGTTATGTTTACTAGAGAATTTAATGCCTGCTTGTGTGCACACCTATACTTATGGCACAAACTCAGTAGCGCACGAGACTTCTGTCTCTCCCTATTCGCTCGCTTATAAACAACGTACGAGAATGCTAGAAGTTAACATAATTTAAAGTCATGTTCGAAGTGTAGTTATAATTCATCATAAAATTGTGTTATGTATTATTAGCGTAAAAGTGCACGTGTTAGGTAACAATCATCATCGACTTCGTTACAATGCGTATTGAATTTCCAAAGTTTTGGAAATAATTGAGAATTAAGATTTTATGAACACCCTAAATATTTACTCTTGAGCTGCCACTGAGTGTAAGCTTAGCAACTGATCTGATCTACCTATATTCTTCAACGTAAGTACACACAGGTGGTCTGTGATACCACAGAGAATATTTTCACATAAATACATTATTTGACAATGCTTCCAAGAAGTTATTTTCGCACCACCTTTTAAAAATGCAATACCATAGCCGGGATTTGAACCACGGATCTCCCAATTTCTAGCCGTTTGCTCTGCCACTGAGCTACCATGGCAACATGCCGGCATAGCATTGAATTTCTCAATTGACTCGCATGTTTTCCGGTAAACCACAAGGTGTTCTCAAATTATTTTGAGATTACAATATGGTGACTTACAATACTGTAAGTACCTAAGTCCCAGGATTCATAGTATAGCCAACTATTATGCTCAGTTGGTATTGGATTAATTGTTTTTTTCACACAAGCCGTGTGTAGGACAGGAGTTGAGTACTTTGAGAAATTCAATGCTATTCCGGCATTTTGACATGGTAGCCCAGTGGCAGAACAGCCGGCTAGAGATCGGAAGATTCGTGGTTCAAATCCTGGCTATAGCATTGAATTTTTGAGTCAGACTCTACCTATCCAACTCCTGTCCTACACACGGCTTATGTGAAAAAACAATTAATCCAATAATAGGAGATGTTTAGTATGGTGTACCAGGTACAACAATAACACTTCGGGATAGCTTACAACAAACAGTTCTAGAGAATCACAGACAGCAGCATGCACTGGTATGGGTTTATTGCTACCTCTGTTCAGTTATTCCCATGAATGCATGAAATCATTATTGACTCTGTTTAGTATTAAAACAATCTTTTTATTTCTCCAGCAAGTATATATAATGTACATAGCAGATAGAGAACGTATTGTATTCCAAGAAAAATTTGATACCGATTTTTCCCTTGAAATACACATTTAGAAACCCCTGAATAAAAAAAAAGGAATTTTACGAAATTTATCCATGTGTGTATGTGTGTGCGCTCTGTCTGTGGGCAGCATAGCACAAAAACGTAAATTGGGTAAATACCAAACTTGGTATTTAGGTTCAATATCTTGCAAGGATGTGACAACACGAAGATGTTCAAGGAATCCTCACCCCAACTACCTTCTGTCTCTCTCTCAAAAATGGCTCTAACTATTTTCATGAACATGGCATATATTTCAAGATATTTTCATGACAAACTAAATGTATATCTTAAATTTTCTGGGAAGAGCATCTGAAGACCTTTTCATTCTAGATGACTTTTACGTAACTCGTAAACCGTAAGTGAAAGATAATAACTTACTATATCAAATCTAGATCGCATTAAAACAAAATTATTTAATTCATGTACCTTTTTCGTAGAGCTAACTGTAACTGCATCATGGCCTATTCTTATGAGGCACAAGAGAAGATAATTATGCGGCCGGAGTGAGGAAGTAATGGCTGAAATTGAAGCTGTTGACAGCTTTATTTTGAGTTTCTGCAAGACAATCTTCTGCCAAGTACATTGCTAAAATCTTTGGAAAAATAAATGCGAGTGTTGAAGATCTATGTGGTGTGAAAGGTTCTGAAATAGAATCAACTGCGAGCTCAGAAGTGTAAGGTGTGGGCTGCAGAGTAAAAACAGGCAAATCAGATTTGTTTGTAAAAACTGCACGAAATGCATTTGCCTTAAAAATTTTGTGACTGTATACTAAAAATTGACAAAATGTCCCACTGAATATACGCATTACTTTGGCAGCAACTCATTTATATATATTACTTTTCATAAAAATATAAACCTTTTAAATACATATATTATGGTTGTTGCTAATGATACTACTACTTCATTCACTAACGCATCACTCCAGGATATATCACGATGACCATTTTAAAAGCGATCAAAACTATAAAGGTGAAATTATTTCAGAATTACAGGCGCGTGTATGGCAAAGTTAAATCCCTTTGCTGCTGAATTTAGAGCGATCCAGAAGTGTATAGTGTACAGCTTACAGACGTCTGATGTAGTTGAGTATATTATGGTTTGTGCCGAGGTTCGTTACTGCAACTCGTGCCGCAATATTCATCTCGAGAGCAGGTTATAGATTGCTTCATACCCTGGGTTAACTCCAGACCTAGAGCGCTTGGGTATATGAAGAATTCCAAACACCTCATCAGGAGTAAACCAGGGTCTTGTGGTTTGCGGTTGTCCAACCAGACTGACCTAGTTAGCTCCCCAGGGCAATGCAACTTGTATCTCGTAGCGATTTATGTTCCTAAAGGATTCAAGATGATTTTACAGCTATATCTGTAGTGCCTTCACAGCGAATGGGTAGTCTTCTTGCAACGTCGCATTAGAAACTTATTTAAATATTGCAATTTGAGATTAATACTAATGTCAAACTTTGAATTCCCAGTATTTCTTCGTTGTTGATGAGCAATTATTTTGATCACCTAATAATGTGACCGAGTGAGTTGCCTCCGCAATAAAGTGAAATTTTCGTATTAGAAAGATCCCACGTTCGATTCCCGTCGAAGGCCAATTCTGACCTTGGGTCTTTTCGTGGTTTTCTCTTTTGATAGGATAATGTTGTGGTGGTTTTCATATACCACAATTTACTATCCTTTCCATTTTATTCTCATACTTCAAATGTGCTGGAGGTTTCGTTACGTAAAGCGGTGCCGAACAGATGGCACGGATGCTTGTTTCAAGTAATGAGTATTTCCCGTGAACGCTAAAGGACTGCCTGGTTGGATAGGTCGTTCATCACCCCCTCGTCCAAGCTTCAGTAGTGGGACGGGTCTTCCAGCCAAGCACTGTTAAACGATTCTGCGCCTCTCTGTCTTATGTCTGTCTGCGGCCTGTAACTTACTGTGTGGTTCTTCATTTCACCCCATCTTTCTGGGAGTTGGTAGCTACTATAGTTCTCTCGAGGCTCGTAGTTCCGTTGTACATCCTATACCTAATGTTACAAAATTGTCCATTGAAGTGTATAACGTTGAAAAAAGATCTCCGATTTCAAAAGTATTTAAAATCGTCTAAGGTATGTAATTATCAAAATGCGAAATAACTTCTTGTGGGTATTGTTACACTATTGTGTATCCAATATAAATAGGGTATTTGATGTAAATAAACGCACATGACACGGAAAGAATATGATGGGTCATTGACCGAAATACAGCTAACGCTAAGCAAGAAAAACTTATCATATTATTTCACATTTTATATTTTGTAAGTATAGAGATAAAGAATAAAATAACCATTATTATATGTACGTATATAAAAGTCAATGTAAGAGTGCATCGATGAGTGTATGTATGTTCTAGACTTCTACTTCGTTGATTTCGATCAAACTTTGCACGGATAACTTTTGACACAAGGGAAAAATTGATGTCAGCTTAAAATTTGAATCCGCCCTATTTTACACAATTATTTAATTCTATGTAATGCCTACTAAAAACTCATAAGTCTATCTGTTTCTTTCTGAAATAACCGTAATTAATTGAGCATTACCAACATAAAAATAATAATTACTTAAGACTTACACGTCATAATAAAGATACAGGGAGTTTTTTTTGGTAGTGTTTAACGCCCGCTTTAACTACTTATGGCACCGCAGGCGGTGACACTGATAATACATGAATGAGGATGGAGCACCCGTGGAATGCGACGGCGGGTGAAACCGGAGTACCCGGGGGAAACCCGCCCCAGAGCCGCATTGTCCACCACAAATCTCACATTCTGTCGCTTGGGATCAAACCCCGGCCGTCTAGGTGAGAGGCAAGTGGTCTAACCACTCGGCCACGGCGCGGCCATACAGGGAGTGAAAATGTTATTCGATTACCTACGGTTAAAGTTTTCTTACTTACATAAATAATATGAGTAATAAATAAGCATATTGAGTATAACTTACTATCAGATTGAAACTAATTAGTTACAATTAAACTTTCTTCTGCCTTAGTTTAAGGAAGATTGATAATTCAATATGTTTTGGGTGTAAATCAAATGTATTATATATGTTCTCTGCCATTGATCATGGACTACATAAGAAAGACACTGCATTCCATTCTTTGAAAGATTGACAACATTCGATGAGTACTATGTAAGACTGTGATAGCGACAGTGTGGCAGCTAGAGATAATCAAATTATTTGTTTTAAAATTGTGTTTATTGAAACTTTACTTAGTAGGTGATATTGCGTATTGTTTCGAAGTTCTTTGCTTTCCATGTTTATTCTTTGGGAGAGCCAACTTAAAGACTCGATAAAAATTAACAAATTTTACACAAAACTGTGGCATTAAATATTGCAAAACAAACGAGTTAAGTAATATTGAAACCTTTAGTACGACAAATCGGTGAATATAACATTTCTTCGCATAATATAGAGTCTGCAGAATCTAGCCAAAGCGCTTCATATGCTGTTCGAGTAGAAGGTGATAGCGTAGTTTACCTCCATTTTGTGTTGAGAAACCAGAAATTTAGTTTTGTCGGGTCGAGACTCCATTTCTTATTACAGAAGTAGCAACTGTGATGAAAAAATATAAATTAGCTTCCTTTCATTATTGGAGCCAAGATTCGTTGAAAACATCTGGGATTTTTTAACGACAGAAGAAAGTAATAAGTATTCATTGGCAAAGGGAAGACTAGCTATTAGCATTATTTAAAATAAGAGAGGAACGCCAGATTAAAACCTTGTTAGCGAACTCGAACTGGGGACCTCTAAAACCCAGTCAGATGTATCATAAAATAAAAGGTTATGGTGGGACAAAAATGTGTCCGATAATATATTGAAACTCTTTGGCTGAATAAAATCCCCAGTAATATCTGAAGCATTATGAGTATTTCTGATGTAAATGCGGAGAAAATGGAGTAAATAACCGAACACATGATTGAAGTGTGCACTATAGTTGAAGTACAGACGACATATGTTCAATCTACAGCATCCACATCACCTAATATTTCCGTTAAGGATCTTCTGATGCGAACTGGGGAATTACTTCATTCATATTTTTTTTTTGGCTAGGGCTTGAAGGAGCGAGAGGAGATGCCACTTGCTGCCCAAACAAGTTCTTCCCTTCCTTACCCCATCCGATGTTTGAAAAGAATGCGAATAGGCTATAGAAGAAACAAGTTTACTGCCTTAAGGCAGAAAATGAATAGCGAAAACAGGTGGTATGGTACATTTCCAACCCGGTTCCTCGAGTTACTGTAACACTGGGTGATGTATGTAGATACTGAGACAATCCAACCGTCTCCTAAAATTGTATTAATTGAAATTGCATTTAATACATGATACTTTATTTTATTTCAAAATTCTTTGTTTTCCATGTTTCTCCTTAGGAGAATACAATGAGTGAGTCAATTAAAAAAAAAAAAAACCATACAAAGCTGGGGCAATAAATTAAAAAAAATAAGTTTATTTATGTGGTAAGTAACATTGAAGCATTAAGAAAATTACAAAATCATCTAATCCTTAATAACGCTTCCTATTCTTCAACTTCATTCTGTGTTATTTTAACATTTCTGTTGTTTTGTCTTTCTTGTGTGTGCGAGTGTTTTTTTGTTTGTCTGTTTTTGTTTTCCTTGGTAGCTTAACATTCTATAACCCGGTTGGTCATATCGGACGATGAATGAAATTGGCAATTCACAAATGATCCCGGGGTCCATGGAACTTAAAGTTAAAGGATAAGGGAAAATTCCGAGAAAAAACTCACCCTAAGTGAAATTCGAACTCGAGACCTGTTGAATGTGAGGCAGACATGCTACCACCACATCACCCAGACCGGTTCTTGTGTTTTCTTAGTAGTTTGTGTGAATTACTTACTCATAATAATCTGTATTATAGTGACGTTTGCGAATTGTGTTTTCTATAAAGAGCGACGAGACAACCCGAATGTGACAACATGGATCTCGGCTACATTCACGATAAAACATTATAAACTGGGCTATATTTTATGAACACTGCTTTTGCACAGAGTGTTCTCAGCATTTATATGTCATGGTGCCCTGTGGTTTTTAATTCTCTAAGTGTCTTCTGTAATAATTCAGGTCTTTAAGGAAGAGCAAGGCCATTGGGTAAGTGCTACCTAAGGCTCACATTTCAATGTTCATTAGGAGCAAAAATTACCTTTGGATTTTTACTTTCTCCACTACGTATAGTAAATAAATGAAGTATTGCGTTCCACTAAAATATTCTATGTCGATATTTCACTGGAAATATGTTTTAGGTCCCCTGAATACAAAAAACAAAAAAAAAACAAAAAAAAAAAACTAAAAAGAGGCATTTTTAGATAAAGGTCTGCATGTGTGTATGTGCGTATACCTGTGTGTGTGCGTGTGTGTGTCTGTGATCATCATAACTCGTAAATATAGAGGCTGTTAAAATACGTACTTAGTACTTATATTCTCCATCTTCCAAGGAAGAGACACAAATATTTTGAGGATAGTCCCTCAAACGAAACTACTCATTAATGGAAAACTATTAGATGAAATACCGGGTGTTTTAAGTCTTTTGACGGTTTATGCCTCGTACGTTGTCTTCAGTAAAAGAATTCAGGAAATTGAACCATTAATCATTATTGCCAAGCAAACATTTTTCTGCCCTCTACCATTAAGCTTGTTTTGTGTATTTTTATACCTTAAATAATTAAGAGGACATTATAGCCTTATTTAGGATAAATAATTATAAAACAAGCCCAACTGAGAGTGGAGTGGCCAATATAAGAAGTTCTCCCACCCTAAAGGTCATCTTGAAAACCGAAACATTTAAGAGACTAAATCTGTTATCCTAAAATATGAAGTACAGTTATGGGCACGCTTTCGCTACCACTAGGAGATAGAAGCAACACAGAGACGACGGTGCTGATGACATTCAAGCGGTGTGAATTAGGATGTGGTAAGCTAAGTCATCTAGTGAGGAGCTGCTACTCCACGCTGACAGGTAAGGATCGGCATGGCGAGGGCGCGTTCATCACCATCTCGAGTGACACTACGCGTCTAGTATAGAAAGTTAGACGACAGTCTCATCGCAGACGGCTGGATACAGTAAAAGCTATGCCGGATACTAGTAGACACGGGTGCAGTCCTGACTGCAAACAGATATGACGAAGGACTTGCCGACGAAAACTCAGAGGGACGGCATTAGGCGAGTCTTTGTCTGTGGAGGAGGTGCTCTTGGCAAGTATTTCATTGATATTCTAATGGAACACTGGCCTGTGGGTGCTCGTCGCGAGGGAACTGAGGATGTGATACTGGACCTGGAGGCATCCAGGAACCACGAAACGATGGTAGACGTCGGTGATAGGGCAGTGCAACCTGGTAGAAATAAGGTGAAGCCCTCATGATCATTTGTGAATATGTAAGCTGATATTGATGACCGATGCAGTTGTGCGTGCAAGTAGCGAGGCAGAGGTATTAAAAAGCTATGCATTAATATGGGAAAGCAAACGGAATAATAGGTAATTTTGTAGTAGTAATATTTACTAAGTGTATAATATTACATCAAAGTACACAGTCGCATGGGTCGGTTACCGTATATAGTCTCTAAAAATATTTGAGTTTAAAATATTACCTACTCCTATTTTACATATATTGACAACACCGGAAAACACACACACACATACACACACGCAGGCACACACAAGCGCACGCACGCTACAACAAAACAAAAAACCAACAAAGTGTGATATCTCACATACTCATATGTTAAAAGCACACACAAAGAACACTCTGATATCATATACACATACTCGTACTCACAACTTCACCCACGTATTCACATACATATACATGGTCATATACAAAATATGTTTATAAAATATTTACACAAACACCTTGTCCAGCTTCCATTAAGTATGTACTCAAGCTTGACCAATTTGGGCTGGTCCGAATCAGGTTCCAGCGTGCCATCCTCCATCTGCTTGAAGCCAAAAATACCTCTTGTTCTTAATATCCTCTAGTTGCAAGCAATCTGCCAAAGATGAACTTCCCATCCTCACAACCTAAGCCATGCTATTCCCGTTTTCTGTTTCATCCCAATTCTAAAATGTGTTTCTTTTCCCCACTCCACAATATGTCTCCAGATTATAGCTCTCAATGACGATTTTTTTCCACATTCAGATTCTATTTTCTGCTTGTTTATATCATATAGTTGTCTTTTATCTTTTTTCACGACATTAAATCTGTTTCCGTTACCCCTTTGCCAGATATTGTTTATTTTGATAATTCCTGTTATAGCCCCGCCGACCACCATTTTGGATATTTTATGTTATTCGTTTGATGCTGATAACATATTGCTCTCAGGTTTGTTTGGCCACCTTTAATTATTCGCAGTCAGTATATAACTCTACTTATTTTAGCAAATACAGTGTCTTCGCAACTTCCTACTTCACGGGAAAGAACAACAACAACAAAACCCCGTAGAACTATTTAAATAGGCTTCGATCAATGAGGAACATACTACCAATAAATCTTGGATCTGTGGAGCTGCTGTATCAAAAACCAAGTTTTTTTTCACAGTCAGACATTAAGATTAAGAGATGCCTAAAAAACAGCGTTTTTAAGGTGTGTTTCAAGGGCTAGTTAGCAGAGGCAGAAAAAAGTAGGTATGGTATTCTAAAAACAAATCACAATACACTCGCACGGGCAGATATTTAACGTTTATATTACATCCAGGAGATCGGACACAGTGTAGGAATTGTTTAGCAGAAATTGCTGCAGAAAATAATCCAGCTAGATGTTTTTTTTCCATTTTCTGAGAGGAATATTGCTGAAAACAAAACACCACAGCGGCGCATTAATAAGCCACTCAAGTGGCAAGGTTTCTAAATCAGGATCCCTCTGAAAACGGAAGTAACTGAAAGAAGCAAGTAAAACAAAACAAACACAAAATCTAATGTGAATAAAATATTTAGGGGATTCAATTAAATGCTCACTACTCAAACGTTTCATATAAATCAGTCATTATTTGAACACTGGGTATCTGTGTATACTAATTATACATATATGTTTTCGAATTGAAATACAGTTATGCCATATTTAAACCACAATTATTATTACTTTCTTACTTTACTGGACAGCCAAGTACATGTCGCAATGATATAACATTTCCACGCTCCCCATGTTCCACGACGCTCTATAAAACTACAAAAAAAAAAACAATGTAGGCGATGTAAAAGAAAATTACAGTCTTCTGGCACATGCCAATCGTACATTTGAACAAACGACTAGAGAAATCGCAGCATGATGATCTTACAGGTTAAATTGACAACAAATAAATACAAGCAACAACGCACGTCAGTAGGTGTAAAATGTATTTTTGGGGATAAATTATCAAGGAATATTTATCGCGAAAGATACTGGTACATTTCATGATTATCACGAAACATACAAGTATGTTTGAGGTGTAATTTTGTACTCCCCTGAATGAATGGCTTCCTTTACCTATAGAGAGTGTCCCGTACACCCCTAGTTGTATGTGGTGGGGTTGTGTTATGTAAGTAATGTATTTAGCTATCATTGCAGTCCCCTCTCCGAAGTGGGTGGTGTCTGACAACCCACCTCCACTTCTCTCTCTCTCTCTCTCTCTCTCTCTCTCTCTCTCTCCGTCTCTCTCTCTCTGTCGTGTAGCACAATGAGAATAATTATGTATGTATGTAAGTGCTTAAGGATGTATGTATATTCACCGTTAAACAAGTCTCTCTGTTAGAGAATAATGAAATATGACCTGTACATAGAGAAGATATAATAATAATAATAATAATATAAAAAAGAATAATGAGGTATGTAATAACATTTATCGGTATACGTACGTACGTATGTATGAAGGCGGGTTGCCAAGCACCATCCACTTCGGAGAGGGGGTTGCAATGATCACTAAAATACATTACCTACATAACACAACCCCACCACTTACACCTAGGGGTGTACGGGACACTCTCTTTAGGTAAAGGAAGCCATACATTCAGGGGAGCACAAAATTACACCTCAAACCTACATGTATGTTTCGTGTAATCATGAATTGTACATGTATTTTTGTGATAAATCATTAAATTAACGTCCTCAAGCACTAACTTCAGTATCATTTTAAACATTCAGTATCAAAAGTAATTACATCTACACAGGGTGTTCCCAAATACCTGTTTACTTCTTTTTATGGCTTTCTTCCATTTCCGCTAATCTTTCTTCTTTTTTAACCTTTTCTTTTCTTTTCCTACGTTTCTGTTGTATTTTTATTTGTTTACCGTTATTACTTACAGGTTCACATACACGTATTTATAAGCCACAAGCACGCATACCCGAGGTGGGACTGGAACCTGCGACCACATGCGTCACGAAGCACTTCAGCGAGGGCGGCCATTGCGATCGGCACTTTGAAAGGTGTAATCTCGTAGCTTTGAGAAGCGCAACGGTAATGAAAGTTGTATGCTGCAAGAGTTCCAGGGGTGGTGCAAAATTTAATCACTTATAAAATTGAATATATTATATAAAGCTACATACACATGCATACACTTAAGTATGCTAGTATGTATTGAAAGTGAAGATATAGGTAAAATGTATTTACCGAAGGGCTCCAGAAATTGGAGCAGAGCATCGTGCATTGGTCATTTTGCCCTTTGTGCTTTGAACGCGACCGCTGGAAAAGAGACGACGGTAGAGACGCAAATGGTGACCAGATTCGGGAGACTGCGTGTGCAGCGTGGACTGATTCCTAATGTTTCCAGATTAAAGACATCCGGCGCGATCCAAACCTACTCACTATCCCCTAACCTCCCAGAATTTCCTGATGGGGAAATTTCTCCGAGAGCAAGGTGGGAACTTACGCAATGTGCACTTCCACCGGTCCCCCGCAACACGCCGAACACCTAGCCTGGCCTTTCATTCTACAAAGAAATTAAGTAAATTATGAGTACAGGAAATGAGGAACAGTAAAAAATGGAGAAGAACCACTCTAGAATTTGCCTACCAACACAAGGAAACCACAAATTCCCTATAGTCAGAGTGGAAAGTCACCGACTGGAATCCCAGACCTCCCAGGTATTCGGACTTATTATGGAAAATGTTTTCTCTTTACGAACAATGACTACAACCAAAGATTATTTTCAATGATATACAGGAAGAATACCAGCAATCATACACTAGAAATTCATTTATTTAAAGGCTTTAAATAAAGCCTTTGGTGGTGATAATGTTGTAAGTCGTTGAGTTTATGTCACAATTTGATTCATATACAAACACATTACAATGCCGAAGCATGCTTATTATTTCTATCTATGAAAAAGAAAAATCATGTATATTACCTCACTGTATCCACAATATTGATGACAGAAAGTCTTGTGGCTGAGAACACGATGGGGAAAAACTCCATCAATACACATTGAATGGACATATTAATTTAACACACATAATATAAGAATAAAGCTCTCGTAACATACAAAAATTACAAAAACTTAGCGAGAAAAAATTGCTGCTATATTTTTATCACTCTTAACAAACTGCTGGCAACTCATGATATTAATACTCACTTGAAAATAGTGTTAATATATGAACACTATTGAAAACTGGCATCACTATAATGGGATTAAATCTTCTATGTGAAATATTCACACAGTGAACTACATAGCATAGGCCACAGTAAGCATGTAATTCTACCTCGCCATTACACCCAGCTGCTCGCAGTGCACCGTAGCCTGTCTGTCTCGTTAGCGTAAGCGTCACATATTGACTTAAAAGTTACAATATTTTGAAGACTCAACCCAAACTCAGTGTGAGTCCATGTTGGGAATTACATCTCTCTGCAATCCTATTTGTCTTTTGGCACTATATATTTGAAACAGGGGGAGCTATTAGTAATGGTGTACTATCGGACTTTTTATTTAGCCAATGTAACCTGTGCCATGATCCAGTTGGTATCACTCCCCCTCACATGGATAAACCTCTAAAAGTGACTACCGACTTCGTGTGTTTCAGTCATTCTCGTTTCGCTTTCCCAAAATGCACTCACTGCGTTCGATGGCCCTTCCATTCCCAAACTGTACGTAAGGTAAATCATGAAATTGTCAATGTGAATTAACAGTAAATACAATTAAATGCGTGTTAAGGAAACTTAGATAATTAGAATAGAAGTATCTAAACGATAATTTCATAGTTTAACTTGCAAGAGTGCCAGACGACCACGATATAAACAGAATAATTAATGTTTGTTTAGAATGGACTGCTATCTTGTAACTTTATATATTACTGCATACAAAGAGATACTACGTCGAGGACGATGAAGTATTTACTTTATCATGAGCAAATTGAGACTGATGTATCTCAAAGGTAGGATTTTTAATACGTGCCTACTTAATACATTGCAGTTTATATGTTCCAGTATATATTAGCCACACTGCAATTTAAGGTCAATAATAAAACAAATAATATTGGAATATAAAGAAGGAAACGGTAAGAAGAAAATACACCCAAAATCGTTTAAGTGTACGTAATCAGGGGCGTATTCTGTGGGGTAACTATCAGATTTTACGGAATAAAATGGGCTCTTTCGATAAAATTAGATTCTGTTCGCAATGTATTGTAGTCTGTCTTCTCAGGTGCGAGTAGCATGACTGACCGACGTGGTGTGCTGGGTATATTAGCTCGACAAGACAAAAAGGGGAGGTCACTACAACAAACTTATAAAGTTTTCTCTATTGCCATTCGAAGCATAGCAAACGAGTCTCGAGGAGAACCGAATCAAACCTATGTGCGCTTAGTAAACCAGTCTAGTGTTTTTTATTACTAAAGATTCTTAATTTTTCTAATGGACAGAAAATCAGAAGTAATCCATTTCAAAAATAGATGAAGGTGGCATTTTTCAGTGTATTTAAAATTTAAAAGGTCTGGTCAATAAGTAATTACAATTGTCATATTCTTATTTCTATTATTATTATTATTATTATTATTATTATTATTATTATTATTATTATTATCATCATCATCATTAGCAGTATTATTTTATTATTATTAAATTCCATTTAATTATTTAAATTTTAAGGATAAATTTCATTAAACCTTGAATAAAAATGCGTACATAACTTTCCAAGTGAACAAAGAGCTAGCCCAGAACTTATTGCAGCATACGTATCTGTGTATAGTGCTTTATAATATCCCCCTTTCTTCCCCTTTTGGCTGCACCTGACAGTCCGTCCTGAATTACATCACGTCAAATGACACAATTAATAAAAACTGTGTAAATGACGACAGAGTCCTTATAGTATAAACTTTCTTTTACCGGAAGAGGGAAAACTCCAGAAAATACAGATGGCAATTTGTCCCAATCAGCGTTCGCGGCGGCATTCTGGGGTTTGAAGGCAACCTTGTTACACCTACACATCTGATGTAAACTCAGATTCTTAAACATTTAGTCACCGGTAACATTCAAATTCATATAAATTTACAATAATCTTTGTAAAAAAGGCTTTATTCTCAAAATATGGCTACATAAACTCTTCAATTCACGCTTTTATGAGGATAGGATTGAACGACCTATTCTATTTCGTTTTGACTCAATAAATCTTTAAAAATCAGTTTATTTTGGCCCCCCCAAATTCTTAAGTACGCTTTTATACTGAAACGTATAGCAACAGATGACATGATACTTGTTTCATAAAATTAAACATTTTAAATGAATCCAATGTTCAAACTAAAATAGGTCATTCGTACACATCAAGTCACTCCTAAAATTATAGAAATCTATTCCTCTACCATTCCATATAATATCAAGATAGAAACTGAAAGATAAATAAAATTACCTTGTAAGTTGAGAGATCATCAACAACGCAGGCCAAAGTGGCTTCCCTTCCAACAGAGACAGTCACATTATTGATGAGTTCACCAAACTTCGGAACATCTGAAACACGATAAACATTATTATATTATTTAGAATATGTTGTTTGAGATAAAAATTCATCATAGTCAACTTCGCACTCAAGTCTACTTGAATCTCAGTGTAACAATGTATAACATATTTTTATACCAGACGTATCAGTTGCCTCTGAGGAAAACCACTCTTGGATAAAATTCTTCTCAAAAAACATTATTCATTTAGTGAAAGGTGCACAATTTTTTGTTAAGTTTCATTAGCCTTTCCTATATCGTATACTTTGTCACACATCTCAGAATGCTCCTGATGAACGAAGCAACTAAAAATTAATCAAATACAAAATTTAATGATATCGAAAATACAGCTGAAAAGGTCTATAACCCATAGAGACACGTCTACAACCAAGTTTACTGCTGTAAAACCCTATTAATAGAAGGTTAGTGTTAACACTACCTTGAACTGAGTGATGCATATTTAAGTTAACAATTTAATACAGATTTAAGACAGTGATGTGCTGTAACACACAAACAAAGCTCGAATTGCATACCGTTGTTCATCTAGCATAAAAATAAATTTGAATTTTAAAGCTTGAAATTGTAGTAACACCATCCATGAGGTATTACAAAAGCCACAGAATCGATTGAATCTGACAAAATTACTAGGTCTATATTTTCTATCTATGGTGTTTGCTTTGTACTCGACGTTTCTGCGAAAATGTAATTCAGTAACCAATAACTTATAGGACCCCAGATTTTTAAAATTCTCGGCAGGAATTAAAACTAAAGCGTATGGTGGTCACAACACCACAAATGATACAGATTATAAGTGAACATTGTCCTAAGGCATTAGATACAGCAATGTGTGTATATGATCATTAAATTTGATCATAGTTAAATTCTGGGTTATTCCCTTCCCCCCTCACACCTGGTGAAAATCCTATTAGGGATAGCTACTACGAGGCGAAGTCTGTTTCAGCACACATCAACCAGTTCTGACTTTATGAAATTTGAACACATATTATAGTTTGCCTTGAAACATCTTGGAGAGTGAAATACTTAAAATATTGATCCCCTGTCAAAATATACCCAAACAAATAACTAAATAACCCAAGACATTTTTCGAATTATTTTTTTTTTTTTTTGTGTTACACCTATATATCCAATCGAATCCATCTAATCTATCTAATCTATATATCTAATCTAATCCAATGCAATTCTATCCATCCATCCATCCATTCGTCCATCCGTCTGTCTGTCCATATATCTCTGTATCTACACCTACCGTCCTGTATTTTTAAATCATTTCTAACTATTATTAAAGCTTATTTTTCTATCTGCTTCATATTAATCGAGATACGAAATGAGTTCTTTATGCGTTTCGTTATAGGTACAAGAGGGACAAGGAAACGAATAGCCAGATGTTTAAAAGAAGTGGCCTTTCTGATGAGTTGGCAAGCTAATAATGTATTCAGTGCTAAGTTATTAAAGTGTTTAGTAGTAGATCAGACTGTATTCAGTATGGATACTATTTTTAATAAAATGCAGGTGCCTACTTATTTTCTTATGTGACCTTTCAGACTAGAGTGCAAGGACTGCTTCATTTAATGGGAAGTATTGTAAAGTTTCTACATACACACAGTACAGACAACCAAAAGTTATGCAGTCTATCAGTACTTGGTGAACACACAAAGCACATTGCCCATTAAACAGTCTTTGCATTGAATACTGTACCAAGCACATTTCATAAATGCTTTCTGGACTATATACTTTAATACTGTATGAAAAGCTATGTAAGGATTCCTCGCAATCACACATATAAAAAAGCAATAAAAATCAGTTTCAAATAAAATATAAAAGAATTTAAATCAGACCCAAGAAAAATTACACATATTAATATTCATACAGTCATTTGACGATCAAGCAGTGAGACTCTTTCAATCTGATGTAATTCTTCCTTGCTCGTGGCCAGTGCATAATTTTTCTCTCTCTTTGTTTTGATGATACAACTTCATTTTCCTTCAAATTCTGATTTTGATTTTAATTAAAGATCTCTTAGGCTCCCTATAAATTTCAAACCAGTCATAATCTAAAATGCTGACTTCAAATTAATCCTTACCAAACTGTTTTAAGCCTGAAACTTATTACATGGTGACAACGGGGGATCACAGGGAGAGCCCTTACCAACATGTCATAGATCTCAATTACGTTGCTAGGCCGAAGGGGCCATATCTTCATGTAGGATAGCAACGCTGTAGAGGATTGCAAGTGCCCGAGGTATCCCAGTCAACTGCTGAGAATCTTGGACTGAGGGCTACCACCAGCGACTTGTGTTGCATCTTGAGGATCGACAAAGTGTACCAGCCGGTAACAGCATCTGTCGCGAGAGCACAACGTCCTCTAAGGGAAGGCGAAGCCCATCGTAGCGAGGCCAAACTATAGAGCACCAGTCAACCTTACTGAGCTTCTAAGGTTTAGTCCAAATCAGTGTGACAGAGAACGGTATTAAAGTTGTGTCGTAATAGCTTTAGAGGGAATCCTAAAAAATTAAAGGACTTTTCCGTTTCTGTGGAATTATATCTTCAGGGAAGTGATAGATCCTACAAAATATCCCTTATTGTTAACATTTATTGAAGCAAAGATCACACAGAGGATAGTGATAGACTATTAGAAAAGGCACAATGTCATAATTGGAAAAACGTTAAGGGCATGTTAGAAGAAAACCATGTGGTTAAATACATTCTAGATTGTGGTGCAGGAAACTTCTTCATACTGAATCAGGGTAATAAAAGAGTAACAAACTGGTGCTCTAGAATAAAAAAAAAACCTAAGTTTATTAGGGGAGAATATACAATAGTATCAATAGTTAGAATGTATCTAAGTATCAATAGTTATGATAGTTCCATTGGTAATATTATTACAAGAAAATGTGATAAAATGCACAGTAAAAGCATGAGGGAGGATATAACAGATAGAGATTACATTATAGAGAGTTATTTAAAATCAGAGACACACAATTGTAATTATGAGACAAAAGGTGCCCTAATGAAATAAAATATGTAAAAGGAGATAGGCCATACACCAAGGGGAATGTAAATACAGATATATATTATATTAGGTATATAAATGTAATAAGGTGGTGCATTGCAGGAGCCAATTTAAGGACAAATAAACTGGCTAGAAAGCTGCCCTGACAATCAAGGGTATCATCTTATAAAATGTTGCAAAATAGGAAATCAGGAAGAAGCATCTTAAATATTGTGGCTATAAATATGTGGAAGGGTTTCCGATGCACCTGGACACATCCCATACATTTGGTACGTGAATGCACTTAGGATATCCCTGAACCTGGGTTCAAAAGTTTAATATGTGCAACGGACTAAGATACCCCTGGACATTGGTCCAAACGTTTATGAGAAAGTGCTTGAGATAGGTGTGGACATTGATTCAAATGTTTATGAGAAAGTGCTTGAGATAGGTGTGGACATTGATTCAAATGTTAATGAGAAAGTGCTTGAGATATGTGTGGACATTGATTCAAATGTTTATGAGAAAGTGCTTGAGATAGGTGCGCACATTGATTCAAATGTTTATGAGAAAGTGCTTGAGATAGGTGTGGATTCAAATGTTTGTGAGAAAGTGCTTGAGATAGGTGGGGACATTGATTCAAATGTTAATGAGAAAGTGCTTGAGATAGATGTGGACATTGATTCAAATAGTTATGAGAAAGTGCTTGAGATAGGTGCGCACATTGATTCAAATGTTTATGAATATGGGGTAGGGCTTAGGATAGTCTTGCACACACGTCCAAAAGGAATAAGAAAGACAGATACAACCATTAGGGTCTCAGGACATTATGGGATATGGGTATTGAGTTTACATATAATAGGGACTAGAGATAGCCCTTATATGCACAAGTTTCCATATCCTATTTGATAAAATAATCTCTGTAATAATTGTTTTTTCACACAAGCCGTGTGTAGGACAGGAGTTGGATACGTAGAGTCAGACTGAAAAATTCAGCGCCATAGCCGGGATTTAATTCACGAGTCTCCCTATCGCTAGCCGGTTGCTCTGCCACTAAGCTACCATGGCATAATTTGAGATCACCTTGTGGTTTACGGGAATCAGTTGAGAAATCCAATGCTATGCCGGCATGTTGCCATGGTACCTCAGTGGCAGAGCAACCGGCTAGAGATCGGGAGATCTCTACGGCATTGAATTTTTCAGTCTGACTCTAGCTATCCAAAATAATCTTTATTAATGAAAAAAAAAAAAAACAGCATAAATGGGGGTTTCAGACACTAACGGAGTACACGAAGGTTATGAAGAGATCGGAAAATGGATTAACTGCCATCACATCAGTACAATTCAATATACCCACTTCAAATGTACATAACAGTAGTCAAATTACTATAAGCATTTTGAATTAACAGAGGAAAAGCAGAAAAAGATAATGAAACTAATTTATAAAATGCTTTCGCTACCAGCAAAAGTGGGTGGTTTATTCCTTTGTTGATATTTTCCCAGAAGTTGGATGCATCAGCGAAAAATAAATGAAGAATATGCATTAATTTTAGAAACCTAAATTGCAATAGGAGGAACTATTCATTCACGGATGCTCAAAGGATTATACATTAAAGTATCCGGCAAGCTATTTGTTGCTCTCGATAGCGTAGCAGAAGACAAAATGGAAAGCACAATGTGGCGCGTCAAGTGATAACTTTAAATTTAAATGCATGCTTTTGGCCTGGAGTGAGTCCGAAATACATTTGAAGCAATAATGGATAATGTGTTATCAAAACGTATAGTGGCTTTAATTCTAGCAGGATTTTCTTTTTAATAGCCTACATACTGAGTACATTCCTGGCCTGCCTACTGAAAACATAGGAGCCAGTTGTCCACTTTACATGGATAACACTTTAATTGTTAGAGAGCATCTGAAAGAACTAACTTAACATATAACGTATACTTATAAAATGGTTTTCAAAAATTAAGAGAATCCAATATTAAAATTGAACCGGATAAATGCAAATCTCCAAGCAACGGGTAAAGTAGCGATGTTGCGTTTCACTAACGGAATGGGCGAAACCTGATGAAAATCAATTAGAAGCCGCTGTAAAATTTCCAGAAATCACCTAATAATATTAAATTAACTTATCTCTAAGAGGATATTCTGCTCTTAAAAGAAAATTCCGGTACTATAAGTTTGTGAGAAGTATATAATAAAGTTACACAAGACTTTTGGGTGCTACGATAGAGGCTGTTAGACGTATATGTGCAGATATTTGTATTGGTAATTAAGAACAGTGTGATCAACAAAACCAAATCAATATTTTCTTCATTTGCGAACTTATAACTTTACTTATTGAAAGAAATATGTTTTCACGTTGGATAACACCTCCAAGTATGTGTGTTTTTTTTTTTTTGGAGTGCTTAACGTCCGATTTTACTACTATGGCACTGCAGGCAAGTAGACATGGCTCACACAAGACTAACGTATATATTTTCCCATGAGGCGCAAGGAGCAGCCTTAAGTAGGCGGGTCTCGCTGTAAAGAATATTACATCGGAATTCATTTCAATTCTTCCTTCAAGGCCAATAATTCCGCAATACCTAGGCCAGTAGGTCTCGTATTGAGATGTGAAAACGTGGAAATTAAACGGATAGTCTACACCGAGAGGCATTGTTCATTTCGCGGTGCAGTTCAGACCATGTAAAACACATCGGTTGGTAAACGATGTGATTGGTTTGTGTAAATACTGTTAGACGAAAAGAAAAATAACTAACACTTTGAAGTGGATAAACATTTAGGAGCTATTCCTAAAACTTTCTGTAACTATATCACTACCATTCTGTATACAAGCAACCAGTGGCTTTACTCTGCACCAGGAACAGAAATTTCACTACAATGTGTCCTAAAGAAACCTACATGTAAAGAAAAGGGTATTCAGGTTATGTAACATTCTATGCATTATTACAGTGTCGATAGGTATAACCCTGTCACTCCTGTAAATTTTGACTGCTGCCTTGACAACATTGAAAATATGAATCATAGTGTGCCATTTGGCGCACCCTTAGCGAATCTGCCATCTTCAATGGGCGACTTGAGGGTCGCCAGCGTCAGCATCGGAAAAGTACAGAAGCTAATCAAAAGTAAGAAGAACATCAAGGCCAGAATTTTAACTGGCAAATTATGGGGACCTGTTATGAGTACAGTCTGCCTATTTATTATATACAATCGCGAGCACAGAAAGTGGCTAATTTCCCTAGACTGTAGAGTGTATTTCTCTTCGTAAGATTTCCACCTTCCAGTAACCTAACTTTGACCCATCCCATTCGATGTCAGTTCTCTATGTACTTAACCTGAACAAAAAAACAAGAGACATAAGCATTAACCAATGAACGATGGTATAATCGTTGTGAAATGTAGGCGTGTTTTTGAAACAGTATCGCTAAGATTGGTAGACAACTAGAGGCTGGTTGGTCCCTAGTTCAGTCGGTAGACCTCCTGCCCGGGTCCCTAGTTCGATTTCTGTCTGAAGGTGGTAATGTTTCTTTATCCAAGATTATTCCCTATCCTCCCTATGCTTCACTTAGGAGCTGCAGGAAACTAACTCCCTGGAATCTGGAAGTATGAATGGGAATGTAAATGTGTGTGTATATGTGTGTGTGCGTGTTATATGTATAAAATTCTAAAGAAATAAAATCCAGTAAGAACTGTAAACGAGTTAACAACACCATTGCACCAAACCAATAATATTTTGTCTGAGATATGACCGTGCGATGTGACCGTTAAGGTTAGATTAAAAAAAAATTGTGGAGCTATTATAAAATAAGCTAAACCAATTACAACACTCTTCTAAGCCCTATATAGGGTGAAAGATTGTTGGTATATGTCGTTGAAAGTGTACGATAGATACGATACTTACATATATGAGGGCTTTCATATATGTAAGTATCGTAGATTAAAATTATTGCCCTCATCAAACGGGAATAGTCAAACCGATATCAAGAAAACGGTACTCCTAGCATTAAATTACAAATATTAAGTTTTAATGGTTCCGTTAGGCAGCTCTGCCACATTTTAAGGGGGGAAAATACCCAATTGGTTTACTGGCTATAATTATTTTCGAGAACTAAAGGAGATCACTCTGGCAGAGAGTGCAGCTAAATTACCACAACCAACATAAGCAGAGACAGTTCTTTATGGGTCACTTTGACCACGAAAGTGTACATGTTGCAACTTCTGCTTTTGTAAATGGTGCAGGGTAGGATTCTTCTAGATAAGGGAGAAACAGACACCGAAGTACTGTTGGGGACAGATACAGGAGAGATGCTGTGTTTCAGCCCAACTATCATGAATCTAAGGTAGCGTACACAAAGACAGCGAATACTTCATCAGCCCTTTGGAGAATAGCCTATTTGTACGCTGTGAACGGTAAGCTAATAATCTATTCAGTAAATTAGCCAGTAATGTTATTTATTTTTATTTTAACCAATTATGGCACCGTAAACTTTTTGTTGGCGACTCCCTCTTCTCCTCTTCATTTTCTAATTTATGCTCCCTTTAACCTCCTTTTCCTCTTGTTTTTAATAGTCATATTTCCTTATCCATTTTTCTTTTAATTTAGTTAATTCTTATTTACCCTTTTATATTTAGGATTTTTATAATTATCAATATTCCTGTCGAAGTATCTCATTTCTTATTCGCTTGTTCTATGCATAAAGCACATCCTACCTTTAGTCTATATCTTATCCCTTTTAGAATTTGCTCCAGTTCTGAACCATGCTAAACCTTCCCTCTCATATTTATTGAATATATTTAAATGCCTTTCCCTACCACATTTTATTTTCATCATTTTATATAGTCACAATTATTTATTTCTCTCCATACTTCATGTCAAGTCGTTTGCCTTGTACTTGCATCTTTCTAACCATTACTATTTTACAAAATCCTGTTTAATATTATCTTAATTTGAGTATATGTTTCCCATCCCTATTTTTTTCAATTATTTTCGTATATTTATCCACTAGCTGTCTTAAATTTTACTCCTTTTCTCCTGCATAATACGATTTTGGGGTAAAACTACAGTAATTTGTACACGTCTTTACCAGTAATTAAAATGTGATACATTTTCTAGCTGTTCTTCTTAGTTCTGTTTACGCTATCCCCTTGTGCTGATTTAGTTAACCCTAACACTTCTCTGCAAAATACGCTATTTATTTGCCTTACTTTATCTACACTAACCACTACTCCCCAAGTTTCTACCACGGATAACATTCTTGATTTTACAATTGATTCCTATATTTTCTATAAACTTCTTGTATTCACCTAATAATGTATTGAGTAGGTAGGCCAGGAACGTACTGAGTAAAGCCTCTTAAAAAGAAAGGCAGTGTCTACACGTTGTCTTATGTGAGCTTTCATTTCGGAGTGCAAGCAGTACTTCATTTAATGTAATGTACTGTAATATTTTCTCACATAATGTACTCAGCTCTAAAGTTACATAGCTTATGAGTACTTAGTAAACTCAATAAGCACATTATGCATTAAACAGTCTGTGCACTGGGAATTTATGTAAGGTGTTACAATGCACCAAGAAGTTTATGCAGTGAACAGTTTGTGAAATTGAATCTTTTATACTGTATAAAAAGAGAAGTAACTAAAGTAGTCAGACAGTCATTTGTCGATTGGGCAGTGAGGGTCGATGATTCAATTTTTTTCCAATTCTTCTCTGCTCCTGGCCAGGATATGCTCTTTTTCCCTTTTTATAGTTTCTTAATAAAACTCATTTTTGTACAATTTCTCATTTGAATATCAATTAAAACACCTCTAGATCCTGGGAAAGGATTTCTCTCTTTTCCGAAGCACCAATAAACCCAATTACCGACTGTAAAAGGAGGCCATACTAAAGCCGTACCTATCTTCAAATTCATTACATAAAAGCCAGCTTTAAAGTTTCATAATCTTTTATGATTTTGCTATAGACTGCTAATGTGAGAACACCTTTAAAATGACAAAATTAAGAAAAATATTCAAGCCAATAATAACTGATATTTGTAAATTACCGATACCGCAAAAGATATATTTGAAGTAAATTTTGTGTTTTAAAAGAGGTTCATATTTTCATGTATAAGATTTTCTCTCTCTCTCTCTCTCTCTCTCTCTCTCTCTCTCTCTCTCTCTCTCACTCTTCCGCTTTCTACGTTCACCAGTTATACAAAATTATATTAAATTCCCTCATATATAGAGAACGTCAGAAGCAATTTCCAAAAAATGCAATACAAACATATTTGTCATTTGGAATCTTCAGTTAAATAGAGACATTTGAGAGCAGATTTGTTATTTATCCACATTTTCGATTTTAAGTTTAGTTGCTTACAGGCTTGAAACACATATCTTTTTCTATTTTTTTTTTTCATTCTGGAGTCTCAGAAGGGTTCCAGTGAAACTTTGATATCGAATTTTCGGAAAGAAAATAACACCTCTACTTGCTAGATATACTAACGTTGATAATGCAGCTAATTATTTTGTCAAAGACTAATACAGCTCCTCTTTCGTTCAGCGTGAGCTTCTTAGTAGTAAAATGTCTAGCCGCTGGATTTGCAGGTACTTTTGTTATCCCCAAAATGTAGCCGAACTGGCAAAGTGTAACATTACACTTTATAAATATTCTCAATCTGGAGTACCAATAGGGCAATACTGCACTTAATTTAGGCACAAATTAAAAACAAAAATCTATGAATAATCACCAATATCCTGTCGTCTTCGTCCCGATGTCATTAATGAAACCTCTTGTATAAATGGCCTAGCTCAATATTTCTCCATTCCTTCCCCTAGTAGGGCAAATTATATCGTATTGGTCTAGCGCATCATTGTCTGTAAATCATAGTGGCACTCTTTCAGAACAATCCCTTAATTTCACATTGATTATAACCTAGGTAATTGGTTTGTCTTGTGCCTCCGAATTGTTTTCTGGCAAGTTACATAGAGAACAGATACCGGCTGGGTGAGTCAAAAATTGGTAAAGTGCGTATGTTGTTTTCAAGTGCTACCTAAACATTTCATATGAGAGGTAGACAAACATTCATGTTATTTGATACTAACTTAATATGTCCTTTATATTATATGATATAGCAGCAGAGTTTCGAAGCGATAGTAAGAATTCACTTAAAAAGACATATTACAAATTCTTAAAATACATTATATTTCAAAATAAAGTGGTTAAATTATATCATTATCGTTCGTTACTAGAAACAAAATGTACTTCTTTTCTTATTTGCGACTACTTGAATCCAAAATTATCATTTTTGGAAAATGATCCATGTCTCTGCGTCTATGAATAGTATTATTCTAAAACGCAATGCTGCATAAATACCAAACTTGGTATTTAAGATCATAGATTTCAAAGATGCGATAGGAAGATTTTCAGGAAAATCCCTGACGCCTCCGTGGTCGAATGATCAGCGAACCGGAAGTCCGGGCGAGGAATTTTTCTTTAACCAGAATCTTTCTCTATTCCCCACAGAGTCTGGAAGTGTGTATAAATGTGTGTGTGTGTGTGTGTGGTATGTGTTTGAAGAAGAATTAAATGATTCGAAACCCAATGTTGAAAAAACCTACTGTCAACGAGTAGTTTCTAAAGCAAAGCCCTCGATATGACCTTAGATGCTAAAGGGGGCTATATATCTAAATGAAACAAACAAAAAATCCCCCAGCCCAAATACTTTTACATGTAAAAGATTTCCTGTGTATGCATGTATGTGAACTCAAAAATAAGTTCTAAATAAATACCAAACTTCTTTAGTTCATAATTGTCCAACGATGGAACACGACGATTTTAATAAACTCCTCTGCCCAAATTCAACATTCTTAAAACAATTTTAATTTTCTCAAAAGTGAATCTAGTATTTTGATTAAAGTAGCACATGCTTAATATATTTATATGACACATAATTATATAATTTTGTATAACAAACCTACTACACAATTAAAACACACAATCAATTTAAAGCGCACAATAGCTGTAAACAAATTTGTTGTAGTTTCAGCTGATTCCAAAGTATCCACCGCAATTGGTTTGAATTTCCAATATTTTGTCACTTTTAGATGCTGTCGCTTTTCAGTTGTTATTTTAATGATATAGAAAGAGTATGCACTTTTTAGGCCAGCCTATAGCAACTGTGTTCTTAAACACCTCATTGTCGATATGGTTTAACTTATTCTCTTGTAATATCGTGGAATGTGTAATGAATCTATGTATGCAAAAGTGATCTCGGTCAACGTGAAGTGGATAGAAAAGCAAGCTTTCTTAGGAGTAGTTTGCAGAAGTTACATTAAAACAAAGATAGTATAAAGAGAAAGTTACGTGACTTTACAGTCGTAAACCTATACACACACTCTCATATAAATGTATGACAGACTGAAGAGTCATACCCTATATTGTGTGTGGTATTATTTTCCACAGTATTTCTGTTTTTCCTGTTTGTTTCTCACTAGTCCGCATATAAGTACAAACAAACCAACATCCATGCCCCAGGTGGGATTCGACCCGCAATGGCCTGTGCTACGAAGTAACAAAGCTATGTAGGCACTTCAGCGAGTGCTGCCATAGGAACCAGCTATTTGTTCACCCGAGGCCAGCGGGGGAGGGGGGCAGGTATGATGCGTTAGATTCACCGACTTTTGCTGTCCACTGACATTTATTTTTATTGAGCTTCTACAACTGTTATTAAAGTTTATTGCTCTCTCTATCACGTATATGAAATGTACATAGCAGGTAGAGAAGGTATTGTACTCCAGCCAAAAGCTCGACACCGAAATTTCACTGGAAATATATGTTTTGAGGACCCCTGAATCCCCCCCAAAATTAAAATGTGTGTATGGACAATATTAGCTCAAAAACGAAAATTCAGCACCAAGCATGCTATTTAAGTTTAGTATCCTCCAAGGATGCGACCCGAAGATTTTAAGAAAAATCACCCCACCCTAAATTACGCTTGACATGGAACAAATCCCGAAAATTTTGGGTTTTTTTTTTTCTGAAAAGTTCTGACGATTTTTATTAAAACACCCTGTATTAATGATGTTTACATGATAAATAAAATGCATATCTTGAATTTTCTGAGAATAACCCTTGAAGATGTCTTCATTCAGGACGAAATTTGTATGACATAAATTTACTACACATAAATTCAGATCTCGTTAAAACACACAAACACATTTTTGTGTAGAGTTAACCGTTTCCTAGATATTCTTTGTTATTTGTTTCAATTTTAATCACTACTTAAACTTTTCTTAAATGAAAAGTCATCTTCATTTCATCTCTATTTTGTTCTACTCCTGACCGATCGCTTTCTAAAGGATTTGACCATAGCTTTAGCCTAGTATGTGCCCTTACTTACCAGGGTTAACTAATAAGGTACTTTCTGCTAATATTTATCTTGATTAACATGAAGTAGATAGAAGAAAAATATTTTGTAAGGATAATTTGCTAAAAATAAGTAGACCAAATCATAACATTATAAAACATCAGATTTTTTACGTTTCATAGTACGTATAGCAATATACATAATAGACAGAGAAGGTATTGTATTTCACTCAAGAATTCGATACAGAGATTTCACCATAAATACATGTTTAGGGACACCCTGAGTAAAGACAAACATTTTTAGGCAACTGTCCGCTTGTATGTATGTGTGCGCCTGTAGGCAGTATAGCTCAAAAACAAAAAGTTCGTTATACACCAAACTCGGTATTTAAGTTGAGTATTTTCCAAGAATACGACACGAAGATTTTAAAGAAAATATCGCACTTCCATGACAATTTTTCGAAAATCATGTTCCTCTCGAAAATGGCTCTAGCGATATTGGTTAAAATATCATATGTTTAAGATATTATGCAAATCGAAATGCTAAACGAAAAACTTCTAAACAATAGAAATCAATGCCGTTAAAATACATAATTTCCATGGTATGCGTTTTGTAGAGTTAACCGTTTCAAAGATATTCGTTTCAATTTTAAATTACTTAAATGCTTCTCAAACGGGAAGTCATCTTTTGTTTTATACCTCTTTTTTAATCCTAACCACGTAAAGAGAACCAGGTTTTAATTGTTTCACAGAGCGATGACTTAAAAGATTTGAATGTCGCATAAGCCTATATTTCTATTCTGCTTACAAAAAGCAGGTAATAAGACACTTTGCGCTTTATCTCGATTAGCATGTTGTAAATACATGAAAAATCTTTTGTAACAATAGTTTGTCAACAGAATACCTAGAGAAATTCATGTGAACGGAACATGCAATTTGTAATGGAACTTCAACATTGTTACGAAAGCTTATTTTTCCATCCAGTTCAGGTTATTCAAGATAAACTTTCGCATAAATAACATATATCTTACTTTCACACAAAACGTGGTTAGAGTAAGGTTGGAAAGATACAAAATCTGAAAAAACAGTGGCATAAGCATTTCAATGCTATTTTTCCATTTGCAGAGATAGTAGGCACAAGTTGCTAGAGAAAACTAACTCTATAGTTCTAAATCTTTAAAAGTGAGAGGTCATGTACTGGCCCTTAAATTCAGTACTCATTTTACAGCTCCTCTAACGTGATTTCCATGAGAAGAAACAATGAAAAAAGTTATTGAAAAATCAAACCAATAATGACACATACATCCTTGCAAAGCAACATATTTGTTCGAGCCCTCCCAAGTCGATGCAGATGTTCACTTAATATCATTGAGTGTACGAGGAGCTGCGATAGTAGCGATCTGTAGATCAGGGAAACTAAGATTTAGTTTGGGAAGGACGATATTGATTTATCTACTGCTAAAGGCTAGATGATCACCCTCAGCATGAAATTTTGTGATACTATCGTGACACTTGAAAGGAAGCTTTGAGGGGAGAAACAAAGGGTGAGCAGATCCGGACCATGACGGGCGTAAGCATGGATGAGGGCCATAACGTTTCCAATTCGAATGCATCTGCCGACAAACAGGGCTAACTACAGTCCTAACTCAGTTTAGTCCCCCCTGGTGAAGCCCAATCCGAGGTAATCTTAACCAAGTAGTTCCGCAACGTCACCCGGGAGGATCCTCTCAAAGTGCCCACCTACCTCCGGAACCCGCCGAACAACGTGGTCTGGTTCTATAACCTTGAAGTAAGTGACAGTTGAGGAAAACGATAGATACAGAAAATGTTAAACAGCAAGAGGTAGAAGAGGAATCACCAGAGCATTCGCCTGTTGACTGTTATAGTACTGTTAACACATACATTATTAATAATAAATTTAATATTCAAGCACCCATGAGTCAAAGAGGGCGGCCGCCGATTACCTAAGTTGGGATCTCCCGAATGCGAGTTGTATGTGTTACCACGGCAATATCTTGCTCGGTGACTGTCGTGAAACAATTATGTTTATACTATTATTTTGATGATATTGACCTTAGTAAAAACCCTCGGAGTTATTGAATGCCTAAAATTAATTAACGAAATATTGTCACCTAATTCCCGTTTTACTGTGCACAGGAATCTGAGATAGAAGTAGGCTGTTAATACAACAATTTGGTATGCCACCGATAAACATATAAGACAAAACAGATTAATTCTACGATCTAGGAATCACTATACTAGCTTCCAAAACAGTTTCTTTAATATCGATTTCCAGATTCCGGGGAAATTCCACTTGTAATTCATTAGTAAACTTGGGAAAGTTATAGTTCGGTGCTATTGTGAAGTGATTAAACCCGACAGATAAATAAGAGTAACTTAATAATAAAACATCAGAAGAAATGAATGAAATATAACAAATTAAAAGAAAATAAGAAAGGAAAATAACGGTAATAAACAGAGGGAATTTAAGAAAAGAAATAAAGTAATAAATATAATACAATCATGATTAAAAACAGAATCAAAACTACTTAAATAAAGCGAGCTGTTAAAAGGGAAAACGAGCATAAAATAAAATCGCTTCGAAATATGAAAGATCGTGAGTCCAGAAAGGAAAGAGGCAAGACATTAGAACAAAAGGAGCTGGTATGTAGAAACTTAGCAACTCCAAGCTTTGAACAATGAAGGGAAAAACCCAGACGAAATTCATGCTCCACCAAACACAGAATGTTTAATCAGGCGTGTTAAAATGGTAATAGCGTAAGAACATAGCTTGGTGTCTAGAACCGTGATATCCAATGAAAACACGACAAAATACAGAAATGCAACATAGCCTCATCCAATAAAATCGTTGAAAGTAACCAAAATAGCGAAAGTCTAGGCACATCTTAGAAAATGGATGGCGAATAGACTCTTGTCTAGCCGCAGGAGCTTCGGGAAGGACGGTGTACACATTGAGACTCGTACATCAGACACCATGTAGTGAACCCGCGTCGCCTCATAGCTCGTAGCATAACGAGAGTATACAAGTCCGTGATGTGAAGAAGTTGACTGACGTGGGAAGGGAATTAAGAAGGGGATTATTGCGAAGGGAAGAGTGAAACAGTTAATATAGTTGGTGAACTTTTTTTTTTTTTTTTGCGAGCCTCGGCCCCGAAACACGTTCTTGTACTTTGGACGGCCAGGGGAAATCATGAAATATTAAACGTGGGGCAGTAAAGGGAACTTAGAAACCAGTGACAGAGTTTCATTCTGGTTTCTCCCCGAGAACCCTGAGACCACCATAGATTTCCTAGGCTAACCTTTTTCCTTCTCCCCCTCCAAAGCTCCGAACCAAAAATTCCGCCACAATTGTTGTAGAAGCAAAAAAAGAATAAGTGAATATGCAGGTTCTCATAAGTTAAGGCGCGGATATGACCAAGCTTCAAAAGAAACACAAGTAAGGGAGAAAAACGGAATGGGCATTACCTGAAATAGGTATAGAAAAATTAAAACAGTTAGAAATGCTTCCTGAATGGCCACCTCTCTACTGGCATATAAATAAATTCCTGAGGCACACTGGTGGAGGTGTATGATCCTAGGAACTGACAGCGTCAGTAACAAACATTTAAATTAAATCAATGTAAAACAAAATGACATGAATTCAATATATTAAAAATAGCTATATTTTCGTTTACTAAATGATATTTTGCTTAGGGCAGTTACAGTGCAGTTACTTACCAAGCAGGAGGCCCAGTTTTGATTTGCGGTACTGTGAGGAATTTTATTCCGCTAGGAGACCTGAGACGGGGTGCACTCAGCCTGCTGATGTCCCTGCGGTATAAAGTGAGGAGCTACTTGGAGGAAAAGAGTGGCATCAAATTGTGAAGATCACATTGACCAACCGGGAGGGACTCGGGGCACTATCCACGTCCAGCCCTCCAGTAGTGTACCCCGCTTATATGGCCTGTGATTGGCGGAGGTGGGGGATGCAGCAGTCGAGCGGTATGTCCTGACCGGACGTCGGGATGTTGCACCGTGAAGTTTAGTTTTTGAGAAGACTGTCAGCACACACAGAAGACCACTTACATGGGTATACAGCTCATACAGATGACATGCTTCTGATCATCAAGGCCGACACAATAAGACAACTGGAAACAGGTAGAATCGACACGCTAAATATCATCCCAGAAATACTACAACAAATGAAGCTCAGCTTATCATAAAACAACATACACACTATTAAAAGCCACAATTATAATGCACAAACCTAGAAAAATCGCGAGGAATCATGACACCATTCCGTATAAAACTATCAAACTTTGCCACAACTCCATCTTGCTCCTCATTATGGGCCTTATCGCTAGGTACTGGAAACACAGGGCAACCTCACGTCAGCTCCAAAAGTTTTAAGAGAAAAAAAGACAGTTCCTCATCCATATGACCGCAGACTTCTCGAGTACATCCACAGACGCACTACTGGTAACCATGGTTCTTATGCCACTAGACCTCGAAATAAGACCATGGGGAACCAACTACTGGCTAAGAAAATAAAACTATATAAGAGCAGCACAACTGGCAGGAGCGCAGTTTAGAGATGAGCTGGAAATAACAGAGGTACTACAAATCGAGTGGCAATGCGCTAACAGCCTAACAGGAAGAAGGACGTACAACATTCTACCAAGTGTAGAGGAACGACAAAAACACCTGAAATTCCTAGAACCCATAAGACGCATGATGCACTACTTAACTGGGGCACGCTAAGAACCGCAGCTGGTAAAGTACGTCCATAAATAAAACTCAATTTAATTTCAATTTTAGCATCGACACTTACATATGCAGTGCTTTCATGAGCGATACGGAGACGAAGGTTAAAATTATTGCAATTATTGAACAGGAATAACCAAACAGATATTAAGAAAACAGTAGTATAGTATGAGGTACGTCCAGAAAGTATGCTTCGTTTGGTAATAAAAGTAAATTGCGTACAAATACAGAATAATTATTTATTGCACAAAATTCTACAACTCTTAAACTACTTTTATACATAACTGCCGAAATTTTGCAGGCATTTGTCATAGCGTGGCACAAGTTTTTGTATACCTTCTTCATAGAAGTTTGCCGCCTGTGTCTTCAAAAAGTTGGAAGCATTTTCTTTCAGCTATTCGTCATTGCTGAAGTGTTGACCGCCAAGAAAAGACTTGAGATGTAAGAACAGATGAAAGTCGCTAGGAGCGAGGTCAGGGCTGTACGGAGGATGGTCAAACACGTCCCAGCCAAATCCCTGTAGGAGGTTTTTCGTGCGTTGTCGTGAAGAAAAACAACACCTTTTGACAGCAATCCTCGGCGCTTATTCTGAATTGCGCGGGTTAAAAACTGACGTGCACTACCCATCCGTTTTGTTTTGTGTTGCTCAATAAGAATCTTTGGTACCCAAAGTGAGCAAAGTTTACGAAATTTCAGTTTTTCGATAACAATTTCATGAATTAGTGATCGTGAGCTTTGGGGAAATTCCATAGCGGGAGCACTAATTGTAAACTTGCTGTTTTCCTGGATCTTGTCATCAATCGCGTGAACCAGTTCTTCTGTAACCAAAGATGGAGGCCCACTTCGTTCTTCATCGTGTACTTCACTACGTCCTTCATTGAACTGTCGGACCCATCTTCTCACCATTGGATCACTCATCGCATTTTGTCCGTAAACTTCGCAAATTTGCCGATAAATTTCAATTGGTTTCACTTTCCTAGCATTCAGAAAACGAATCACAGATCTGATTTCACAAGCGGCGGGATGCTCAATCAACACCGACATTGTAAACAAGCACAACAAAGCGTATGTGGCGGACAGCGATCTCAAAATGGCGCACGTTTCTTCTCCTTGATACAAAGCGTCTACCACGCATGTGCGGAACTGCGATCGCAGCGCTGCAGCAGAGATAAATTGAAACGGAACCTACTTTCTGGACGTACCTCGCACATTTAAGTGGTAGTGTTACAATTCGGCAGGTCTACTTATTTTGGCGGAGGTAAAGTACCCTGTCGGTCCAGTGGCTAGGCTTATTCTCAGAAATAAGAGGTATTCATGTTTTGTAGCAGGTGTGCCAAGATATTTTCGGTACCAACATAAACAGCCTCGGTCCGTTATGGGCCACATTTAATGTACTTTAGTACATCCGAGAAGGTCCACTTTTAGAAGAGTACAGTAGGAACACCTAAATTTACTGATTCCAACGATTATTCCTCAAATTCAAAGAGAACACGTGCATTGTGAATGGCATATGTAGATATGCGTAAAAACCTGAAAGGCTACAAATCCAGATGCTGTGCGGGGAACGCTACCTGACAGATAAAATGCTGCACCTCAACTGTAAGACGTAAGGTCTCGTCAGGGAATGGACCGAAAATTTCCGATGATACCCCTCGCCTGTCTCTTTCTGTCTGTAGTGTAGCAGGGGAGAGAGAAATGGTAATTTTCAGCGTCATTTCAATAATTCCTGCAGTTAATAGAGGGAAGCATCCTTCTCCCACAATGTGTGCATGTATATGTGTGTGTGCGCGCACTGGAGGGTGGAGAGAGGGAGGGGTGAGGATTTGGTGTGCGAAGGCTGGACTGGGAGAGATAAGGGGTACATGCAGAAGGGAATGGAAATACACCCTGTCCTAGTTGCACCACAAGTTAATTGAGTCGGTACGCATCAACGGACATAAAGTCATCCTCGCCTTCAGTTTGGGTATAGACAGGATAGCCTGCTCCGTCGGATGTTCAACTTTCGATCCCTGTATTATTGGAACCGCTCAAGGCCCGCTAACTCTACCAACCCCAACAACAATTAATATCTCCTCAGAAGCCTTCACTCTTAAGTTTCAGCGCATTTTCACATCTATCCTTACCGTAAACCAATAACTATAGTGGATATGGATTTTCCCGATGGACCAAGAATGCTACACCTACACTCCAAGCGTTTTCAGCTTTAACCTCTTTAATCCCTTCACATAACTGCCACCCTAAGGATAATAATGGCCTACAGTCTCAATAACCAGGTATTTATCAATAAAATATATTTTGTATGTAAAGTTGAATTTCCTCTAACAGTGTTTTCTGAAGTGTATGCCGAATTGCAAAAAAGGTGGACCACAATGGAACACAGCTGTTTATGATAGTACACACAAATCTAAACCCATCTTATGCCAGCAGGGTACTTAATGCCCCCCCCCACACACAATATGGCCAAGCTGCTATGTTCTAGCAAACGGAGTACCTTTAGGGCAATGCTTAATTGAATTTTGGCGCATATTATATAAAATATAATAACATCGTAGAAATAAAAGGCGAAAGTTAAAAAGTTTCTGCCTTTTGTTCTTTTAATACACTTATTTAGAGCGCTATTTTGGGTTCCGAAGCGCACACAGACACAACAGACAGATCAGTCAGCGGTATAAAGAGGGTAGTGGGGAGGGGTTTGTAGCGTAAACATGCACACGTCGAGATATAATCTGTTCCAAAAGTAGCTCATTGCTGTATTGACATTATATGCATCGGTCTAATTTTCAATTATTTCATAATATGAATAGTAAATAAAAACGCCTTATACTTTTACAAGACCTTTTTTACTATTAAAAGTATAGAGCTTGATAGAAAAAATAAGGATAATAATGTGCAGAGCTTTGAGAAGATAATGCACATAAATTATCCAAACACACTCAAAATTCATTGTATGCACTGAATTACAGATGCATCTTTACTGTACCGAAGGAAAGGGCTCTCCTCGTGTCACTTAAAATATGTTTGAATCATTCACAAGGCTGTTCAGTGTCTAACGCCTACTCGTTCGATTTTTCAATCTACGCTCTCAGTGTTGCTTTATCTACTAGCAGGAATTAAACGAGACCCGACAGTGAGCAATGCTAGATAGTGCAACACGTTTCGAAACGGGCTGTAGAAATCACGCTTACTGTATCAAATCATAGACTCTGTGTGCACCGAACTTCAATCCGGTAATGTCGTTACCCCGGACCGAGCTCCATTTATATTTTGTTTTTCCACGATATATCAACATATTTTAATGTTGTTTTCTTACTGCCATTCAATGGCGACAATATTTTATACCTCCGTCTCCATGTCGCTGATGAAATCTCTCATTTGGGCGGTGATCAGTCAGTCAGTTTAATGTCAAACGCAAATTTGTCTCTAAAAGAGCGAATTATTTTATATTGGTTAAGCGTTTTCCAATGTATCAATCGTAACGAAAATCTTTCATACAGACAGTGTGCCGAACATACCTTTCATCACCCGAGTTTAAACATTCTTTATTGATTCGTTTTTGTGTCCCTGAATTGTTCTACAGGACGGTCACATAGAGAACCTATGTTGACTTGGTGGAATCAAAATCTGATTACCTAAAGCTGGAAACCTTGCGTAGAAAAAGCATTACTGCAAACTAGGTAATGGGCTACATTCGACGCATGTCAGTGTGCGTGTACACAGCCAAATGCCTGTACTAACATTTAACGGGTTAAGTGTATTTTTATGAACATAAATGTAGGGAACTTGGAAAAGAGCTCAGCTGAAATACAAAGACTTATTGTAGGTTACGTTGCAGCTGTACCAGGAACGAACAAATATATGAGAAATACCAAACAACACCGACATTGAGGGGCTAAAGAAAGCACTGCATGTTTCATTTTATGGATAAGACAAGCTTTGCAATAAATGCTCCTTCAGCATTAGTAGTTCATATTCTGTATTGTTCTTTGAGTGTATTTGATATGTTTCTCTAAATAAACTAGTACGTTTAACTAATGTGTAACACAATTAACGGTATAATGTTCTAATAACTCAAAATCATATTCCCAAAATATGTCCAACGGTCTGTAAGAAATGAAATCGATGAATTAGTGACAAGAGCACCCCATTACCCGTTGGTGTCTATTTTATCACTCCTTGCATAATGCACCACGTGTAAGTGTTAAAGCGATGTATACTCTTCAGTCAATGCACCTGTGATATTTTAAAAGCAACTCTCAAAAAGTAAAACATAATTATTTTCCATACTGAAATAATATGAATTACAAACTTTAGGATAATATATAGGGTTTCCCACTTGGGTCAATTTGACTGTCAGTTGACTGAGGCTAGAAATGGACAGGCGCCTGCATGCTAAGTTACCCAACTTTAAGTCCTGTTTCCTCGAAACAATTTTCCTAAAGTTTTCCAAACTCAAAATACTCCAAACGATGCAATTTTTTACTACTTTATTTCAAAATCACTACACTGCCCCACGAAAGTTTACAGATTGTTGTCCCCTTTTATAGTCAATGCTCCAATTTGAGAAATAAGTTATAACATTTTGAGAGACTTGGAGAGTGTGAAAATTAATATTGTTTCTACAATAAGTAGGGTTAATATAGACATATGATATGATAGATGTAATTCTAACATAGATTACTGTAAACTTTAATTTTTAATTTGAAATGTTTTAAAAATGCACAAAATGGCTCATTTCTACTAGAATAGTCAATTTAAACAATAAATTATATTATTTAAATAGTAGTGCAACTAGAATTTTGATTCATGACAAAAATACCACCATTATTTTGTATCATAAGTCCTGTATATTTCAATAAGATATATGGCATTCTTTGGATTTTGCTACACTTTAAGAGAAAACTTCAATACACTTAATATTCTTGTCATAACTACCTTTTAGAAAAAATCAAACAGTAAGCCCAAAATAATTCATATTATTTTTTAGTTCATGAAATAAAATATACTGGCTCTTGCACCGCAAAATGATGATGGTTTAAAAGAATAAACTTCAAAGAATCGCTGCTTGTAATGGCAGAGTCTTAGTGGACAAAATGTAAGTGTCATTCTAAATAGAATACAAGGCGATCGTGACTAGACCCACGAATTTAAAAATCATATGGTAATTTGAAAGTGCGGCATGACATGCTATATGACGTCATTTGTCTAACCGCTGAACCCAGTATTCAAACCCGCCTAGTACTTCCACAGTGGGCAACACTCGCTTGTCGGAAAAGTTGCCTAACAAGCCTGGCGTTCGACATCTAAATTTGTGGAAGCTGTAAATACGGTATTCGTTATCATCGATAGTGTAGAGATACATGAATATCTTAACAGCGGGCATTTCCGCTATCTTAGGTGAATATGAATTATTATCTGTGAGGAATAAATGAACGTTCGTAGGGTTAATAAAGACACATTAACTTCTCTTATTGTTTCGTTTATTTTACGCTTCTACACATGGCATTGCGAGGCACGTTATTTGCTCTACGTTTTTGTAATTAATGCCTTTATAGTTTTAGTACTACTTGGTTTGAGCGCAATGCCTACAAAACAGCTTTTCCACCACACGTATACTATATAACGCCCTTCTCCTGAGGGTTGACACTTCAAAAATCCGATGCATTTCATTCAAATGACATTTTTATTTGCTATGCAAAGAAACTACTCTTAAAAAAAAGATACTTTTTTAATTACATCAAAATAATTAACATGAACACTGCCGTAAATGACCTTATTACTTAGTTATTTATAAGCAAAAGGAAAATAAGGGAATGCAATAGGGTAACTATGTGCCGCAATGAGGTAGTCATTGAAATTCGGTTCTGTTTCCATAGTCAGGAGTAAATCAAAGAGATATCAAACGCATGTGTTCTTCCCATTTGAGAAAAGTTAAAGTACATAAAATTGCAAAACAAAAACAGGTAATATCTTGAAAAAGTGTATATATCATACACTGTGTGTATTGGCGAGATCTAATTTTTTCTATAGAAGATTTTGTTTATATTTTACGGTTTACTAGTTAGGCAAACGTCATTCAGAACGATGACGACTTCAGTGCTATTCCCAAGATATTCGGGATATTTCATTGCCGTATAATTATCTTGAATATATAGTGTTTAAACAAAACCTTTATCGCCATATTTAGAAAATGGAATATTTGGAAAAGTGTTCCATGTAAACGGTAGTTTGGAGTGCGAGGATTTTTCTGAAAATTTATGTGTGTTTCCGTGGAGCATACTAAACTTTATTACCATATTTGGTATTTAACCGATTTTTTGTTTTTGAGTTATGCTATCCTCAGACGGACAGATAGACAGCTATAGAGACACACACACAGACATACACATACACGCGCGCATCTTTTCCTAAAATATTATTTTGGATTCAGTGGTCCTCAAAACATATATTTTCGGTTAAATCTTTCTATCGAAATTTAGATGGACTACAATACCTTCTCTACTTACTATATGCATTGGACATAAGTGCTAGAGAGAGAGAAAAATGTATTATGTTACATTCAAATGAATTTTTTACCTGTTACACAAACAATTCTTCTTTCATCTACGTCACGCTAATTGTGATAAAAATTAGCAGGAGTTATTCTATTATTTGCTTCCTTGAGGGGTATAACGGAATATATTATGTTAAAGCTGGTCGCTCGGTGAAACAATTGCATGGGGAGGAGTAAAGCAAACGAGAGATGTAAAGAAGATAACTTCCCGTTTGAAAGAGTTTAATTAGTTAAAGTAAAATAAATAACAAGGAGTATCTCGGAAGCGGTTTATTCTACAAAAAATGTTTACAACATAAGTTGTGTGTTTTAACAGGATCTACATTTTTTCTGCAGTATGTTTTTGTTTTTCGCTTACAGTATACAGTTATACAGAATCGTTCAGAATAAAGGGGTCTTCAGAGGCTATTCCCAGAAAATTCAAGATATACATTTCGTTTGTGATAAAATCATCTTAAACATTTGCCGTTTTAATAAAAATTATTAAATCCATTTTTTTAAAAAAAATCAATATTTTCGAAAAATATTCCGACTTAAGGGTAGCTGGAGGTGCCTGAAAAACTTCGTATCACATCCTTGGAAGATACTGAACTTCAATACCCATATCTGCATTTTGCCAATCTTTTGATTTTCAATTATGCTGTACACACACACACACACATACACACACCGGATTTTGTATGAAAATGTTTTATTTGATTTAGTGGTTCTCAAAACTGAAATTACGGTATCAATATTTTGAGTGTAATAAAATAACTTCTCTACATGCTGTGTACAGTGCACATACGAGCTAGAGACAGTAAAAATTTACTCAAAACAATGGCACAATAACATATGAAAATAATCGGTTCTTTTAGAATCCTAGTCTACCTTAAGAATCCTATTGATATTTGTATTGACACAGAGGAACCGTATGTTACTTTACAACTACCTTTGTTAAATTACGTTTGTAAAGTGAATAGTAACTCTAGCATTGCGTGAGTGCTTCATCAATTTGTTCTGGTTTGGCGAGCCAGTAAAATAACCAAGGTGACTAAGAAGCATTTCAAGACTGGTTCACGCTGCTATCATATTTTGTAAGTACAAGAAGCGAGTCAAGAGTCGTGACAGTTTATGAGAGTTTATGGTGGGTAACTTTAAAGCCAACAGGAAAAACATCTCTGGCACAATAAAGGCAAAATAAAACTAATGCCATTACTCAGACATTCTTCAGAGGAGCAAATGTATACTACACACCTTGTGATTAAGGGACACTTGTGTGAAAATTTTAGTAAAATAAGCAAAAAAAAATCTAATGTTTTCCATTCACATACATTTCTCTAGCTGTTCCAAATAGTATTCTCACAAAAGTGTATTATTTTATATATATCATACTAATGCTGATAAACATTAGCAGAAATTGTTTTATAATTTGTTTTCTTGGAACTAGAAGTAAAATAAGGAAATACAATAGGCTGAAGGACAATGAAATATTTTAAAAGCTGATTGCTATTTGAAACAATTTGTGTGGTTCCGTTTAAGAAAATATAGTCTAAAACTGAAACAAATAACAAGGAATGTCAATAACGCTCAATTCTACAAGCAAAACGCGTATATCATCACTTATGTTTTAACGAGCTCTACATTTTTTGTGTCTGAAGGTTCCAGCATAAGGACCTCTTCAGAAGATATTTCCATAAAATTCAAAATATACATTTTTTCTGATGTAAATATCCTTAATATACGCATTTTAATCAGTATCGATAGAGTCAATTTGATAAAATAAAATTTTGAATTTTTTTCCACATAAAGTGTAGTTTGTATCAGGGGATTTTCTTAAAAATTTAGTGCCGCATCCACACTAAATATAAATATAAAAGTTGGTTGTTAACGGTGTTTTCGTTTCTGAGCTATGCTGCCTACAGACGCACATACGCGGATCTTTTTCTAAAAAATATTTGTTTCGGATTCAGGGGACCTCAAAACATTTGTTTCCGATGAAATCTTTACATCGAGTTTTTGAGTGAAATACAATACTATTATGTAAAATGTATGTATACATATACATTATAGAAAGTAAACATTCTAAAATCGCTTTTGTATGTGTAGCAAATGGCTGTTGGAATCTTTGGGCATCTACAGAGAATCAACAGTTAGCTGTCCTCCTCTTGCTTTCAGCTCTACAGCCGTTTAAATAGCATACAATACACTTGCTTCCTAGCATACTATTTCATAAAACTGTATTTTCATAAAAACAGGATTTTCACACAGTCAAAATATTCCACGCGTACCAGATTTTGTTTACATACAAACAAATTTCCTAAAATGCGCAGCAGTATTTACTGTAATATTAAGGGCAAAAAATTATCTCAACATCAAGAATATTTTGGAAAAAAAAAACACGAAGAAATTATTCATTTTAGAGATTAAAATTTACAACCCTTTAAAACACTTTCGTAATTCCGGAAATAAAGTTATTGATATGTTAACCCCTACACTTTTTGCATATTGTTTAAAGTTCCGATTTAAAAAATGGTAACAAATTTTCTTAAATCTTGAAGCATGTGTAACATTTTGAGTATGCTATATATGTCCATAATCATTTTAGTAAATTTTTCAGAAAAAAATATCTATGTCAAAATATAGACATTTGAAATTTCACTTTGAGTGTCTCTTAAAACATCAGTGGTTTCTATGTAAGATTCGTGAAATTTCTGTATGAAAAAATCTCTTGAAAAATTTCCAAGAGGCCATTCTAATGGATCTTTACTGAGTTCGGCACCAACAGCACAGTCGAAGCGTTACTAAAATGCTCTATATGGAACAAACAAGGAAAATTATACTTATTTCAGAGTTTGTTTTGTTCTTTTCTTTTTGCGTAAACCAAGATCATGCATACCTTTTTGTAAAATCAAAACTATTACGCTGAAGAAACATGCGCTATAGCTATACGGTTCGCTTATAAAACTATATGGCGTTATAAACAAACAAGCAAAAATGTATTACTCCGCCGGCACCTATGAATAAAACGAATGAGGGGTCTGTGCGCACTGACAACGTTGTCTAGAATGATGGGTATTGTGAAGTTTTGGCATTTATCTATAAGCACATTTATCTTGTAGCGATTTTTTGTTAGGTGCGATGCTATAGAGTTAAATTTTGTCATGTCACATGCAGTTGTTAACATTTTATTGCTTTGTCTACCACATGCTTGATAATCATAATATTTATTGAGAGATATTTTTCAGATATCCTGAATAGAACAGTATTTTCCTATTTCTAATCTCAAACTCAAAACCAATGTAACGAAAACTGGTGTTGAAGCTCGTTTTCATTGTTTACGGCTTGTGACACTTTTGCGATTGTTGGTGGATCGTTTTGTTTTTCTTTCTTTTCAAAGACGCTATGTCTCTGACGACATTCGCATTCACCTTCTACGTGTATTTGTCTCTTCAACGAGATTTTTCAGGTGTTGACAGTTGCTCTGCTTTTAGTATTTCGCTGTTTGAAGCAAAATTTGCCACTGAAAACCTCAATTCAATCTGCTAATAAATTGATTACATGCTTAGTTGATAAAATACTTTTCTCAAAACTTCTATACTAATGTTTTATTTAATAGATTTTTCACCACTTTTTAACGGTTTACCTCTGCGATGTTTCACATGCTGAACAGAAGCGACAAAGTCCAAACAGAATTGCGCATTTCCCGGCCCTCTTTATTGCGCAAGCACAATATATGCTCACAATACTGCACAGGCCACTTTTGAACTTATGACACAAAACATAATTAGAAACTGTTTGACCGCTATATTTATAATGGAGTAACAGTTTTACATATATTTGCAGCAAATGTAGGAAATTCTTTTAATAATATCACCAATTATATTTTGCTTCCCAAGGGTTACAAATCTAAACAAGCTATTGGCGTCGCACTCTTATACATGCTGTTGTTTACAGCGCCACATATTTTAGAGCGGAACCGCAATATCTCTAAAAATGGTTACACACATATGCATACGCATTTTGACTCGTCCCTTAAGGGCGCAAGAACGCTTTAGTGCATCAACTGCGTCAGTTAATGCAAAATATAACTAAATATGAACCTACTGAATGAATTTAAAACAAATGTTTTTGGACGTCGGCAGTGAATGATTAGAATTCCAAGCTTCAAAAAATAAACGAAATTTATTCATATCTGACAATTATTTTACAATGCTTTGTAAGTTTATTGGAATGTAATTTGTTAGATTTTATCCAATATTTTAATTTAAAAATTTGTGTTCACACAAAAATGAACTTGACTTAAGTAAATTTTCAGATTATGACATTTTATGATCTTAAATTGCCATTAATACCTAAAAATGTAAAACTCAGCATAAAAAGTAGTTGGCAAAGACACCCCATCAATTTCTAATTGTCGCAGCGTACTCAAAAGAGGTCGATGTTTTCTCAGTGATGAATTGTGTGATGGACGCCTAAGAACTGCTGTTACTGGTGAAAGTATTGCCTTGTTTGAGCAATGCTTGAAGAAGATCGAAGGATATCTTATGAATTTATTCGGGCAACATTGAGTATTGGTAGGAGTCGAAACCAAAATATTTTACATCAACACTCAGACGAGATAAAACTCTGTGGTGGATGAATTCCATATAAACTGTTTCCCAATCAAAAGCAACAATGCAGAGATTGACTCAGAAAAACTGAAAAATTGCAAGGGGGTATTTCAAATTGGGTTTGGAATATTATTGTTGAATTTACTGTCATTATTATGAAAATAAAAGTCAATGAGCTTTTTAATAGAACCTAAGTCTACAGAAGTCTGGCGAATTCGCAGTGGTCGTAAGAAGGTTGTTGTTGTTGTTTTTGTTTTTTTTTCTACTATAGTATTGGAAGCTAGACTACAATTACTGATGATTGGTATACAAATATCCGTTACTCGCAAACTTGGAAAACATTCGAAAAAAACGCACAAAAGGAAAAAATAATTTACATCATGACAATGCATTGTCGCACTACAGCAACACCGAATTGAGTATCCGAATGCCCTATCTGACAGCATATGGACCCTCCACCATGCAGTGCTGGCCTAGTACCTTGTGATGTATTTTTGTTGCAAGCATTAAAGACAAAATGGTGGAATCACATTTTGTTATCAGATGAAGCAGTGGAACATTATGAAAATCTGGTTTGTGAACTCTCTCAGGAACAGCTGCATATTGAATGAAAAAGATATTCATGTTAAAGGGGAATCTTTTAAAGAAACATAAAATCATTTAAATGTTTTAAAACTAAACTTTGTTTGCTTTTCTAAAAAGAAATGTTAGTGCCATTCTTAAGCTGAGGCCTTCGCCTTATCACGTTGGACTTAATGCGCCAGAGTGAAGCATGACTTCGATAACTCGTAATGAACTCTTCGAGTAATTCAAAATTACCCTTTCGCAGATGGGCGAACTGTTATTGTTAACTGGATGGACGCATAAGTATATTTCAGTGCTACTGAGAGCCCACTCATTACTTGCATAAGTTTGTCGTACTCACTTTTTGTTTTCGTTTTTTTAAACACAGTTCCCAAGTCTTTTCAGGACTTCAGCGCTGTATACCTTCTTCTCTCTCTTTTTACCCTTTATTTTCATTTCCCAAATTTTTTGTTTTGTTTTTCTTTTTAATTAACTATACTAATTGCTTTTAATATACACACACAAACACACACACACATATACACATTTAGAGACACAGAAACCTAAGAAAGGTTTCTCCTAGGCAGCCATAAGCGTAGGAGTCGATGGCTTGCGTGTTGGATTGTTTCCTGTTCCCGATATTATAAACTGACACACGACACACTGTACAAGAAAGAGAAACAATCCATACTGTCACGTGTTTATCCGGCACAAAATCAAACAATTTGGTGACGTTTGCTGTAAAAGAAAGGGATGAAGCGAAGGAACCACACAGCGGCTGTAACCCGCAGACAATCAAACCACAGAGACATGCGAAGATCCCTAATATTTCCTGGCTCGAAGACTCGATCTACCAATGGGAGTTCTATGAGAGGACAATGAGTGAGACAGCTCTCCAGTGTTCATAAGGAATACTCCTTCTTTGGAACAAGCATCCGCGGCATCTCACCTCACACCACGAAACCTGGTAGCGTATCTGAAACGTGATTATGAAACCGAATGAAAGGGAAATGAGGGCAAGAAAACTGAGGTACACGAGAAACCACCCCAGCATTCTCCTAAGCACCAGGGAAAACCACGAAAGTTAGAGTGGATGGTCGTTTACAATGAGGCCCGAATGCGAACCCCACACATATTCGTCCTCTTGGAGATGGAATGCATTTTTTTTTATTTCCGATTGCTTCAGCGAATCTGGCGAACCAATCTTTGACTGATTAATGACTGTGAGTGCTCTCGTGAAATCATTTTGTGAATACAACACATGTAATCCAGGGCTGATGTTGTGCCCATGTTAGCGCAAAATTCAGTATATTATAAAATTGTTTGGCTAATACGCAATTCCGTAAAGTAAACTCCCAACAGACTGTTTCCAGATCTGAGTGATTAGACGTTCAGCTGTTATAGTTTTGTGATGCATAAAATCTATAGCGAGTGAGGCAAACATAGGCTACGGACTACATAAGTAAGACTTTACCAATGTGGAAAAAGATAATAAGTAGTGGACAATTACAGTATTTAAACTGTTAGCACAGGTGTTCAGGTTATTTCTTAGTGAATATATTTCAGTTAATTTCACTATTTTTGCCTATAATTACAGTTATTGATGTTTCATTGTTTGCATGTTGTGTTGAAACTGTACGATAGGTGCATCATTTTTCTGATAAATATCATAATAGTAGAAGAAAATGAATCCAGCTCATTCAAGAATGGTTTGTGCTTTACTATAGAACCTGACGGAATGGGCATGTCTGTTAACAATAATAGTCCTCAATTACTATATTAATTTATTCCCTTAGTTTTAGGAATAGATAGAATATTTAATTTGTACATTTTAGGAACAAAATATTCTACTTAAACCAGCCCTGGGAGCTGGTAAACTTAGGGGAAGTGTGAATATCTCCATTCCTCCTGGAATTGTTATCTAGACTGTTGCTCGGCATGCGAAGTACAACAGTGGCGGAACTAGTCAGTTTGAAAGGCGAATGGATGAATACTAAATGTCTTACAATCTTTATTCCTGAAATAAAGCTTCATAGTTTTGCGTATAGTGGACCCTGACACCTTATTATCGACAGTACTGTTTGAGTTTCGATGAGAACAAGCTCCCCAAATATGTTAGAAACAGTTTAAAATGCACTAAATTGTTTTGTAAGTCAGTTCTATGCTTCATAGATACAGGTGTACTATGTACTGATTTCAACACACTAGCCTTTACCCGCTGCTTCGTGTCTACATATTATTTTCGTTCAACTTGTACTACTCTTTTTCATTGGTAACAACGTAAACTCCTTTAGCATTTTTTATTTCGTAGTCATTATCCGAAACTACCTTTTTTTTGTTGTTGGACGCAGATATGACTTTTGGAATTTGTTACGTACGAATCAAGGAGTTCGCATTTATCTTCATCAGGTGTCATTGGATTGGTATTGATATACATATATACATACAGAGTGTTAATGAATTACACCGAAATAATTTGCGAGATTGTGCACGTGACTGATATAAGTAATTTGAGATTTGTGATGCAGGGTCCCCGGATAAACATAACGCAACTACATAGGGTTAAACGTGTGGGTATCAGGTGCTGATAAGTCGGTGTTGAAGCAAAGCAGGTTGAAAAAATGGCTTAGAGTGTTTTTAAAACTGCTGCCCAAGTATAGAAATAGAGATTTTTAGCAGCTCGTTACTAGCGTTCACTTGACAGTACGACACTGAGCAAAGGTCATGAGTTTGGTTCCTGTTATAGAGTAAACTTTTTTTTTTTATTATTTTTTTCATTCCAGACGAAGTGCCGCGATATGAGGCGTACTGGCACTTCCGAAACTTATAGCTGTTACTTCGACATTTCAATAAACAGGCCATAAGTCTCCTTATCTCAAATTACTTATTTAAGTAATCTACATATTCTGTGAAAATATTTCGGTAGAGTTCATTAACACCCTGTATATATAGAGCATAGGTATGTCAATTGGGGTTACAAGTGTATTTGAAAAATTTTACAGTCATCCAGTGCTGTCGAAAATTACACACGAAGTTTCCGAATTGTCCTGTTTGTTGAATTAAATAAGACAAATGACAAAGTCAGGGATAGTAAAATATCATTATTTTGCACGATTATTACATTATGTAGGACTAATTGCTTCTATGTCAGGTGATTTCATATACAGAAGTGTTCTAACATTGCTAACACTTCCCCACGTACAAGACAGGTGCGTTTGATGTATTAACATTTAGTTTCCATTTATTTCTGCATCAATCTAAGCGGCAAACTAATTTTACATCGTTAAGTGAATACTACATACGGTAAAAAAAAAAAAAATGTATAACCAATATTAGCGCAAATGTAGAAGTCAGCTGAGGATCACCTGTTACGTAAGCGCTTTGATCTACATCTCCGCAGCTGTGCTTTATGTTCCAGTTGTTAGAGTGGCAGATTTTTCGTGAATTCGTATGCTACTCCCTTTAGGAAGGTTTTATGTTCATAAATCATGCTGCAGTTCATGTTAACATGTATGTAATACCACAATTCATATCTGATTAACCTCTTCAGTAATACGGACGTGATATGACATCCTTTGCATGACTGTTATGTAACCCATTTAAACAACAGATACATTGGATAAATCCATGAAATAATACAAACATCGACATTTGGATTTATGGCCATACGTCTAAGGTGATACAGAAGTAGCTAACCTATCAAACCAAGGGTCCTGGGATCGAGTCCAACAAAAATGTTCGTTCTGCAATCAAGAGAAACCGTGAAAAAGGATGGGAGGGCCCCAGTAAAGCGATCTGTGTTACGCCATGGCTGGATGCTGACACATGCATTTTACAGCTGTTTTGGTAAAAAAATAACTATCATTATTACGCAATATTAGAAGATCATACAGTACTGCAGCAGTCATCTGTCCGAGTATCTGCACGGTCCAAGCTATCATGCGTGAGAATTGAGCGTAATAGTACGGTCGGAGTTTCGCGCCCCACAGTATCCAAATATTTTTTAGAATTTATTTTCTTTGTATATTTACCTAAACACCTCACCTCCACTATTGGGGATACTTGAATGGGTTAAAACTTGTAACACCCCTGCAACATACAACCAACCTTCAAGAATTCTAACAGAATTCGGTAATACCATGAGCTTACTATTCGCGTATACACAAGAATGCAATTTAGTAGCTCTATATTTGCTACAAATATACGTTACATCCGAAAATTCTTCTCTCTGATAATTTCTGCGACATTATTTTGTAACAATTAATCAGTTGGCAACTGACTAAGTACGTAATATGGAAATTGTTCACCTTTTGCCTTCTCCAGCTCTTATGTACATAATAAGTAGAGAAGGTATTGCACTCCAGCCAGAAATTCTATACCGAAATTTTACCAAATATACATGTTCTGAGGACCCTTGAATAAAAATTGTTTGTAAAACGTTTGCATAGTGTCTGTGTAAGCGTGTCTATGCACAGCATAACTCAAAAACGAAAAATCGGTTAAATAACAAACTGGGTATTGAAGTTTAGTATTTTCCAAGGAAGCGAAACGAAATTGTTAAAAAAAATCTGCCTACCCTAAACTACCCTGTACACTGAATTATTTTCGATTTTCTCTGTCACTTTGACCCAGTGTATTCCTTTATTTCCATTCTACTTACACGAAAGCAAGTAATATGACCATTTCTGTTAATGTTTGTCTGGATTAGCATTATATAGATTAAAGAATAATCCTTTGTTAAAACAGTTTGTTTGCACAACAGGAAGAGAAACGCATGTGAATTGAATACATCAGATATTTCAAGTTATTTGCAAAAGGATGTCCCCTAACGGAGATTTGCTCTACTTGTCTTTATTGAGGCAGTAGTATTCTTCTCCGCTACGTACGATGTTTACTTTCTCAGCCTCATCGGACGGGAGAGCGGTTGGTACTTGGAGTCCTTACTTCGACGTTGCCTCTTCTTCTTTTCTCGGTCCCATTCAGCTGAGCCTTTGAAACATTCAGCCCTGGCTAGATGTGCCTAAGTGGTGAAGCAAAGCCCCTTACTTAAATGACGATTAAGCTGGAACGAAGACCTGAGTATGGATCGCAGAAAATTTATAAATAATAAGTGTCAATTCACTAAGGAACCTTAACTGAATTTCACATAGCTCACTAGCGTAGCAAAAATTGCTATTATTTTCTCTACGCAGCAATCAGTTCGACTTGTTCGTGGAATATTTTACTGAAACTTATTTATAGGGAGGGGTAGTGGTAAAGTATTCTCCCGGTGCGACGCAAGTCTGTTTGACATTTCAATTGTGTTTCATTAATCAAAACGTATGCTCTAATTATATAAATACTTCACGCTCAGAGTCCTCTTTTAGCCAATAGTTTCCGCCGATGCTGGCATGTGTATGCCACGACGTCATTTTATTTATTTTCTATTGGCTTAGATATCAATCACATGGTCTTATACATTACGTAATTCAGCAATCCTCCTATTTCTCTCACAAATCTCTCCTACAGCAGTACGTCTGTAGCTGTCACAATGGAACTAAGACATTTCCCCTAAGCTAAAATACAAAAGACAGAGCGTATGTGGGCATCCTAAAACTAACTCCTATATCGCGATATTGCCAATTTTAACACTGTTAAAACTGCTGAACTAGGAATATTTTAACATAGGGGAAAATTGCATAGACAAAAAATTAGAGATTGTGGTGGTTCTATGACAGATATAAGATACGTATATCTATTTTTCGTCATAAAAATGCGTGATATAACAATGCGTGATATAACACTTTGAATATCCTTGTTGGCAAATTCCTATCACAGAATTCATCTTTATACGTGTACACGTTGAACCCACACGATCCCAAATTCCGTCCTGTCTGTCGTTGGTTGGGCAATTAAGTTAGTGACGGTTAATGCTAACAGACTTCATTCTTCGAAATTTTTAGGCTTTCACGGCCGGTGTCAATACTGGCTGCAGTATAATCCGGGCTTGTGGGCCGTGGTCTACTGGGCTCCTCCTTCTTCTTCCCAGACGTTTCATCTGCGGCTAAGGCAGACATCTTCGGTGGCAGCGGCGAGGTCAAAGTGCTCTAGTGGACGTTTCAACTGCGACTGTGAAACTGCGTCTGCCACCGAAGATGTCTGCCGTAGTCGCATTCGAAACGTCTGGGAAGAAGGAGGAGCCCAGTAGACCACGGCCCACAAGCCCGGATTATACTCCAGCCAGACTTCGTTCTATTTATAAACATTATACAAATTATTCACATAATTTTCAGGTACTAAGCTTTCAATGTAAGGCATTTGTTTTATTTTTGGAATATTACTACTTAATAAAGGATAACTCTATGTAACATTAACGAATTAATATATACCCGTTTACAACATAATGACAGTAGAGATAGTTTTCCACATGACCTACTGTGTTCCGACATGTACTGGTTATTTTCATACTTGATTTGAACCGTTCATTTTACCATCTCGGTTTCATAAAGAATAAGATATCGTTACAGACCGTGGTGATTACTTAGTTTTGCTGAAAGAGACAACATTTTTAAGCCTTTGCCTATAATTTTCTAGATTTTATCTTTAACCAGTGTGTTTCGCGTTTATGTCATATCATATACCTCCGGGTATTCCTGAACTGCTTTCCTGAGCAATATGATTACTATTATAAGTTATATAGTTAAGTTCATTAGGAAAAATTCTGAAAAATGCCGAACTTTAATAGAGTCAAACGGAGACCAAATGGCACTCTGTGGTGATCTCCATATAGCTTACCGTGACGCGACAGTGACCCGTCTTTTTCATAAAATCATTCTGATTACTGATCGCCAACATCACGTTCGGTGGTTGTGTGGTATGAAGAAAAGCTCTCTTCGTAAATTACATCGGTGATACTATGTGACTCCCAAACACACCACGCCACTGAAAAGGGTAGGGGCACAGTCAGACAGGGTACTGTGCGTGGAAATCTAATTTAAGACAGGCACAAAATATGAGCGCATAAAATACACACAACGATAAATGACGTGTCTGTAACACAGAAGTGGCTCCTCACAGTAGGCTGAACATACTCTAATTGTTTCAAAATTATGTTTAAAAACTGTTTAATAATACTCATAACGAAATGTATGAGTATCGAAATTAAATTAAATGTTTCCACTTAACAAAATAAAATCTACATGTAATATTATATACCATATAGCTAGAAGTATTTAAATTATACTATTGTTGAAAATTCGGCAAGGTCTGTTTTCTTCTGAAGGAAAGAGCAATATTTTAAACGAGAATACGCTAGATCCTGGAACGATGCAAAGGCATTTGTCGCTTGTCTGCGAAGAGCAGGAAATCCTGAGCTAGTCTGCCTTGTAACGCCACGAACACAATTCCAAGTATTTGGCACCTGGTAGTAAGCATTAGGGAAAATGCTGTTACAAATGCTGGAGTGGCGCATGCGTTGAACATCAAGACCAACAGACAGTAAATTTGCCTGTCCTGCGGATTGTTGACGGGCTCTCCCGAAGTCAACTAGAACGTGTGCGAAAAATGTATTGCTGCAGTAACAATCGTGTGTTTTGAAGAAACAGAAAATTAGAAGTGAAATTCCTTTTGTAAGTGCCTATTAAATATAAATGCACATTTTAGGTCCTACCAATTGCTGCATTACATTGTGAAATAATATTCAAACTGCCTTTAGAAAATGTCTTTCCGCCGAGGAAGTTTCATTACAAAATTATTACGCTATGGATTTTGACTTTTCAAGATTGAGAAAGAAGCTCGAGTTTGTCTACTACGACGACCAGTTCTTGTCTCGAAGTGTAACTGAAGTTTTAAAACTGTTTGTGGAAGGTGATATTCAAAGTGTGTTGCTGGAAGCTTACAGACTGTTTACTTTAGCTGCAACAATTCCTTCCACAAGTTGCAGTGTCTAGAGAAGCTTCTCCTGCTTGAACAGCGTGAAGTCTTAACACAATGGGACAGGACAGGGTTACGGCGTCTGTTGAACGCCCACTTTTTCATTCGCTGGAAAAACAGGAGACATGGTACGATGATATCATCAAGCGATATACCAGCATGAATGACCGACGAATTGATCTACAAGTAAAGATCCTAAGCAAAATGTTTCTGCTAGATCTGTAATTTGCGTATTACGAATATTTGCCTACCCTGAGCATAACACTTATAGCCACCACTGCCATAACCTAAAGAGCTTCACTTGATGATGCACACCCTCCCACGTCATTGTAACACAGATCCATCTGAGCACTAGCGCTGGGCCGACCTGCAGTTTTGCACTATATAAAGCTAACTATGCAAAACACGAATATTTTATGCTCACATTTAATTATAAAGCGTGTTTTGCAATGATCCCCATCTGGTCTGTACAAGCATGTCACCTGCTAAACACTCGACGAGTTTCTGCACTCGGGATATTGTAAAGCTTTAATCCGAAGTATGGATTGGTTGTAAAAACTTTATCCTTCATCCTTCTCCATAGATAATAATCACATGCGTTCAGATTTGAAGAAAGAACAGGCGAAAGACTTATTCTGTCACAAAATCACGTAATACGAGGCAGGTATTACCTTGAACTTCTTTCTAACACATTCCTATGCCATCTGCTTTCCTTGGTTAGAACTGTTTTGCATAGGTATCGTCTGTTTGAATTCTCCTAACATCTTATAAATCCTGAGTGTATTAAAACAACGTTGACCATAAAAAAATTCTGTACAAATTAAATTGATTTACCATGTTTGACTATTCCAGCAAAATTTAGTAGAATAAGCACAGAATACTTTGCAATAACCATGAGAACCACACATAGTAACCCAACTAACAGACAGCTATACTCAACCATATTTCCATATACGATATGCTATATGTGGGTTTATATAGCTTTTAATCGCTTCACTTTTCTCCTCTTCACGTGTAGCGCTGTAATGATTAACGGTTAATCAGCATTTTCTTCCTTCCACTCCATTCACTAGAGTCTCGAACACAGGACTCGTTTTCTCGCACTAGTTACACTAACATTCACTCGTAGAGCGATTTTCGCATCAAAGGCAACTGTTTAAACTCGGTCAAATTAAATTAAGTGCTGCGGTTCTCAGCGTCCTATTCTATATTGGGCGTAAAAGGCTGCTTAACATTGCTCAAATACCTATTTATAAGAGTTGAGGTTCTTTCACGTGCCGTAAAAATATTACACGAGACCAACGGCTTTACTTCCCTTCCGATGATAGCCATACAAGGATTTTCACGCGCGATAAAAAAGGTAAATAAATAAATCCATCCCCCTCCGAAGGGTTTGAAACCGTGATCTTGGGAATTAGAGGGTAGCTATGTTACCTCTAGACCACAGAGGACGACTTACTCACTCAAAAACTTACTGACTGGTGAACTAACTCGCTGATATACAGTCGCAGGAGTTTTGAGGGTGTTCGCGGGAGTCGGGGTAAAAAACTACCACAACTATCTTGTCATATCTCGATAGAGCTTCTAAGATATATGTTGGGCATTAGAGCCGCCCTCTTTACATATACAATCAGCTGACGCTGAAAGGCAACATCATTCACAAAACAAGCTCGGTTCTTAGCACTGACTCGCAATGCATTAATATATACTAAAGTTGTTATGTTAATTCCGCTATAGTTTTGTCACATTAGACACCATTGTAAACCAAAAACCGGAGACAACATAGGAAATATCCGTCTAATAAGGCGCCAGAATATACTTCATCTTAAAGCTACCGAATTCAAATATGGCATTAACCTACAATGAAGTTAATGGCAGTGTTTTATTTTGGAACTAAAAGTAAATATTTGAAATTAAATCAAGACTTATGTTAGCTATCCGTGGACACGTTCATACTGGCATGGTAATGTTAAGATATCCGATAGGTAGGTTCAAGTCCTGCGATATGGTTGTCATTTTAGCTGTAAAGTACACGATTTGTAGACGAATATCCTTAAACCGTGGGAATCGTTCTTGTGGTTTGCAACAACCTGTATTCATGTAATTTAAAACATTACAACCTCGCCGGCTTCGCTGACTTTCGCCTTGAAACTTGAAACACACCACAAAAGGAAGGTGACCTAATGTGTGGTGGCTGAAAAAGATATTCGCAGTGAAAAATTTACCTACTGTTTTTCGAAAAAGTAGGTTGAACTATAATGCGTAACATAGCAGTCATGCAATATTTAGCAGAAAAGTTTAATGTTACACTAGACTTTGCAACGTTGTAACAATGAGTCGAATTCCAGAAATGAGAACATTTCATACCCAATATTTAAAAAAAATCTGTTGTCTTCCATTAACATGACTTTCTCTACCTGTTCTGCATATAAACTATTCTTGTAAAGGGTTCTTTTATTCACATCATGCTAATCGAGACATTCGCAGAAATGGTCTTATTACTTGCTTCCTTCTAAGCAGAAGGGAAACAAGGGAATTCACTAAGTTAAAGCGATAGTCAGACATTTGAAAAATTGGCCGCTATGTGAACAATTAAAGTTCAGTCCCATTTGCATGGCCAGGAGTAAAACAAAGAAGAGGAAACGAAAGGTGACTTTCCATTTGAGGACATTTTAAATAGTTTGAAACCAAAACCAAGAATATCTCGGGAGCGGTTAACTCAAAATGTATATAACACAACCCCTTAGAGCATTATATAAGGAAAATACTTTTTGTATAAGAATGGAGGAAAGGGCTGTAACAAGAGAAATCCAACAAGAGAAAGGATTTAGACAAGGATGTAAGTTAAGTTCAGTCCTATTCAATTTATATATAGATGATGTATTAACAGAAATTGGGAGAAATAATAACTCAATGCCAATAATTAATAATATTCAGATTCCAGGATTACTGTTTGCAGATTATCCAGTTATAGGCGCAATTACAGTTAATGGCTTAAAACAATCCTTGCAAGCATTAAATAATAACTGTAAAGAATGGAGTTTAAAAGTGAACTAGGGCAAGACGCAGACTGTAGTGTTCAAAAAAAGGTGGGGGGGGGGGGGAATTGAGCAAGTATGAAAAATGGAAGAATGAGAATGAAAAAGAGTACAGGGTAGTGAGAGAATGCATTTATCTAGGAGTTCAAATTGACAGTGGTGGCAATTGGGAAAAACAAAATAAATTTGCATTGGCAAAAGAAAAAGGAGCTTTATCAGCTATTAGAAGTTGCAAATACAAAGTACCTATTATAAATATTATATGGTAGTGTACAATATGGTGGTTGAGGCAAAAATGCTAAATGGGATAGAAGTATGGGGATTAGAAGGAGAATGGGAAGGCATAGATGAGGTGCATATGAAATTTTGCAAAGAAATACTTGGGTTACCACATGCAACTGTTAGGCAGATAGCACAAATATAGCTGGGTAGAGTGGCAAGTAAGGGAAAGATTATGGAAAGGGCGTTGAAATTTTGGCATAGAATATTGAAATTGGAAGAAAGGAATTTGTTAAAGCAGTGTTTAGTATATCAAGAGGAAAGTTTAAAGAACAAGGGATGGGTAGACTGTCTCAGAAATAACCTGGAAAGTAGTGGGTTAGGGGAAATGTGGAGAAGAAGAGAAAATAATGTGAATAACTTCTGGAAGTTGGCAAGGAAAATATTTGAGGATACAGAAATACAACAAATATTTAGTGAGATAACTGAAAAGAGATCTTTAGTTTTCTATATAACAATGAAAGTCTCATGGGGAAGGGAAAAATACATAGATGTGACAAATAAAGAGGAGCGAGAAGGTATTGCATGGCTGAAAGCAGGAGTATGGAGATTAAAAGGTTTAAGGAAAGGTATTCCAAAAAACAATCTCCTATGAAGATATGGAACACATTTTATTTAAATGTAAAGGGACTGAAATTTGGAGAAAAAGTATATTAATAAGAAATGGTTTAAAATAGATAGAAATGTAGCAGTAATTGAAATGTTTAAAAAAGATAGTAAGATTGGACAATTCTTATACAAAGTGAAAAATAAATGGGTATGGACAGTAAATAGAGACAAAATGGTGTAATAAACTAGAATTAATAAACTATTGTAAAATATGAGTATGAGCGTTAAAGATCCAGGGCTGAACACCGGTCATATTCACCTGTATAAAACTTAGCATAAATAAATAAACATAACACAAATTGTGTGTTTTAGTGATATCATGTTTTTGTTTAGTAAGCTCTTGTCTATATCTTATGGTTTACCAGTTATACAAAGTTCATGCAGAATGAGGAGGTCTTCAGAGGCAATTCGCAGAAAATTCAAAATATACATTTTATTGTTCACGTAATTATCTTTAATATACAGCATTGTAATCAAAATCATTAGAGTGATTTTTACGAAAAACAAAATATTCAAACATTTTTCCATGTAAAGGGTAGTTTGAGGTGGGGGATTTTCCTGAAAATCTTATCGCATCATTAAAAATGCTAAAGTCAAACACCTAGTTTGGTATATAACGTTTTTGTATTCAGGAAATCTCAAAATATGTATTGCCGGTGAAATCTCGGTATCGAAGTTTTTGATGGTACACAATACATTTTCTATCTACTATGTACAGTATAAATAAGTGGGGCAGAAAATAAAAATAGAAAGTAAAGTGGAATGAAATATATAACATGAAACGAATATATGAAAGTATTGAAGAACAGAATGGAAAGAGATACCTGACAAATTATGTAGAACTTACTTAAGTATCATTCACTTCTGCACTCAGGTTACTCAGGCGCTGAAATTTTGGTATGGGGCCTTTATATTCGGAGAAGTCGGGCACTGCTTACTGCTCACAACAGAGTTCCCTCCTTCTCACTATTTTATGCGTAAAGCACGATGAAGTGTAACATTTTAATATTACTTTTCGTATTATTTTAGCCACCTGAAAAATAAAATAACACGTATTTCTATAAAAACGCGCGCGCGTGTGTATGTTTGTATATGTCTGTAATGCGTACAGCATAACTCAAAAGCGAAATGCCGAATAAGCATCGAACTTTATATTTAGGTTCAGTATCTAGTAAGGGTGCGACCTGAAGATTTAAGAGAATCCCTAACCCAAACAATTCCTTACATGGAAAATGTTTTGAAATGATCAAAAATGGCTTTAATACTTTGATCAAAATAACATACACTTAAGATAGTTATATGACTGGGAATTCCCTGCGATGTTCGCTTAATTCGGAAGAATGTCTGTAACTTTGTTTATGGGTAAATTGTAAGGGATATAATAAACACACTATAAGGATTTATACAACTATGTAAGACACAATTTGTTTTCTCCCCTCTCTCTTTCGTGACAGCAACCTCTTCCGAGTTTTCCGTCGTTGTTGGTAGACATTTTAAACACCTTGTAATTACATAAAATGCTGTCGCTTATTGGTTATTTATTGTGATCTCATGGAAGGAACATGACATTTGAAATCCAGTATACAGCTCGGAGCTTATAAATGTCCGGTTGTCAATTCAGCTTTCTTTGTCTTCCGTGTACTACCAGCGAAATCGATAACTACACTATTTCTAAACAGATTTATTTTTTATTAACATGAAGTAAACATATATGTAAGTTATCGTAAGAACAGTCTATGGAAACTATATACAAATTAATTATTTCACTTAAGTGACAAGCCTTTGTGTAGGAAATCTAATGAGTAGGACCCAGATTCAAATGACATCATAATCTTTACCGTGGGTTCCAGACTATAAAAACGTATAATTATTTCGTAATTTTGTGGTATTTTATTAGCGCTGCTTTAGGGTAGTTTCTCGACTTAGGTCATTTCATGGCCTTGGCTTCTTTAATTAGGTATTATCTCACATTTATACTCAGAGTTATAAAGCGCCACATTATTAATGCTAAAACAGATAACGTTTAGATCATTAGATAATTTTATTATTCATCTAAGAATGTCATATATCCTTTATTCACGTTCTTTGGAAGACATCAAGTTCCTATTTAATGATTAGTCTGGAAAGTGTTTCTTCATCATGAAAGGGTGGCTATTATCAGAAGAGCATGTGTATTTACAAATATGAGCTCATGTCCCAAAATGGGGATGAGGCATGTCATATTTTCAAATCTCCTGTTAATGGATGCCTACTGAGTTGATATTCTCCTTAGTTTGTGTCATATCATAATCTGTTATCTTCTTGCAATGAATTTTGTATAAACAGTTAGTATTTGAAAACAGTTAATGCTACAGATTTGTATGACATACTTCAAACACAGATTTCTTAGTTATATTGGCTATTTAATTTTCTAAATTAATTTTCTAAATTTTCTAAATTATCTACTAGTAGTTATACCCATATATAAACAGTTATTTTTCAAATCAATTTGCATAAAGTAAATAATTTTAGCCTTTAGATGATCTTTGGTTTCGTATTATTACTATTATTATTATTATTATTATTGTTGCTCCAGCTATCTCATTTGTATTAGGCAGAGCAAGTATCTGCAAGGAAGGCGTTATCGGTGAAGGAATATTTATAGAAAACAGACAAAAATTCAGAGTTTATTTAACAACTACTATAAAAATGTTAACAATTGTCTCACACGTGAATTTCTTTGAATAATCTAGCTGAAAATGTATTGCTGTCTTATTAACTTCACGTCGTATTCTGCTTGTTGTTTAAAATTTATGTACTGAGGGGTAAATGTTGAACATGAGATTTCGTAAAACACATTTCTACGTAAACTATTACGATGGATCTCTTGGATTTAGTCAGAAGAACCTTGGGCTGTATTTGAACTACTTGGAATGAATACGTTTCTCTTTGAACCTGCATAAGCCTTTAAAATAAAGTCTTCACTTAGGCGTATTTGTCAGTGTCTTAATTCTATTGATACCATTTTCTTTAGTTGTTTAATCCAAAGCCAAATTTCTAATTCATAAAAAAAAACACATCATCTCCGGAAGCCCTTATGCTACCTTCCTCATTCCTTTTGTTCACATTACTTGGAAGATCATATAATAATTTCTCTTTACTTATAGTTTCAGCTATGGCATAGCCTTTTACACGGAATCTTACCACTAACATTTTTAGAATGTATACTTCTGATTGATACGTATATTTTTTATGTTTATAAAAAATTACTCATTTTATTTTAATTAACTTCTTCTTTTTTAGTTATTAATGCTTGGATTTTTTAGCTACGACACACTATTCTGATCTCTTTGTCTTCCCTTTTAATTCTTCATAAGTTCTGCCGCTCATATTGTTCTTAATTTGTTCCATGTATGTTTTGCTCTTTTGATGATTTTACTTCAATTGTATCTTTGATTACAATTTTCAAAATACATTGGTATCTTAATAAGTGGTGTTTTTATTCTTATTTTCCTTATTCGATTCCAAACTTCTCTTGCTGTTATGCTCTCTCATAAACTTCTTTGATAATTTGTTTATTAGTCCAACTAAATTTCAGAATTTTCCTGTAGCACTATGCTTCAAATGCTTGTATTGTACTCTCTGATCAGAAGTTACCAAATTCCACACTCATATAACATTATGCTCCATAGTGTAAGTATATACAACCTGGATTTATGTACTATTTAATTAGTGAGAGATTAGTTATTTGTATACCAACAGTCTTATTTTATAGGTCACTATTCAAATAACCTTAGGTCATTAAAATTCGGATCCTGTCAATTAATTATTAGTGCAGACGAACCCAAAGCTATTAATTCTTCTGCTATTTTTCTATATTTATTTTATTTTGGCTCCTGCTAAACTCCGAACTACAATGTAGTATTCATAAATGCGAAGAAACCTACAGTAATGGAAGAGTGCAACAGTTTTCAATCCTGAGATTTATTACGTAGGTGTGTACTTTAGCCGTGTTTGCGGTAAAAGCATTAGTAGAAAACAAAGGGAACTATAAGCTATACACAGGTCTGACACACTTTTTCGCCCACCATTACCCTTTTAGAGTTGGGGCCGCCAGGCATTGAAACGGGAGTGCACAGGCTCAAAATAAGTTCTCTTGCAATGTCCAAACCTGTTTTTTATTATATATTCCCTTCCCTTCCGCTACCGACCTCTTCATTTAATGCGTATATGTTCCACTCGTGCGTTTTTCTGGAATATGTATTCATATTTTTGTTGCATTAATGCTTAAACTCCAAACAAACAAGCCCACAAAGAATTAAATAAACCAAGGATTGTGCGAAATTTAAAAGCAGAGGTTTGTTATTATTCTCATGGCAATGAATATATAGTTTATCCCTGATTCGAAATAAGAATATATTTTAAAATAGGCAGACGTTCATTAAGTTCCTGCGACACGAAATTTGCGTTACTATAGCCAACTTCCAACATCTTTAAACTCATATACTGAGGACGTAGAGTAACGAATAGGGACAGGAATGTTATGCTCTAATAAAACTTTTAACGTATATGCATTTATATATTGCAAAAGTCTGTCGCAGTTTCTTTCGTCTACCCTGGAGTTGGTCTGAATTAGCACCAGTGAAATACTTTATAAACGAGCGTGTGCATACATCTTTGAAGTTCTCTGATACACCGTCTATGTTCATCAATGTAGATGAACATTGAACATGATGATGTAGATTTGGCTCTCATTGAGGGGAGAAAGAATGACTAGGTTATGTCACACTGGGTAGATTCACGGACAGAAGTACTTCACTTTAAATTCCTCAGAATTAATACTTTTATTCACCTTTGTTACTTATTGAGGTCCTAATCCTTCGAGCGACTCCCGACATAGTTATTGTAGATGTAGAATATTTACTTACGACTAGTGCTATTTTCTTCTGCTTACCAAGTTCTCGTTTTCTACGGACATCGATAATTACCGCGTACTTGCCTTTTACGCGACATATCAGCTCATGCGATAACTGCAGTGTTTCGTATAAGAATATAACATACTCATGCACTAACACTACCGCATCCACGTACGTACAACGTACAGCCTACAGCATATAACATAAAAAAGAAGCCTATTTTCTTGTGTGCTCATTCTTATGTACCTAACATATCCAATCTTAGGGCTCATCCCTGATTGGTTGCAAAGAAGCGCGAAAATAGCGTTGTCACGTGATTAATTTTGGAAGTTAATTGTCTTGCACTCACGTGACCGCTCTTTATAATGGAAAAGTCTCGAGCTGCTAACTTTTAGGGAAAAGACCTGTGTCTATAAATCACCCTGTTACATAGGCCCCTAAAGGGCTAAAACCTTGCTCTTACAAAAGTATTTGTGTTGCTGGATTAACAAAAGAAATAACCTTGGCATATGCAACAACTTCTCACCCTAATATTTTGTGTTCTGCAATCTGCTCAGTCCTGGCTACTGAAGCAGATATATTTGCTATGTTAAACCTGTGAAAAATAATAATTAAAATAATAGAATACAAAGCGTGCTAATATACTGTTGCAAGTCCATAATAATAATAATAATAATAATAATAATAATAATAATAATAATAGTAAGAATAAGAATAACAGCAATAATAAGGTAACGATAATAATAATAAGAAGAAGCATTTTATAATTGTCCATATAAAATGTAGGCTTGTAAAGCTGCGGTATAATTTAAATTTGAATGTATGAAACTATTAATGATTTAATATTGGGATATATTTTCCACTGTGTAAATTAGAAACTGCATTTCTATAAATTTCAAGAGATACTAAAAATATAATTTAAAACAAATGTAATAAAATATAACCACTACGCCTGAATGCAATTTTGAGAATTTCTGAGTAGCCGCCTTCCTGCCATGAATGAGCTGTTATGAGCAGCTAAGGCGGGGAATCACCAAAATGACATGACATATTGATTGCGTTGGTTGTACAATTTAATTTGATTGTTATTTATGGACGCTGTTTAACTGCTGAGTTTCTCAGCGTCCCATTCTATATTGGGAGTGAAAGATCGCTTAAGTTTGCTCAGAGATCTCGTTATCAGGCTTGAGGTTTTTACATTTACGACACGGCTTCACTTCCCTCCGAAGGAAGCCATGCTAAGGGTTTTTATCCTGGAAAAATCAATCACCCTCCGCTTGGTATGAACCCGTGACATTGGGAACCAGAGCCAAGCATGTTACCCTTAGAGCACGGAGGACTACTGTCAGTGTTGCCTGGTTTCAGCACTGACTCGATGGCACATGACCGGAAATACCTTATGTGTGTATCAAATAGGCTGACAAAATAAGTTAAATAGAAATACATTTATAAAATACAGATTAAAACAAGCAAATATAGAGCATAGTTTGCAAACAGCTGAAATATTATGCTTTTATCAAAACATGCAAAATATACACTAGAAGCAACTTACAATTTTGTTTAAATCATTTGAAATTTAGTGATTTACTCACACCATAGAGCATACTTTGGGGCAGTAGAAAGAAAACTGTCTTTGTAATGAAATCCTGTCCCTACTAATGAAGGATATCTAACATGTTCTTCTTTCTTACCAACATACAAGAAAAAACTAATCTTAGGTAGTAACAGTGAAGTTGTATCCTCTGATTATTTTCCTGATAAAAATGTTGAATTTTCAGCCTTTCTTCACCAAATAGTGAATCTAAGTGTTTTTAGTCAAATAAATTCAACATAATATAAGTACATATCTGAGAATTAAGAGAGAATTTATTTAATTCCTGTTTTCGTATATCATAGTCATTCTTTATGGGAGCCCTTAATAAGCAGTGCTGTTCTATGGGTGTAAGGATTTAAATTCCTGCCTAGAAGCAGAAAATTAACTCTCTTATTTCGCTCCTACTTTAAGTTGTTCAATATAAAATCAGTAAAAATTATTAAGATAGCATTAATATAGGCAAGAATAATTAATAAGCTTGTGATCTGGGAGCATTTTAACAACAGAAACAGTGCATATATCTTTAGTATAGTGTACCAGAAGGGATTTCGCAAATCAGTCAATGATAGACTTGTTGTACATCTGGCCCCGGGAGGAGGGGATGAGATGAGAGCAATACAGAGGGCAGCCTGATACAGATTGCGACAGAGAGCCATCGTGAAAAGTTCCTAACAGTCCCTAAGCAGTTCTTCATCCCGTCGCGGTGAGTGCTAGGAGCCCGAGCCTCAGGTTTGAATAACCACCCCTGAGTACACTGACGACCCCAAAAGCCTTCCTTCTGCCGAGAGCTGAGTTTCTAAAGTGCAACCATCTTCACGAGAGGGCGCCACCACCTCAGTCCTCGCTGACATTTACAGTCCCGAAAGGAAGGCCAGACGGACGAAATGGAGGGACAGGACATTCGGGGTAATGAAGAATCCTCCTCAGAATCCTCCCCGAAAAACCCCATGGGTCAGAGAGATGGACCGCAGGTAACCGATTTCACGACCTCCCGAATGCCAGTCTCAGATGAAACACCTGAGAAAGCTGGCTCGGTCCATGTACTTTACTTTAGAATTCATTTTGTGGCAACCTACTTTTCCTCCGTCACCTGATGTATTCTAATTCTATCTTAACTGAGTAAAACTGTTCATTAACGCGCTTGAATAATCCAGCTAGAAATACCAAGCATGCAAACTTTAATTTCATCCATAACTGAATTCACGGATTTCCGTATGAACACCATTCACAATGGAGTAAGGGAAAATCTTATTCTATCACAGCCATGTAAACCTGTAACAGTAACTGTAATACTGTAAATACTGATTCTAACTTACTTAAGCTAATCATTACGGCCAATAACATGGAAATTCACTGTTGCACATATTGTTTAACGGAAAAGGCTAAGAGACACATATACGATAAGATCACAAAAATGCATTTATAAATATGTAATATAAATAGCACATGTCACTTTCAGGCAAACATCAAATAAAGAATAGTACATTTCTCACACTCTGTTCATATTTAGAACACAGTGTTGAAATTAGTCGGATGATACATTTTAGAGTTGCAAGCTTCATCAAATATTACAAAGCCCTCGTATATACTCGAAGTAATAATTTCGTGTATGCCTTATACTTTCAGGCAAATAACTAATGTATTTGCCTCAAAATCAAAATGGTTTACCTTGATACCTCAAAAAAAGATTTCAGAATGATCAAAATCCGGCAGTTACATGGCCTTTTACTGCTCTCTCTCTCTCTGTCACTCTCTCTTTTACACACATAAAAATACACACATACAGCAATGTAACAAACTATAGTATAATGTTCAGATGCATTTGAACTCAGGGCATCGTGTAAGTGTATGCATGTGTGCAACGAGTATTTGTGCAAGCTTTTAACTGCGGGCGAAATGAAGATCTGTCAGTATAGACAATGCGGTTTGTTTCTACGTTATCACATCTCAATACCTCACTTGCTGGACTAGATATTCTGGAGTCATTGGCCTTGCAGAAAGCAGTCAAACTCAGTTCCGATACAACATTCTTTTATAGCGAAGCCCACCCACTCAAGGTTACTCCTTCCGATTAGCGGCCTCAGCGAAAGCGAACACTTATATCTTAACATATAAAATTGTAGGTCCGCAAATTAAACAAATATTGATAGAATATCATTAATTACCAATAAAGATATATGCACTTATACACCTAACAGCCTTTATGTCCCATTGAACAATCTTCCTAGAAGTATAGTAACTAAAACCTAATCTATAATTAGAAAAAAGCTTGAAAGCCAGTCAATGGGGAAATAAGATAGGTCAAAATATGGATAGCTGTAAAGAGAAAAAATATAATTCTCGAAGTATAAAAGGCCACTTGCTGCATACCCATTTAGAGCTCGGCACCATGAGACTGCACTCAAAGGCACCTTATACAGGTACGCCACATACCACACCGGCCTTCCCTAACTGGCAAACATCGCGCAGCGCATTCTTTGCCGTTCTGCTACACTTCTGTTAATTGCTTGAAAACCTCCATAGGTTTTTTTTTTTTCCTTTCCTTTCTTTCTTTTTTTTTTTTCGTAATTTAAAGAGAACTGATTCATTATCTTGACACACTACGGCTATTGATATGTCGTTACACAATAATAATTTTATTTTAAGGATACTTTTTGTTGTTGTGGGGAATGGGGCAATTTAATGATACCAAAGCTTAAATAGGTCATTAATTACGGCTGTGTTTAATAGGGGTTTTCGTTTATATGAGAAATTCGCAACATTTTAATTTTCTTCTATTGTTCAATTTGTCTAAAAATTCTTTCTTTGCCCTTGAGTAATTATTATTAATACTGCAGCACATAGAGTCCTCTTTGTTTTCATTTTAATGTCCTCGCACCATAGTCTGAGTATTAGTTCAAAGTGATTACATTAAGAACTTAATTTTTTCATAATTTATTAACAATATCAAACTTTTTGGGAGGCTCTAATTTGGAATATATGAGCGATTTTATTGTTGAAATTTGGTGTAACGTAGCAATCGCAATGTCTCATTAGGGATGAAAATTAAAACATTCTGCAAGTATCATATTTCTATACCTTATCACATTAGGACCTATACATCTTAGGGCCATTTATATGCACTTCCACGTTAAGATTTCTTTTTCTTGAGACTGAAAGTTATTTTAATAGCATTAGTTGAGTCTCGTTTATACACTATACAACACCATTCGTTTTTACATACTACCCAGCCAGTCCTTTTAGACGGTTATGGGATACATTATCTGCAAAATTACAAAACCCTATGCACGGTTTTCTTCCTCTGCCCATTTCTTTTCATTCTCCTATACCTTTTTAAGGTGATGATAAATTTCTCCTCTTCTCCATTGTGGATCTTTTTCGATTAGTTTCACTCGCACAGTTTAGATATGAAGGTAAATTAGGAAAGAACTGGATGATCGCGTTTACGAAAACACGCATTTTCATCCCTTCTGTATATTTCTCTACAAAACTCAATGTAACCTTCCTGAAAAAGTTTCACACATACCACAGATCTGCTAAATGGTGACCAGTCTGTCCCTGGAACAGAGTGAATCCATTTACTCAGTAGAACGGAGTCATTAGGTAACCGAAAACAATTTACAGATTCTTCGGTTTTTATTATGGTATCATAATTTCTTATGCACTGCTCATTTATCTGCCATGCTTATGCATATTTATATTGCTACAGGCACCGTAATTAATGGAAATGTTGCCAAAAAATACAAGCGGGGAGAGTTTCTTGCACTGAAACATGTGTAGCGTTACTCAACTGATAGGACTTGATGCAACGTTGCCACATTTACCAGGGCCGGACCATGTCTAGAGATGGCAAGGCAAAGACCCGAGAACGGGACCACGCCGCACCTTGTGCGTAGAAGTGCAATTGCCAGAAAAAAGAATGTAAGCTCCTGAAAAAGTGTGAGCGTGTGCCGGCAGCGACGCAATCTTGAATAAATAAATGCAAGATATATGGTGCAATTTTTCAGAATTAGAAGTTGAACTTAAACCCAGGTCATATTACTTAAGCACTTTGAATATACTTGCCTCATTTCAGCTTCTGACGCAAGTGCACACACACCCAAGCAACCGCATGTGAGATTTGTGGTGGACAAAGTGGCGCAGGCGCGGGTTTACTCCGGGTTCTCCGGTTTTCCACGTCATCGCATTCCACCAGTGTTCTGTCTTCATTCCAATTATCACCATTGTCATCGCCTGCGGTGCCACAAGGAGTGAAAGCGGGCGTTAGCCACTACAAAAAAAAACGCACACACATACTTCGTTTCTGAGATTAACATTGTCATAATGCTTGGTTATTTACTAAGAGAGGAATGAATAAGTATATTTATTTCAGCAAGAAAATGCACATTCAAAGCTTTATCAGGAGCACGGGTCCACAGCCCCTATGTGCTGTTATAATACGCAAAAAATAAGCTGATTAAAAGAAAAACAATTTAAAAAGTACACAACATAGTAAAAAAATAAACATAACATCTTTGTGGACAACACACTAAACAACGATAGACGATTCCGATGCATTATTGTGCCCTATTAAGATAAATGAACACTTAAGAGAAATAAACACAACACTAAGAGTAAGCGAAAGAAGGTGGCATTATACAGCACCTCTGTTTAGCTGTCACATCTCACCTCTATTATCAGCCTTCCAAGATCTCAATTGTCGTCTTAAGTAAAAGTTGATCTAACTTCTCCGCGTCTTCCATGTCTGCCAGTAGCGTCCAATATATTCCTAACTCTCCATTTGATGTGGTAGAAATCACGATACATGCTTTTTCTTCCTTTCCTCTATACCCCTACATCTTCGCAAGATATGCACCCACGGCTCTTTCTCCTCACAAATAGGTCAGATTTTCATATCATTTTCAACAGTAATTTTTATCATCCGCCATCCTGCTGGTCTAACTCACGCGAAAACTTGTCTAATGAATTTGTTACCTGTTTTGATGTTATACTCCATACCCCAATTTAATCTTTGCCCAGACTGTACTTCCAATGAACCCTCCGTGGCTTGCGTACTTATGCGTTGTATTAGTATTACAGAACTGGTTCTTAATCTTTCTCCACACACTCCATCTGTTTCCCTGCCATCCAAATATATATCATTCTAATGGTTTTCAAAACTTTCTTCAAATTTTATGTCCACTGCGAATTCCCTTCCATTCTCACCTGTTCACGGTAGCAGACAGCCCAGATTAGAGTTTGGCCGCCATGAACGATTCTCATCCAGTATTTAAGTGAACTGATTTTGCACTCGGATAGATGCGTTCCGAATTCCCTCATTATCCGAAGTTGGCCGTACACTTCACTGCTCCCAGAATTCCTTTAAATATTATATTGCGAGCTTATAGAATATTGTCAAACAAACCAAGCGTTATTTTATACTGTATTTTATTGGCGCATTGATTTCATTTGCTTCAGACACGGAAGCGTCATGATAGAGAGATATGATCCTTGCTCAAAGAAAACTAACCTAAAACCAGAACTTGACAAAACCGCTTGCCGTATATTTTGACTCACATAATTAACCTTCCATATACCAGGTGGGTACAAATGTACCCCAATCAATTATGTCTTATATTTTTTAGACCTTTACATGGTTATTCATACTCCATCTTCCATTACGTTGTTTTGGGGTATCATATAAATGTCAAAAGCAATGAATGTGTGAATCTATTTTCCAACATGATAAAACTAGTATACCAATATAGAAATATATAAGTGGGATGGCTTGGGAAGCAATTTAGAATAGGATTAGTAGACGTCAAAATCAGGACATATAAACTATTAGAAGCGAGCTTACACCTTCTTCTAGAAATGTGAAATACATTACTGAAGATTTCTATTATTTATTGATCCATATATTGTACAAAACATTGCGAATCATACAAATCGAAAAACTAACTTCAGTTATCATTTTCTAAGTACTTCGAATGAAAATAATAAGCTGTGGATTCCTACCAACTCAATAGAAATGTATGCATTTGTGGGTGTACTTGTGACGTGTGCACTGTAGGCGCAGCGAGAACCCCTGTCTATGCTGTGGAGTACTGGCGCAATGTTTGAGAGGAAAATTCTTCCCGCCTCATTTACAAGGCGTCGTTTTGCAGAACTTATCAGATTTAACGATTTGAACACTCGTACTGAACGGAAGCAGAGCGACAAATTGTATTCTTTTAGAGAGGTATTCACATCTTTTTCAGCACAGTGCGAAAGACACCTATACCCAGGAACTTTTCGCATAGTTGATGAATAACTTGTTGGTTTTCGTGGGAAATGCCCTCTCCGTGTCTTTATGAACTCAAAACCAGCAAGCTATGGGATAAAAGTATGGATGATGTGTGACATGGCATCATCATATGCTGTGAATATGCAGATATATACTGGTAAAGAAGGATCGAAAGCAGGGAAAAATCAAGGTTCAGGAGTCGTATTAGATCTTACAGTCCCATGAAATGCTGGTATGAAATCACAACAGATAACTTCTTCATGGACATTATCCTGGCTAAAGAACTTCTGAAGCGTGGCCTTACTCTTTCTTGTACCTTGAGAAAAACAAAACTAAAACCCGCAAGAACTTATGTCTAGGCCTAATAGAAAAGTTTTCTTATCAATGTTTGCTTTTAATAAGAATCTCAGTTTGGTCGCTTATGCACTGAAGAAGAGCAAAGCTGTTATTCTACTTAGATCAGAGCGCCATAATAACTGCTGCTCCGGTGAAGGAAATGGGTGAAAGGCAGACTTCATATTGCACCACAAACAAACCAAAGGTGCAGTGGACACGATGGACAAGCTCGTGAATAAATATTCCTACAACAGCACTACAAACAGGTGGCCTTTCTTTCGGTTTATGAACACCATAGATATTGCAGCAGTTATTGCATTTTAATATGGAAAACAAAAACTCCTGACTGGAGAATTATGTCACCAGACAGATGCAGAAAATTCCTCCTAGAATTAGGAACAACACTAACAAAAATCTATGTAAATGGGAGATTGGAGAAATGGAAGGCGTTGTCTTCACCTACACTAGCAGCAATTAAAGATCTTCTGGGAGATGAACCTATTGAAAAAAGACAGCAGAATGTATCTGCAAGCTTTTTATGAGGAAAAAGGGCAGAACATCAAGAAGTGTTATCCGTGCCTGTGTTTTGTTTGCAAAGAACATACTGAAAGCAAAATAATCACAACATGAGAGACGAGTGCACAGGGACATAACCGGATATACGTTATACGTTGGATTAATTTAAGACAAATATGTGTGCTCAATGTGAATTCCATAGATACTGTGGTACGTGTTGTACTTAAATGAATAATTAATGTAAGTTCAGTTATTATGATAGACTAAGGACATAAGTGAGTTTGTGACTATATAACGTGTAGAAAATTAAAAACTGTTTAACATAAACTTCAGTAAGCCCTTAATATTTTAATTTTCGAAAATAGAATAAGAATAAATACAGATATTCTTGTGGTAAAATTGTATCCCACCTGGTAAACCATGCACAATTTTTACCCAGTATTCAGAAGCTAATTTGTGACCATAGCCTATAGAAAATGAAAAACTGTTTAACAATAACTTCAGTAAGTCTCTGATATGTTCATTTTCAAGTTCAGAATACAACTAAACACATATAGATACAACTTGTATCCCACCTGGTAAACATGTACAAATGTATCCGGAATTTAGAAGTCTAGGTTTCAAGGATATTTTACGAACAAGATAAAGACTCTATCTACTTCACTGCTAGGAATACGTTAAAAAATACATTTCTTGTAAATCATAAGGGAAAAAAATCAGTTCCATTTACGGACATGCTTTAACTACTATAGTTCTTAGCGTCCCGTTTTATGCTGGGAGCGAAAAACTGGAGATTTTGCTGAGAGAACTCTATCAGGCTTTAAGTTCTTTTACGTGACATAAATCTACGCTACAGAACATCGGCTTTACTTGCTTCAAAAGAAACTGGATAAGAATTTCAACGCCGGAAAAAAAATTCATCGCCCTCCGCCGGGTTTGAACCGGTGACCTCGAGAAGTAGAGGATAGCATAGTACTCCTAGACTACGGAGAACGCTTAGGTGTGTTTGTGTGGAACGAGGGGGGGCAGTAGCGACCTCTGAAACGGTGGCTGTGACTGCATGGCTTTATGGTAAAGCCTCGTTAATTTCTATCAAATTATAGCTGTTATGAGATTGCTGGACTCCTGACCCCATGCGGAGTTACACAGCTGACGCTTCAGAAGTCGTGTGAAAGACTGTAAGGGAAGACATCAGTGACCTCATTTAGTGTTTGTCCAATGACGTTCCTCTTGTGCTTGTTACGAATGACAGTTTTGTTCCGAATCCTCGTGGAGTTGCTGCCTATGAAGCCGCTGCTACCGTAGGCGATATAAGTTGTCAAACCAAACCACAGCTAATCCGCCAACTGTGCATCGATATATTTAACCCAAGCAATGCAACATTAGGCGATAAGAACGACATAATCACTGTTATGGTAAATATACCAGCTTTCGTCGTGCTGAAATGCAGCTCTAAAACAAAGGATAATCCTATGTCTTTGTTGATAAGAATCTACATGCATTTCAGATGGATTAATTCTCTTATATTAATATACGTGGATCATAGATAATTAAAATGTAAATTTGACAATTTTCTACGAATATATTTGGATAAATGTGCATGTTAAGGGAACATTTAAAGGGACAGTCGGGGAAATTAATTTGAGTTTTATTTATGGACTCTATAAATGCTGCGGTTCTTAGTGCCCCATTCTATATTGGGCGCCACTGACCTCTTAACTGTGTACAGAAGCCTCTTCATCAGGATTGATGTTCCTTTATGTGCCGCAAATTCACGACACGAGAACAACAGCTTTACTTCCCTTCTGAAGGAAGTCATGCTAAGGATTTTTACGCCCCAAACATCCATAGCCCTCCGCCGCGTTTGAGCCTACAGAGACAGCAGAACTAGAGACAGCATGGTCCCCCTAGACCACTGAGGTCAACACTCATGGGAAAATCCTAAATTCCATATTTGTAAAGGTGCACCTTTCAAAGTTTATATATTTAATACTCATGTTTGTGGCATCATGTATACAAATGTTCTGCCATCTACTCCAGCGCATCTCACCAAGGCGACCGCATGTGGGATTTGTGGCGAACAATGCGGCGCAGGGGCGGGTTTTCTCGTCTTCACATTCCACCGGAGCTCCATCTTCATGCCATGTATTATCAGTGTATTACCTGCGGTGCCATATGCAGTTAAATCGGGCATTAAGCACTATAGAAAATCTACTCCATATAGTTTGCAATTTATTAATTTTTAATTAAGAATTTAATTGTTTAATATAAAAATCTCCTTATGGAACGGTTTTCATGTTTCGTGAGTAATATTTTGTAAGGATGTTCTCAATGTAGATGCAAACAGGGTTTTGTTTGAAATTTGATGTAAAATAAATGCAAAGCTTCAGGAATGTTTGAAACTGCAGTCTTTAAATTTTAAAATAGAATTGTGTATTTTTAATATTGACTGCCAAAAATTCGAAACCAGCTAATTCTCATCAAAACTCAAAGATTATAAAATAATGGTTCTAAAGAGGATGTCCTAAATTTAATACGACGTGGTCCAGGTCGCCCCGCAAGGGACTTTGAGAAACCAAGAAAATAAGAATGCGCTGATCATTATAAATGCGTTGCACTCTGATGTTCAAATCACCACTGAGACATTTAAAAAGTACGCAGAGTAAAATCTATACCACTGTTAAATAGAGAAGGAAACAAAGATTTGGAAACCTAGAGTCAGACTGTAAAATTCATGCCATAGCCGGAAAGAATTACTTATCGCCATTTGTATATGCCAACTCATAATTGAGATCATCTTGTAGTTTATCGGAAAATATCCAGTCAGTTGAGGAATTTAATGCCATGCCGGCATACTGCCATGGTGACTCAGTGGTTATAGCAACCGGCTAGGGAGCGAGATATCCGAGGTTTAGTTCCCGGCTATGGCGTTGAGTTTTTCAGTCTGACTCTACCTAATGTAACACCCGCCCTACACACGGTTGGTGTGAAAAACGATTAAATTGAAACACAGATTTCTTTAATAGTAAAAACAAACAAAAACGATTTTCAGTTGTCTTATCTCCTTAGACAATCAGTAATTTTGTACAGCAAAGCAAAATATTCAACTGTTTCCTGGCAATGATAGGTTACTTGTGTACGCGACAGCAAAAAGATAAGGGCAACGTTGTGCGGAACAGATTTCAGTAGCATTTAACAATCCCAGTCTGCAACATATGGTAATTTAAACGTTCTGTTCTAAGTATATAAATGACTGAGAAATTTGGCCCCGCAGTAATGTGCGAATCTAGAATTCTGGAGGTTCCGGTTTCAATTCCCAGCGACAGCCCAATCTGACCTTAGGTGTTTCGTGATATTCCGGGTCTGTAGGCGAGTGCTGGTGTGGTTCCTTATCAAGACGATTTCCTTTCCCTGATTTCCCTTTAATTCAATTTTCTTTCCTTGTTTCGGGTATGCTTTCAGCTTTCATAGCACGAGGTATTGTCTAACAGATGGAGCGGATTATTGCTCCAAAGAAAGAGTATTCCGGACACTAGAGGGCTTCCTGGTTACCAGGGTTATCCATCACCCTCTCCGGGCTCTTGGGTAGCTACATGGTGTGTCTGGTCTTCGAACCAAGAAATGTTAGTGACTTCCGTGCGTCTGTGTGGCGTATCTGCTTAGAGCCTTTAGCGTCCTGTGATTTCTTAACTTCATCTCTTCCTCCTGGGGGTGGGCAGCCGCAATAGATTTCTGTAAGTTGCTGTGCGCAAGATATCCCTTCCATTGGTTATCCTATACCTTATGTATGTTAGTGACCTACGATTGTCAATGCATAATTAACCCTCTGGAAGCCAAGCGCTTTAAATGGTTTCAACTGTAAACACCGCTCGTCGATATAATTGACTGTAGTCTACTGTGCGAAGACTGCCAGCACCGATATTTATCGACAAAGTGTTTGAGAGGCTGTAAACCTATTGTTGATACACTTAACATGAAAGTGCTTTATACCACTGAAAAGAGAGAACCATTTTGCTTCAAACGGTATGTTTTAAGGGCGTTCAAAGGTGTCTTTTTTTTTCAAGGTCAGAATTTCCAACCTTCCCCAATTTTGTTTAATCCTGTCCAATATAGCTCCGTTTTTACTGCGTAAAGGTGAACATAGCAAGCTCATCCACGATTTCTTTTTTTTTTTTTGGGGGGGGGCGGTCAGGAAAAGATGAACAAATTCTGATACATGAGCCTAATTAAAGCGCTTATATTCTCGACGAGGTAACGTGTGAACCTCACATTCGGGAAGTACGGTTTCGGTTCCTAGTGACCACCCAATCTGACCTAAGGTACTTGTAGTTTTCCCGCACTGGTTTCAAAACTATACGATGGATTTTACGGCTCTCAATTTACACAGTACACAAAAGCTAATTGTGATTAGCCACATTTGAAAATTAAAAATGAATCACTAATTACAAAATAAATGTCATTATACTCTTCAATCGGAGAAAAATAGGGATCACAAAAATTATTGAAAGTTAATAGTAACACAACTTGTTTGCGAATCACTAATTTTCGCTTTATTTAGAGCACTTTTGCAAACTAATGCACTTAGTGTGTATCCCTTTTGACATTTTACGTACCCTCTACCGAATTTTTTCTTTGTCGTGGCTTGTAACACACAGTACTTTCCTGCTCCAGTGGCAATGACCTAACGCCATATATGATAAAAGGAGAGCTATTAATTATATCAGCAGCCAACTCTCTTCTCTTCAGAAACCACTGATTGTGAGAATTTACTTGTTTAATTAATGAAAAATTAAATTGAAATCTGGTAATTTTCTTCCCAGTTATGCATTCGCAATTTATTGGCACGTGGTGACCATATAGGTGTATTGGCCACACACTCATTACTGTTACTGTAACATTATTTGCATCAATATCACACTCGTCATAATATACGATTCTGTTTTGTGCAATAGATAGCGCTATTAGTTTAATGAACTGTATTGCTAAACTATTTATTTAATCAAACATCTAATGTGTGTGTGATGTTTGAGGGTATTCCGCACTGCAGCCATTGGTTATTGTACGTCGGACCTCAAGAGAATAGGATGAGATGAGAGTAATTTCAAAGGGTGGCCGAAATCGGACGGCGGAGGTAGGGCCACCGTGGAGGCTCCTAACGTATTTCAAGCAGTTCTTCATCTTGACGCAGGGAAAATAGGAGCCCGCACTCCAGATCTGACCAATCTACAGAAGACTTCCAGGGCCATCCCGCCGTCGAGGGCAGTATTTCTAGAGCGCAGTCATCACCACAGAAGGACGACACCACGGCAGTCCTCACCGGCACTTACAACCCTGAAAGAGACCGGTTGGAAATTGAGATGAAATGAAGAGAGAGGAATTTCGGGGGAATGAAGAAACCTCCCCAGCATTGCCTAGTGACCCGGAAAAACCCTCGAAAAAACCTATGGGTGACAGAGGCCAACCTCAGGAATCGATCCCGCTTCTCCCGAATGCCAGTCCGGACAACACGCCTGAGACACTTGGCTCGGTGCACAACATATTTATCTTTACATATTTAGTTGTGTATATTTATGAAAGTATAGAACGAGCAAATGATTATTGTGGATCAATCTGTATGCTAATAGAGCTGAAATATCGTATCCATTTCACCTGCTTGTCTAGGTCTAGTTGACAATACAGATTTTCAAATTTGTGTCTGATCACTTACAATTCGAGCGCTGTTTTTAGTTGGAAAATATGTTTACCCTTAGTCGATCTGTTAACATTGTACTGAATCTATCCCGGAAAAAAGGAAGCCGACAATCTATTATCAAGATACCGCCATTTCTCTTGCCTTTAAGCGACTTTTTCAGCCTTCATGGACTTCTGTATCAACAAGGAGCCTCCCCTTCCCAGTGTTCACTCCACTCCACATCCATTAATCTTGCATTCAGTGAGCCGATTTCAATCCTTTGCATAGAAAGGACGAAAAATGTAATGATTTTTCCTTCTCTTGTTTTACGTACCACCCACTCATGATTATTACTTTTTTGTTTACTTTCCATTTTTCATCTCCTGTATCATGTACCGCCTTGCTTACCTGTATCAAAATTGTATTCTAGTCTAAAATCCCGGGAAGGGCAACTTCCCATATTTGATTTTTCGAATCCCGGTCGATAAAGTGGTTCAAAGATAACATCCTAAAAGCATTAACTTCTGGTCCTTCAGTTCTACTTTTCCTATCCCTCATGAATGTTGGAAAAAGTATTTAATTTCACGTAAAGATTTGATACTGATATTTCTTTTTCGAAAAATATGATATGACATATTCACGTTACACTCTCTACTATCTATAGTTTATTAATATATGTATGTACTCTACACTTACGAAAGTTTATTTTCTATATACTTCACTTTAATTGAGAAAGATCTGTAGAAATAGCTACATTACAGATTTAACCATAATTTCAAAGGAAATAGCGATGATCAAAATTTTAACCACTAGACGCTGTAAACAGGCTTTGAAAACTGTGGTATTTCCAATCAATTGCAAGAAACAGCCGAGTATTAAAAGAGCTTTAAAACAACATAATGCAATGAGCATTATTAATAACCATATCGCGGAAACAGCTAAGTGGCGCACAAGAATTTATTGAGAATAAATTGTGTGTGTAAAGAGATCTATCTATCTTGAGGAGTAGGTTTTCGTCTATCGCTTCATTTACTGTTAAGTTACGCAAATTATACAAAATTCCTTCCGAAAGAAGAGGACATCGATAGCTATTCCGAGAAATTTTAAAGTATACATTTTGTTTTTCATTTAAATATATTATTTATATAATTCACTTCCTCACGCTCATGCCTGGCTACGGGCCGACTACTCGTTCCAGGTTATTCATTTTTTGGTTACGTGCCGTTAGTTCCCGGACAGATTTCTGACCCCTAGTCAGCCACTTGTATGTCCTAGGGGGATGCAGTCCCACATACGGGGAGGGTAACCTGACTACTTGTATTATTGATATTTGAATCAATATCGTTGAAACCATTTTTGAGAAAGTCGAAAAATTTCCAACAGTTGGCCACGTAAAGGGTAGTTTGGGGTAGGGAAGTTTTCCTAGAAATCTTCGTGTGACATTGTTTGAAGATGCTGAACTTAAATAACAAGTTAAGTATTCAACCGTCCTTTTATTGATTTACGCTGTTCACACTATAATTAAGATTGTGGATTCAGCAATCCTCAAAACATTTATTTTCGGTGAAATCTCAGAATTGAATTTTTGGGTGGAATATAATGCTTTCTCTACCTTTTACGTAAATCGCACTGAAGGAGAAAGTAAAATTATTTTGGACTTAATGAAACGAAAAATAAGTAACGTTAAAGGCTTATGTGTTTGTGTGTGTGTGTCTGAACAGCAAGTTTACAGTGTCTGATCTCGAATTTTGCAAATTCTAATGAAATTGTCTAATTTCTCTAATTTCTACATCGTATGTCTGCCTGTGAAAGTACGATTGCAACATCTTAATATACCTATAAATGAGAAGTCTTTGCTACATTATACATTTAAAATACAAATTAAGATATTTTATATGAATTGCTAATTATGATGCAATTATACTATTAATATTACTATACATATATACTTATTAAACTTGGATGAGGCTGTTGGCCTATTAATAAAATTGCAAGTTTTAATAACCGTGTATCGGTGAAGCTAGTTCCGGAGTTTTATTCTTATAAAAACTACAATCCAGAAAAACATACTGGAAATGTTGCTCATTATAACTGTCTGGAATTTCTGCGATAGCCCTTATTTTTATGTTACTGATATTTCTATTTATTTATTTACTTATTTATTTATTATTCCTTTTTTTATAAAATGGTGCATCGTTCTACTTAAAATTCGTAATACACAAACAGGTAAACAATTGCAAAATTACTTCTAAATGTTTTGAAAATCTATAAAACGTCTCAAAAAATATACCACAACCTCCACTTAGGATGGTGTAAACTGACTTAGATGCAAATATATACATGAAAACATTCCCAGAAATTCGGACACTAGGAAGTTAAAACTCTCAATCACAATAATTGGCTCCTTTGAATGTAAATGTGAGGTGGTGACCAAATAACATTTGCAACCCGAAATCTGTTTAACATAATGCATATTGTTACCATTTGGCAACAAAGGATATTGGTCGCGCTTATAATATATTTAAATGTGTTTTTTTTTTTTCCATATTATTGACACTTAACGATAAAATAAAAGTGTTTGTAGCTACTTGACATAATAAACATTAATTTATTTCAATATCATTATAGTGCTTGTTTTTAAAGAACACACACAACTGCAACTGCAGTCACATGAAACCCCATAAACATCCACCCCCCGTTGTGAGTTCGAACCCCAGTGACTTTTTCTTTTTAAGTGCTTAACGCCCAGTTTTACTACACATGGCACCTTAGGTGATGACACTGGTTATACATGATGAAGCATCAGTGGAATGCGATGACGGGGTAAACCGGAAAATCCGGAGAAACCCCGCCCCTGCGCCACTTTGTCCACCACAAATCACACTTGCGGTCGCCTGGGACGAAACTCAGGCCGTTTTGGTGGGAGGCTAGTAGTCTAACCACTCGGTGATGATGAGGTCAGAAGGGGGAGTATCATGTAAGGGGTGCACATGGCCATATGAACGGCACGCCACACAGTAGGTACCTATAGCAATTACTTGGACTTTATTGGAGAAACATTTTTGTCCTGTTCCATTTATACCCCGCGTTTAACTCAATTATCCTATTGGAATTTTCTTGTGGAAGGTTTGACTATCGGCAATGCTGTTAACTCGTGTACTGTTTATTGTCGTTTGGTTATTATTGTCTTTAACTTTGTTCAGCACATCACACGCATTAAACTCTCATTCATGCTTTCAGACTCCGGGAAGGGTAGCAAATACTATGGGCTAGAGAAGAATTCCCACCCCCCGTCGGGGCTCAAACCCGGGACCCCACGCAAGAAAGGCAGGAGGTGTACCGGCTGAGCCACGGCGTCAGGATGTAAAGTTTATATAATGAGTAAAATAAACTATGAAAATACAAGTGTTATTTTCTCTAGCCCGTATATACAATGTACATAATGGATAAAGAAGGTATTGTATTCCACCCAAAAATTAGATGCAGAGATTTTACCGGAAGTATGTTTTGAGGTCCCATGAGTCCAGAAAGGCCATTTTTAGAAAAAGCTCCGTGCGTGTACCTCTCCGTCTGTCAGCATAGCTCAAAAAACGAACAGACCGCTAAATACCAAGTAAATACTAAATTTGGTGTTAATATACAGTATCTTTCAATGCCATATGAAGATTTTCAAGAAAATCCCCCACTTCAAGCTTCCCTTTACATGGAAACAATGTTGAAAATTTTGGTTTTCTCAAAAATGCCTAACGATTTTGATTATTAAAATACGCATACTAAATTATTTACATCACAAATATAATGTATATTTTGAATTCTTTGAAAATAGCCCAGACCCCTTTATTCTGGAAGTTTTACAGAATTTTGCATAACGATAAAACGTAAGAGGTAGACAAAAACTTGCTACACAAAAATGTAGATCACATAATTTATGTCATGCACGTTTTGATTGAACAGCTGACCATTTTCGAGATATTCCTTGTCTCTTTTAAATAACCAACTTTTCTCAAATGGCAGCTTGCATAGCGAAACGAACCTCAATTGTTTCACATAACGACTAGGTTTTAAAAGATTTAACTATCGCTTTAGCCTAACGCATTCCCTTATTTCCCCTCTATTTATAAGAAAGTGAGTAATAAGACCGATATTCTTCTAATATTTATGTAGATTAGCATGATATAGATAAAGAATACTCTTTTGTAAGAATATTTTTTTACATGAACAGCTAGAGACAGTTATGCGAATGGAATACCTCATTTTTTTCAATTGAAATTAGCAATGATTTAGGTATAGTGGAGGGATCCTGGTGAAGGAGCTAATGCGCAAAATGGCAGCCATGAGTAATCTAAGGAATACTGAATGATGCGCTTGTAAGAGTAGGGAGATCGAATCTGTTCGAGATCAGTTTTGTAGACAATTTGGCTTTCATGGGGAGCTAGATAGTAGAATATTTTCGTTCTGATAGTTTGTTTTCGGATGTAACTAATACATGTTGTAAAAGCTTTCTATGACGATTGCATATATTTGACCGAAGCTAAAGTGTGTTTTTTCAATAATTTCGGGTCCTTTTAAGTACTTTCACAGATATTTATGTTCATTTTTCCAATAGTTTTTCTGGGTTTGTAGTGATTTTTAGCATTTTTCGGACGTTTTGAGTATCTTGATTATTTTATATAATATTTAATATAGCTGAGTTTTATACTGAATTTTAGCACTTCTAAATGTATTTCGGTTAAATTAAGTTCATTCTGAAAGTATTTCGGGCTCTGAAACATATATTTCGGATAATTTTAAAGGCATTTCAGGGCATTTTGAAGGTATTTTCACCTCCGGAACAAGTATATTTCGGTGCTTTTAAAGGCATTTCATACCTTTTGAAGTAATTTCGGAGGTTCTTATTTAGGCTGTGGATAAAGTATGTTTGCACTTATAGAAGGATTTTAGGTATTTTGCGGACATTATTTCAGTATTTTGTCGTGATTTTTAGTAACTTTTACTACTTTTCCAGGCTACTCTGACATTTTGAGGCCATGAGAAAATATTTTAGAACCCTATAACAGATATACGGACTCTGTACTGTATATTTTGAGTTAATTTAAAGACTGTTGCACTACTTTAAGGTAATTGGTAAGATCCAGAACACATTTAGGGCACTGGAGTAATATTTTTAAGTACATTTCAAAGGAATTTAGAGTGATGGAATAGAAACTTCAATCAAAATAAAGGCAAGCTATAATAATAATAACAATAATAATATTAATAATAATAATGACAACAATAACAATAGCAATAAAATAACAATAAAGCAATAATAACAATAGCAATAATAGTAACGATAACTACAATAATAATAATAATAATAATAATAATAATAATAATAATAATAATAATAATAATAATGAGCTTCTGTATATAATGCTACATATATACTGTAATGATGATTTTTTCGCAAGCAATGTTAGCCTAATTGCAATTTATGCTTCTGTAAACAGAACTGAATACTAATGTTTAGGAACAGGAATTAGTAGGCAGTGGCTTCAAGTTACCTACAATAAAACCATCATCATTACATAGAATGTACGCAACAGCGGCAGGGTAAAACACGGTTTGATGTGTAGTCGACATAGGCCAAAAAACTGAAAAAGGAATAGGAATTGTCAATTATCTAGGACGTCACCACGTAAATTCAGGTAACCGTTGAACCCAATTTCCTTTCTCCCTGGCTTTAGTTTTTGGGCATTCTTATGCCTGCTAATGATGGGTATGAATCAATAGAAACGACTTTTTGCAACTGATGGTGTGGAGTATAATGTTCAGAAACTCGGTGTTGTTTAAAGACAAAAACCGATGTTTATACATTGTTGACGAGGAAAACGAACATTAACGATCCAAAGACCTTCCCATGCAAACATGTTGGAAGTCACTGAGCAAATTAAATAAATTTGTGTCACTTTTCCATGGACTTCAGTTCATGTATTCATTGTTGACGATAGCTGTTTGCCGAGCATGTAATATTATAAACAGTACAAGTGTCTGTGTCTGACGTTGGTACTGTGACAAAAATTAACACGAGGAAAATTAGAAAACATCGGTAAAAAGTAAAACATTTCAGTAAATCTGCAGCTAATATGCGATTCTGTTGATATAACGAAACATCGGTAGGGTTGGCAGCACTGACTACGAAACCTGTGAAGAAATCGCTATCCTGTTTTTAGCTTATATAACATGTAAATTACAAATTAATTTGTTTAGCTTTACCACAATCCCTTATACAGCAAAGTCTTGAGTTGCCGATAGGTAAGTCCTGAAAGTTTGTATGAAAAAGCATGATAGGGAGCTGGTGGCCACACCAACAAACCAGAAAGCCGATTTCTGTAGTCCCACAAGGATCTTCCATCCGTCCGGTCTTGATTAAGTTGCCACAAAGTTCCATGCTCAGCGATAATTTAGCCAAACCCACGAAGTCAATTTGCTAGCTGGTTCTCCACCTCTGTGTTTGTTCACCGTATCCCCACTTGTGGAACCAAGATAATAGCTTAATGTATCTTTTTTAATTGAACTCAGTGATTTAAAAAAAAAAAAAAAAAAAAAACAGCGCGAAAAGTGTGGAATGGAAACCGGTGGAAAGAAGGAAAGAGATGTTATGCAATTCGACGCTTTCTTCTTCGGGTTAGCGCACGCATGCACAAAAAGAGGTTTAATGGGGACCGATAAATGGTGACTCTCAGGATGAAATATACCCCATCTACAGCAGAGAGAAGGAAAAGGGAAACGTCGGGGAGAGGATAAGAATGGTAATTGTATCCTCCTGTTGCTTTCAACCGCTAAGAGCTCCAGAAAACATCTTCATAACATGCTGAGGTAAGCAAATTTTGTTTTAGACATTTAAATTAAATTATCTCCAAATAAACATTCATCACATTTTTCATACATTAAAGGCAAAAATAAGCAAAGAAGGAATAGTAATTCATGTCTTGTAATCTTATGTAAATAATATGATATTTCAAAATCCACTTATAGCGACCTGTTTTGAAACATTTGCCTGTCGCTTTGGATTCCTGTGTCTATCCGTCTTTTATTTTAACGAAATATGTAGAGTATTTGTGCAAACATTTAGTACGAAGCAAATGGAAGATTAAATTTTGTAACTTAGTTAGCAACACTATTAGTAGAATGTGAGTAAACATTTTTTTATTTACTTAATTTGCCTTTAGCGTTTGCTACTCAGAAACTATCGGCAATCTGAGTAGAATTATCCTCGGTAAAAGTTCTTCCTCAAAATTAGCAAGGCTGTTAGGTAGGGAGCTGTAAAGAACTTTGGAAACGTTTTACAAGATAAAAATACTTTATTCTTTCTTAATTGATGTCATTTCATTTTTCTGTCGCCAAGTTTCTAGCCCCAAGTTTTCCGTTAAAGATTATCTACGAAAATCTTAGTTCCCCAGAACTTTGTCTTCCTCAGCTTGTTTCTTAACTTACCGCAGTTAGATCACGTTCAGCTAGTCTTAATGCTTTGAGAATATCCACCGATTTAGTTCCTTTCTTTAAGAGGGAGCATTTAGAGTTGATATTATTTACAAGTTCTGCATTTATGTTTTGTTTTCTGAAACAACTAACTTTCCTAGCCTGAATATAAATCGCTTATGAGTTCTAAGAACGTACATTTAGATATGATACATAAACCTGTTTGGGTTGGCCCCGTAGCTCAGCCGGTAAAGCGGCTGCCTCCTATACAAGAGTTTCCGGTTTAAATTCCCGGCTGAGGGATTGGGAAGATTAACCAACATTATTCCACATACTCCCCAGAGTGTGGAGCTGTAAATGAAACGTGTGAAGTTAGATAATTCACGACGGATTAAACCAACTCTATACCCTTGCCATGGGCAATTGTTAGAAAGGAAGAAGTCGCCGATATGATGTACATGTTAAATGGGGGAAGGAAAAAAAAAAAAAAAAAAAAAAAAAAAACTTGATTCCAGGATCTCGTGTCGTAAATATCATCTTATTCCTAGCTGCCACCATAGCAAATTAAGGGAGAGGATCGAAGGATTTGAAGGTGATGGTTGCTGAGTTTACTGTGCCTCCTGCGACAGGAGGATGTGGACCTATGTTTCTAGGTGTCTCCTTCCTGAAGATGGTGCACTTTGAAGTCCCGCGATCATTTTCTGCAGAACTGCCAATTCTTCTTGGACATTCGTGCTTGGTTGTGAAGTTCTTGAACTTCTATTGCTGGGTAGAATGCTTGAACTATAAATAAGTTTGAGGGACCGCTTTCTCGTCTTCTGTTGGTAGCTGTCCCGCCATTTTTGTTTCACTAGTGAGTAAGCTTGATACTTTTCATTTTCTATTAACGTTAATGGTCAGGTAATATTTGATCGATCAGACCCATGGCCTAAAAGCCTGGACTCTACAACTTATTGAATGAGCAATTGCAAAGATTCGGTTGTCAGTTAAAATTTCACACAAGCTTCTATCTGTATAATACCTATACTTTGTTTGATTTGTTTGAAAATTATCTGCATTGTAATTTGAAAATTTTGTATTTTTAGGGGTACCCAAAACTATAATTTTCCAAAAATTCAAACATTGATTTGTTGAACACAAAACCTTTCACTCGCATTTTAAGGGAACATCTAAGTGATAAAAAATGATGTTCTATATTATTAAATCTAGAGCTTTAATTTTTGTACAAATATTACCTGTAACAAAAGAAGCATTCATAGCAACTTTCATTCACGTATGCCGCTTCATTCTGTTCATATTAAATTTGCCCCTTTATTAAAAATCACACTCTTTAACATCTTTGTAAGAAAGTGTCTTTTTTTTTTTGGTAGTGTTTAACGCCCGCTTTAACTACTTATGGCACCGCAGGCGGTGACACTGATGATACATGAATGATGATGGAGCACCGGTGGAAACCCGCCCCAGCGCCGCTTTGTCCACCACAAATCTCACATGTGGTCGCTTGGGCTCGAACCCCGGCCGTTTAGGTGAGAGGCGAGTAGTCTAACCACTCGGCCAAGGCGCGGCCAACAAAGTGTCTGTTTTGAAGTTTGGCAAAGTGGATAGTATCTTTTACAAATATATTTCATATCATGATGTGGAAAAAACAGCAAAAATAGTGCATAATTGTACTTATTAATTTTTAAAAATAATTTATGTACTATATTAGAAGAATAATCAGATATTTTAAAAAGCATATTCCGCAGTGCATTTGGAAAAATCTTCAGTACTCTAGTTGTATTTTTGTCGGAGAAAATAGATCAACAAACGTGAGAAAAATGGCTTTAAAGTTTGACATGGAGCACTTTTAACCAGCGCAACGCTTTAAAATAGCTTCCAAAACATGTGTTACATCTGCTCTAGGAGAATCAATGTTGCAAATATGAACTTTAAAGTATGATGAAAAAAATCCAAAAAGCGACATTTTTTGACGAAAATAGCAAATAAATAAATAGATAAATAAAGAGTATTTCTGTTTTTCCTGAAACTTCAACACGTGACCGTTTGAATGCTAGAGAACAAAAGACTAACGATCTGTATTTACCTCCAACACCTTTTACACGGCGTTTATTGTTCATAAATATTTGGGATTAAAATGTTCCATACTATGTAACCTACAAGCAACTTGTTCCAATTTTCAGCAGACACCTGGAGATAATGAAAAAACGCATATGCGTGTCACAACACTTGTATGTTGTTCATGTTATTACATAATAATGGTTACAACAACTATATTTAAAGGTTGGTATATTTTTCTGAAACAACCAGAAAAGTGAATAAGCCTGTATATATATATATATATATATATATATATATATATATATATATATATGCTAATTTTGAGTATTAATATTTAAATAATGTTGGCAGTATATTTCTTTTTACAAAATTACGACTTCATCTAATTGGCATAATGAAAGAAAAATATGTTTTCTCAATAAATAATTTAATGTCTACATGAAGTTCAAAATATAATTATAATTGTTGTAGAGCAGCAATTTTTAAAATATTTAGATAAAGAAGGCTAGATTTTGAAGCTTCATATATATATATATATATATGTATATATATATGTATATATATATATATATAGAGAGAGAGAGAGAGAGAGAGAGAGAGAGAGAGAGAAAAAAAATTAATTTACTATTTAATTCCACAATTAGTGTTTATAAAATTATTCCAACCATTTATCTAATACGTTCGCTGCATTACTATAGATTAAAATTAAATTCACTCTACAAATACATATTAATTCAGAATGTGTTTCAATTCGATTTTCTTTCGCGGACTAGTTTAGAATAGAATGAAAGTAACGAAACAGAAGGACGTAACTAACAGAAAATCAGTTTGAACATTCATATTCATTGACGAAAGCACTCACTGAAATCTTCACTTTGGAGTTCAAAGAGATATTATAATTTCAACATATCAAATTGTTTTCTGCTTGAATGTAACTGCACCAAACATTCACTCACTGAATGCGGTTATTGAAATATCAATGACTGAAAGAAATAGTGTTTCATGGTTTCAAAACTATAAGTATATAACCACAAAAGTTATAAACGCCGAGGGCCCATTGTATTGTATTACCGCAGCATGAAACAAAAGTTTAAAACTCAAAAAATGCAGAATCACACGGGAATAGTTTCTATGCATACCCATAGGCATCATCGTCATAAATATAACTTACAAATTTAACCTTTTTCACTACGTGCTTAAGGTATTATATTATATTCCACAAATATAGCTTGACCATATTTCAACGAAAATACATGTTTCGAGGCCCTCTGAATCCAAAAATTTGCCTATTTTAATAAAAAATAGCCTATGTGCCTTTGAACAGCATAAATAAACCAGAAACGACTGATAAATACAAAACGATATTAAGTTATTCATTATAAAAAAAATGCAACACGGAGATTTTCAAGCAAATATACTTTGCACGTAAAATGTTTCGTTATTTATGATTTTCTCAGAAGCAGTTCTAACGGTTTTGATTAAAATAACATGTGTTTAAGATGCTGTAATGACAAATTAATGTACATCGGTAATTTTCTAGGAAAAGTCTGTGAACTTCTCTTCATTCTGCTTGCCGTTTATTTTTATATTGGTTAACAGTAAGAGGTATTTCTAGTTAAAGCACACACCGTATTCTTCTTCTCCTTCACTCCAAGGTTCGGGATCATTAGCCCCTTCCGACTATATAGATTCCTCCATTGTTCCTCGAGTCCTCCTCGTTCTCTTTTCCGTATTGGTGTGTATTCAAGTGCTGCTTTTGGATATCTTTCTCCCACCATTCTTTCCAGGTGACATATTTTTCCTTTGATTAATTATTGTTATTTAATGGTGTATATTTTTAATTTTTCTCTTATGTCTTTATTCCTTATCTTATTCATTCATACTTTGTTTTACAATTTTAGACTGTTTAAGAATGGCATTCCATTAGATTGTATTTTACTTCATTTACTTTCACTGAGTTAGTGTCCAGATTTCACTTCTATATACCAATGTCTGCACCGCCATTACTTTAAAATGTTCTTTTAGTATCCTTACTTAGTTTATTTTTAAATTTTCATTGAATTATGCCGCATAATTTGTTAAATCTATTCAATTTAATTATCATACTCAAAAATTATGTATTACAGCCTGCATACTTGAATTATGATGTTGTTACAAAATGTTGTGTACCTATGTTATTTTAGATTGTATTGGTCCTCTCTCTATATATGTCACAATATTTTTCTTTTCGCAGATATAGTACAATTTAAGATTTTATTATTGTGCTTAGTGTACAAATTGATTTCTGTAGTTTACCTTATTTCCCGCTGTTTTCTGTTTAGTATGCTTAGGTCGACTTCGAAGTTATCCGTCTGGCTGTATTCTTTGACGCTTCTGGGTATGTACCTTTTACGTGAAATATACTTTGTTATTTGCCTGGATTTTGTCGTAAATATAATTTTCTCAAGCGGAAAATTTCTATTATTTCTTGGGCGGCTTGGGAGGAGGGGTTCATGACCATGTAAAGAGAAAGAAATCCCAAAGTTATCATATAGCAACCCAAACTTAAAATATTTTATTGTCACTTCGAATCTACTGTAGTCTCCAAATCTCGTTGAACCTACAAGGAAATATGCAATAAACCGTTACTCTGCAAATGTTTAATTTGATTAACATTAAATAGAAAATAAGTTGTTTTTAAATATTAGTTTATTGAATAACGTGCAGACAAAATTGTATGAATGTATCACTTTTTTTTTTTTCATTTCTGAACCTTGTTAAAACCTCGATTCACAACAGTATTACAGTGTTAGACTGCATGATACAAATTTCTTTAAAATTACGCATAGTTTTAACGTTTTAAATGATTTATAAGTAAACTGAATTGATTTTATTCTACTTATTCCCTTAACAGAAGCTGGACATCTAAACCAAACATGTTATAAAAATATCATTCCTACACATAATTATAAGTGTCATTTAAGTGCATAATAAACTCCGGAAATAAAATCTATTGCGCACTTCCCAATAATATAACCAACATCAAAGAGATTCTACTTTCATTTCACAGATAACTGTTTCCAATTATTCCGAACAATTTTCCCCACACTAATTTTATAAATTGATTGAATAAACCAATATTTCATTTATTCGCTGCCAATAACAAGACAATAACGAAAAACCCTTATTAAAATCAAAGATAGCTTAAGTGCATAAAATAATTTGACTAGTTTAATTGACTCGATTTAGGACACAGAACATTTAACTGTAACATTACTGACAGTTGCCTGTTGTATGAGCTGAGATCCCTTTGTTGAAGAACACAAAGATAATTGCAAGAACTCTTTCGATTTCACATAGAGCACATGCTTTGAACATGACTCAAGTTATTAAAGCACGTGGTATGAAAGGGGTGTCATTAGCCACGTAAAACAAAAATTGGATGTATTCCAATCACAATGACTTTCTCTAGCTCTTCCGAAACAAACTTTTCTTTTGTCCACATCATGATAAACATTAGCAGAATTATCTTATTGCTTCTTTGTAAGTAGAAGGGAAATAAGGGAGTGCACAGGCTAAAGTAAAATATTTTAAAAACCGGTCGCTTTGTGAATCAATTCAAATTCAGTTCTTTTTGCTTGCTAAGAAAAAAAAATAAAACAGAGTCGAAAAGAAATATATTTCCCACTTGAGACAAGTTGAAGTACCTTAAAACTGAAACCAGTAACTCGGAACATCTCGAAATGTTTTAGCGAGATCTAAATGTTGTGTGTTTAGCGAATGAATTGTATTTTTGTTAATAAGAATAAACATTTTTGTGTAGTAAGTGCTGGTCTATCTCTTACGGTTTACCAGTTTTATAAAAGTTATACAGAAGTCATCCAGAATGAAGCGGCTGTTCCCAGAAAATTCAAAATATAGAGTGATATATATTTATAAGATATTTGAAGATATCTTAAACATATAACATTTTAACAAAAATCGTTAGCCAGTTTTGAGAAAACCAAAATTTTTCTTTAAAATTTTCGGATCGCATCCTTGGAAGATACGGAACTTAAATACCGGGTTTGTTACTTATCCGACTTTTCGTTTTTGAGCCATGCTGCCCACACAAGCACTCACTCAAGGGAGTCAGGGAGTCTCAAAACCTGTATTTCCGGTGAAATCTCGGTATCGAATTTTTGAGTGCAATACAATACTTTCTCTATCTAATATATACATTGTACATACGTGCTAGAGACAGTAAAAATAGAATTCGTACAACCTATAAGTAATATGTTGCTCATGCATGGCTAATTGTTCCGCTAAAAAAACACTAACATGACGCAAATAATACTTGAAAGGTCAGAAATATTACAACTAGAGCTAGTGGTGTCATCAGAAATAGAAATAATAGAAGTAAACACACACACAAACTCTGAATAACTTAGAAGATAAGACGATAAAGCGGGGGTTATATTTAACGAGAGTGATGATGAAGAACGGAGGGATAAGAGAGGAGATGGTGATTAGGTTGGAGGGGGGATCAGAGGAATTGCGGAGAAAGAATAACAGCAGGAGAGGATTGGATGGAATGCTGGAATGAGGAAGAGGCAGTGAAGTTCGGGGAGAGATGGCTTATGGTTGGTAGCACAAGGAGGAGAAGGAGAGGAGAGCTGAAAGGGGGAAAAGCAGAGAGATTTATTTGGTTAGGTGTTTTAGTCGAAGACAAGTGTTATGGAAACTAGAAGTAGATAGTGATAGACAGGTGCTAGTAAACGGATGGGCTAGGTGTTCATCAATTAAAGCGATTAATGAAAAGTGAAGTGATTAATAATGCAATCCAATAAATTGAATTTCCCCGGTTTTTTGGCCGTGATCCAATAGATAGTAAAGCACCTAGCTTTCCGCTGCTCTAGCCATGAATCGACTTACCTCCGATGATGTCCAACGGAGATACGGGTGAAACGTTAGGTGTTTTACCATCTATCATACCACTTCCAAAACACTCAAAAAATTCATTTTATTAGATAAGCGCCGGGCATGAAAGCTTAGCGTTTATAATAGTGTAATATCTAAACTCATAGAAAGAAATAAACATGAAAATTTATTTGACAAATTATGAAGACTATTAAGATGGTAAACAGTGCTCAAACTGGATGATTATGATGTGATAGTTCAGAACATTTTAAGCTGGGGTAGAATAATTTTACAAATAAAGGTAGTAATGAAGTGAGCGAAATTAGAAACTAATGACTCTTAATAAATAAAAATGAAGATATTAAATTAAACACAAATATTATGATAATATTACAACTCATAAGTATACCTTAAGTATTTATACAGCATTTTAGGGGTATAAATACAAATATTTTGATAAATGATTTTTAATACTTATAATTATTTGTTTTTCGTCGTTTAGCACCACTCACATCATTTTCTGCCTGATGTGTTTTGCATAGCCTTAACTGCGCCTCGAATTGAAAAACGCTGTCAGTATAAACTGTCCTTCTTGCTTCAAGTTTTGGATCTCAATATGTGACCTGCTGGTCTTGGTAGAAAGGGGTCATTGACCGTGCACAAAACACCGAACTCAGTTCTGATTCAACGTTCGTTATAGCGAGGGCTGCCCACTCAAGATTACGCCTTCCAACCCGCGGTCCCAGGGAAAATAGACGCACATATATTGTGCATGCCACGCCTATTTGGATGTACTAACCAACCTGAAATTATAACTCCACATTTGAAGTAAATATTAATGTAATGTTCATTGCACTGTTCTTAGCAATACAAATATCGGCACTTAGATACCTAATAGCCTTTGTAACAAAAAGCCCCAGCTTATACCTTAGAAAATTAATAAGATTGAAATTGAAATTACACTTATAGATTTTAGGTAGGATGGTGGCTGTCAGCGTCATGAAATTGAAATTGCGCTTATAGATTTTAGGTAGGATGGTGGCTGTCAGCGTCATGAAATTGAAATTGCGCTTATAGATTTTAGGTAGGATGGTGGCTGTCAGCGTCAATTCTGCTGGTTTCCAGTAGTTAGTAATTAAGTAAATATAAGAGAAGGGAAAATATATGGCAACTAGTAACATTTGGACTGGGTTACAGTACTAGCATAATAGAAGAAACGGTAGATATATTTGCCTTAATTTAACTATTCACGAAAACTGCGTAATAATGAGAGGACAAAACTATGTATGAATAATTAAATTATAAATGCTGCATTTGAAATATCAATCCTGTATTAGATATGCGGATGATATACTGATATACCTCAGATTTATTTTAATTATCTTATTTTACTTTATTCCGTCTGCGTTCACAGAATGCAATCGGCTTTAGCAAGATTTAGGCACCAACCTAAGACAGGCAGAGAAGCATCAATACCACAGTCATAAGTATTATTGCAATTTGTAAATGGTTACTGTGCAATGCGCATAACATTACTTACACCATTATGGCATTAGCGCAGTAAGAGCTCCTAGTGCTGTGATTTATAGTAATTTCAAGAGTTTAATGACAGGTAGGTGGCCGAAAGAAGCAAAAGTGTATTCGTTTAGTTACACCCTAATTTCTCTTAAGCTATTGCAGATAAGCTCGTCAAATTTTAATGCTTCCTGTATTAGTGTATAGCACATATACAATTGAAATTGCGTGTATATCTAATGAGTATCCTTCATGGATCGTTTGTTTTTCACCAAGGGTTATATATTTATTGAATAGAACTACGTTCATTGTTTCTTAAAAGCAATAAATAAAAATCTGATGTGTACCATTCACATGACTTTCTCCATATCCCTGCAACAAATAATTCTTAAAAAAGCTTATACTTCTATTTACTTTATACTAATCAGAAAAAATTAGCAGAAATAGTCTTATTACTCGCATCCTTGTAAGTAGAAGCGAAATAAGCGAAAACCGTAGGCTAAAGTGATATTCAAAAGCTGGTTGCTATGTCAATGAAGTTCCTTTGTTTATATGGATAGGAGTTGACAAGTTCCAGTATGAGAAAAGTATACGTTTTTCATAGCAGAAACCAAAATTAAGGAATGTCACAAAAACAACGAACTCCACGAAAAAAATGCATATAACATGAATTGCGTGTTTTAATGTGCTCTACATTTTTTGTGTAGTAAGTTTTTGACCATCTCTTACGGTTTAGCAGTTATTCAAAATTTAGTAAACTTCACCCAGAATAAACTACTCTTCAGAGGCTATTCCCAGAAAATTCAAGATATACATTTCATTTGTCAGGTAAATATGTTTAATATCTGAAATTTTAATCAAAATCGTTAGAGCCATTTTTGAGAAAATCAAAATTTTCGAAAAAAGTTCCATGTAAAGGGTAGTTGGGGGTGGGGGGATTTTTCTCAAAATCTTCGTGTCGCATCCCTGGAAGATACTAAACTTAAATACCAAGTTTGGTATTTTACCGACTTTTCGTTTTTGAATTATCGTGTTCACAGGCACACGGACATACGGACACACGGACACAGCCACACACGGACTTTTTTGTGAAAATGCTTTTTTTGGATATTGGGAACCCTAAAACATATATTTCCCGTGAAATCTCGGTATCGAATTTTTGGTGGAGTGCAATACTTTCTCTATACACTATGTACATAGTGCGTATGGAGAAAGTAAAAAAGCTTTGAAATCTATTAGAGACTCTAAGCATTAGGTTCATTAATGCGACTTAGAATAAATCTACGATATCACATAAAACTATAATTCTTGAAAATCGTCCTCGAAGAAATATCCTATATTAGTTTTTCTAGTACGTTTGTACAATGTCCATAGTAGAGAGAGGATATAGCACTTCACCCAAAAATTCGATACCGAGATTTCAACGGGAATGCGTTTTTTAGTGTCCTCTGAATCCAAAATAAGAATTTTTATAAAAACGTCCATGCGTGTAATGTGTGTGTGTGTCTGTGCGCGCGCGCGCAAACGCACCTACCCGTAGAAAACATTCCTAACTCAAAAACGAAAAGCCGGCTAAACTAGGTATTTGATTTCAGTATGTTCCAAGGATGCGCATGAAATTTTCAGGAAAATCCCCTTATCCCAAAGCACTCTTTACATGGAACATTTTTCGAAAATTTTGATTTAGTCAACAATGGCTCTAATGATTTTTATGAAAATACTATATATTTAAGACATGTTCATGAAATACAAAATGCATATCCTGAATTTTCTGCTAATAGACTTTGTACGTATGTACGTGTACATACGCGCTAGAGAAGTACAAAATGTATATAAAGCAAAGAAAATGTAGTTTCAGGAAAACCAACTCAAAAAGTATGGTAGGCACTTTACCATATTAAATAACCATTCAAGGGCATAAATAACATAGCAATAGTGTAAACTCATATAATATTATTCTGTTTAGCAGGACTTTCACACTCTTTTAAAATAAGAAAAAGCTTGTCGGTCTTGGAACCTCATGTGGGATTTGCGAAGGAAAAAACGGTGCCCGTGTTGGTTCTCGGTTTCCCCCGCCATTCATGCCACCAACTTCTTAATACTCATATTTCCTTTCATTCATTTATACGTCATATATCATCGGCCTCCTACTTTCATACCGGGCATGTGGCTGACCAGCCTGGCTATTCTCTGGGCCATAGCCTCTGCTTCTCAACAGACATCTGAACCCAGTGAGAGGGTCCTGGGAGGGGAGGGTTTAAATCCTACATGCGAGGAGAGTAAACAAAGGTTCCACTTACAAATTAAAAAAGAAAAAAGAAAGAGAGATATATGTACGACATAAACACCCAGCACTAATACTAATAAGAAACTATGTCCACATTTAGTATTACTGTATTTGCAATTTCAGGCCGAATACCACCTATGTGTATCTTCATGATAGGAGTTTTCACAACACTTCACGCGAACACCTTTTTTCTTTTTTTTTTTTTTTTTAATTATACGGCTTTGTATATAATACAGTACGTATACTTCATAGAGATGTTGAATACATAGTTTTACTTCTCATTGCTTTGTTTTGTATTTACATGGTCTACTAAGAACAATATATATAATGCCTGGGAGTTTTTATTTTACTCTGCGCTTCTAACCTTGATAATATTCGATATAGTGCATCCATTTGAAGCCACTCATTGAAGATTAAATACCGCAGAGACACTAAATTACGGACATGTTGTTTGTTGCTTTTCACTCACTGTTTCGAATGATCCCACATATTTGCTATGGTATTTGATTGGGTAATTTAGCAAGATATTTCAGGTGGTACCGGCTTTCTGAGTATTGGAAAAACCAGTCACGGACATCTGCAGTAGGAAACACGTTCTGAATATGTTTAGTAATGTGAATCAGTTAACAAGAATGTTAAAATAAACACCCTGTTTCCTATTCTTAATGCCTGAATGGTGTACCTAAATAATAGAAAAACGAACAACCTCAAAACATCTTCAGTCTCTATCTCCTCCACACGTTATAGATTAAATGCCTCATTGAATGGTCGGTCGGTGCAATCAGGGCCACAATGTGAAACAAAAATTAGAGTTTTATTTATGGACGATCTTTAACTGCTGTGGTTTTTAGCGTCCATCCTATATTGGGGCGTGAAAGACCGCTCAATTTTGCTCAGAGGCTTCTTTTTTAGGTTTGAGGTTCTTTTACGTGCCGTAAATCTACGACACAGGGCCAACCTTCCGAAGGAAGCCATGCTAAGGAATTTTAGGCCTGAAAAAGTCCATCGTCCTCCACCGGGTATGAACCCGCCACCTTGGGTACACGAAGTTAGCATGGTAACCATTACACCTCGGAGGGCGACTATGTGAACCACTATTTAATGGGTAGGTTAAAACAGTTTTATTTATTTATTTATTTATCTATAATGTGAGCATTACAGGTTTCCCGAATTACAGTGTTAATTTAAAACTTACAATATCATTTTGATTACAAAATAAGTGACAAGAACATCACAAACTTAATTACAAAATAAATCATAGCAGAACATTAAAAAAACACAACATAAACACAAAACATCGAAAGTTGGTAACAGTGATTCACATTTATATTCTACTATTGGTAATAGATAATGACAGGATATTGCAAAACTGCTAATATTCATTTATGAAATATATGAATGTTTAAGGGATATATTTTATTGTATAATGATTGCATTCTAAGTATAGGTGAGAATACTTGCAGAACACAAAGGGGCTATTTAGAGTCTAAGCGTGTCAGTGAGGAATTGACTCTCTCAATGAGCTCAACTCGTCTCCGCTGATAAGCAAGAGACGTGAAACGAGGCCCACTCAACGAATTTCCCTCTGACTAGTTTCTTTTTTTCAAACTTCAGTATTTTTTTTTTCATTTACCCTGCGTTTCTGTTGTTTTCCTATTTCTTGGCCTTTTTAGTTACACATATACATGTATAGAGATACAAGCACCCATGCCCGTGGCGGGGCTCGAACCCGCGATTATCTTCGCCACCAAGATCCAAAGCTAGGCACTTTAGCGAGCGGGGCCATGGGGGACCGGAATTCTTAGCTCTAATAGCACCGTTGAGTTGTGCAACTCTTTCAACGCACGAAGGGATATCGGCAAACGTCGAGCACGTAACATTTATGCCATCTGTATAAGTTGCGTTGAAAAAATAATGTATACTTTTAGACCAATTTTTAAAAACATTTGGTGTTTTAGGAGATGGCATTATAAAGGATTTTTCAGTATAAAATTAAAAACACAACTTTGACAACCGTAAAAATATTTGCAATTGAAAACTTTGCATATTTTAAACAGTATAACATCTATAAAAATATAGTTATCTCAGCCTTCAATTTCGGAATTTATTTCTCTGAACATGTATAATGAATGTCAAATATTTTAAGTTGTGAATCTTTAAATTCAAAATAAGTACTTCTATCAATTGGATTATGATTTAAATTTACACAGAATTTCTCTAACTTAAGGTCATAGATGTTAGTGCACATTATTTCCTGTCTAATAAGCTTCAAAATGATATATAGATGAAGTCTGTAGCTTAATTCTATTAATACTGCTTTGTGATTTAAAAAAGTAAAAACGTTAAAAGATTTAGATCGGAGAATTAGTAAAAAGTAGTTCAGAGTGATACAAAATCCTAACCTAAACCCATTTTTGGTAAGAAATGTCTTATACGCTAAACATTTTTGAAAACTAGAATATGCGTGTTATTATACGCTATACAAACCTACAGATTAAAAATGTTGAAACACAATTTCCAACGTGTGAATGATATTTGAAAACAGGTAAAATTGGGACTCATCGAGCCTCAGTACTCGCCCACAGTCAATTTCTGTTCTGTCTTGGTGTTGTATGCACTGCAGACGCGTAACTTCGGGTGCCGCTGTGAGCAATGGCTTTGGCGAGGTATCCAAAAGTCACCGAGTGCACTTCCGGTCGCAGTATTTACTCGGAAAATAGTTAGAATGAACCTTCACTCACGGAGAGCAGTAATTTCTTTCTGGTTTGAAACAGATTGTTATTGGCACAGAACGCTACACGACCCTCTCTGTGTAGGCCGCGCCGCGGCCAAGTGGTTAGACCACTTGCCTCTCACAAAAGTTCGATACCAAGGATTTGTGGTGGACAAAGCGGCACAGGCGCGGTTCTTCTCCGGGTTCCCCCGCCATCGCACTCCATCATTTCATGTACGATCTGTGTCATCGCCTGCGGTGGTATATGTAATAAAAGCGGGCTTTAAACACTGTGTAAAAATGACCCTCTCTCTGCTTCCTAACACTTCTTACGCCGTGTTGCATGCCTTGAATGATTCACCATTACTATGTGTGTAATTTTCTTGGGCACTCGACTCTTCATTCGGTAGGTTTCGCGCCATTTCAGAAGCAGAGCGACATTGATACATGAAGTACTCCATACACCCTGACATCTAGTGGCTTCTACGGTAAGTTTTCATTTTGTCTACAGATCCCAGAGTTCGTGTGCCTGGTGTTTCGTTTCGTGCGCGTATAGTAGCTGTGGACATCTTGGATAGTCCTCTCTGATACATCAACGAATAGGGTAACTCCATTTTCTGTATGGTTATGGCTTATGCCATGTGCAAATACAATAAGAAGTCCCTTTCCACCATTCTGTCACGTCTCTGCTTTTATCCATTTTTCTGCGCTATCTCCATACAACCGATTAGCGTGCACGCACACACACACACTCACACATGTCAATGGTTGTGTGTCAGCGGTAAATGGTACTCTTACCACCTGTACTAGTGCAACATCTTCTACAGCGCTCCAAAATTACCAGTGTGCTCTTTCAAGGGGGTGAGTTAATTTTTTTTATTGTATGCACTTATGTAGTCATACTTATTGTCAAGACAGCGAAAGTGGGCACCTTATTTTGTCGAAAAGGTTTACTTTATGGCTTAAGTACTAGCAAGACTCAAGCAGATACAAAAAAAGTATTGTACTTTAACTGTTTGAGTTTGTCTTGTGCATAGGTACTTAAGTAGTAAGATAAACCTTTTCGGCAATATAATGGGCCCTCCTCCACTGCAACGGGACCGCCTAACTGTGCCATACAGCGTGTTCGTCAACGTATCGTGATTTACAAAATCCCTAGAAAAATCTCCCGTTTCTGATTGCATCGCAATCAGAATCGTCCTCCATGGTCTAGGGGTTACATGCGAGCTCAAACCGACAGAGAGCGATGGACTTTTTGTCGTAAAAATCCTTAGCATGGCTTTCTTGAGAAAAATTAACGCCAGTGGTCCCGTGTTATATATTTACGGCACGTAACAGAACCTCAACCCTGATAAAAAGACCACTGAATAAAATTAAGTGGTCTTTCACGCCCAATATAGAATAGTAAACTGAGGCCCACATTAAGTTTAAGAGCGTCCATATATAAAACTCAATTTCAATTTCGATTTTTTTTTGTTTAGAAGTAATTATTAATACATACGGCTAGTGGTTCCACTATATTTGCAAAAGTATGTTAATGTCGACAAAGTGATTTATTTTGCAGTATTGAAAATGAATGTTGCTCTTTCTACAGACGCATTGTCACACCAGCATTTTAAATTGCATGAATTCTTATTTTTAAATCGAAAGTGTGTAGAATGTAGCAACACATGCAGTCATCACACGTTTTCCTAAAGAAAACCGTTCAGCAACATTATAGCGCAAACTTCATGTGAAAGTTTGTCAAAATCGGTTGGGAATGAAGGTGTTTTATTGTTGTTGAACCCAAATATAAAATAGTTATTTTAAAATCTGTAATAATTGTTTCCACCAATGGTTTTATAATGTCAATGTAGATTTAACATACTCTGTCATTCTGTTTTAAAATTGTTAGATTTGCATATATTATCTCTTTTGGTGACTATTTTAATAAGTTTTAAATTATTCAATGTATACAAACATCCACGACAAACTTATTCTGAAATCGCTGTCTTCACTATTAAACCCTTCAGAAGTTTGACTTAGAATAGAGAAAATGTACTAGTAGTGATTGTTATGATCATGCCTATGAATTCTTGAGCAGTCAGTTTCAAGTTTTCTACATTCAAAGCATTGTTTCAAACAAAAGTGACAGCTATGAATAGCTGGGGGTCAGACAAACACGATGTGGTGAGTGTTCTTGTACAAGCTTTAAGAGGGTGGTTTGTAACCAGCGATGGCACTGGTATAAAGTCCAGTGCGTCGCTCATGCTCATCTCCCTTCGTCCTGGCGTTAATGCTTACAAATTCCTATGCCTGATATATGAATTATGAAAGTCATGTAGGAGTCGGTAGGCTTTTGCACGGAAGGAACAACATTTAAAGACTTCTGAGGTTTTTCAGACCTCGATGGTACAACTCCGCTCGATTAAAACAAGAATATCTATCTACATTGCATTGTGTCGTCATTTGGGGTATTCAGATTTGCATTCCCGAAACCAGCAGGTGCTAATTGTTCTGGATATGACCTTCTTATTCCATGTGAGTTCTCTCGTAGAAATGTTTAATCATAAAAGTTTTTATGGCCTTCTTGTCAGGTCTGAAAATGATGATGGAGAATTAGGTATGGAGTCTTTAGGGAAATTAGTGCAATGTTTGTGGTCGTTCTAAGCTAATTTATTTTGTTTGCTTTAAGAGTTGATACAGTAAATGAAGATACCTTAGATTCTTGCCCTTGTTTCATACTGTGGAAAATTATTCCCCTTATCTAGTATGTTTATCCTTTAATTTTATCGTCCTTCAAGGTCTAGGAGTAACGTGCCAACCTATGGTTTCCAAGGTCACGGAGGGCAATAGATTTTTTTCGGACATAAAAATGTTTAGAATGGTTTCTTTTGGAAGAAAAGTGAAACCGGTGGCCCTGTTCTATAAGTTTACGGGACGTAAAATAACCTCAAACCTAACCGAGGCCTCTAAGCAAAATTTAACGGTATTTCGGGTTCATTATAGAATGGGACACGGAGAATCATAGCTGTTGGAAGAGCATACATAGACAAAATTCAACTTAATTTTTTCCTACATTTAAATTTTTTTTTTTTTCTGGGTTGTGATTTCATTTATTTTAAACTTAGTTAACGTTCGTTGAATCCCAGTGTATGTTATCGCAGCTTCACCGGATAGGCCCAAATGTTAAAAATTATTATGGGCAACTGCATAAAAGAGCCTGGTCCTCTGTTATATTTTATCACTGCAGTATGTATTGTCGGCAAATTGCAGCAAATCTCTGCATTCTAGCCCATATATTGCAAGCCCAAATTTCAAGATAATGTAAAACAACAAGCTTGGAGGTTGGAGCACATTATCAAACAAACTGTTGAGCAGGTAGAAAACACGGTTTCTTTGGCGATCACTAGCTGTATTCATAGTTCTCTAAAAATATTTAATTTAATAAATGATATCACAATATGATCATATGAAACACATTTTGTTTAGTGGGACAATTGCACAAAAGGTGGGAATTATTTTTTTGCAGATTATTTTTCTAACAAAAAGCAGACTTAATGCAGTGCTTCAGTTAGACACACTTTGAAGTATGCCGTGAAAACTTTTGCTTTTGTCTCTAGTTTAATGCAAGTTTTTGCTTTATATAAAGATATATATATATATATATATATATATATAGGTTTTAGTAGTATTTAACGCCCGCGTTTACTTCTATGGCACAGCAGGTGAGGACGCTGATGATACATGAATGAAGATGGCGTACCGGTGGAATGTGATGACGGGGGAAACCACAGAACTCGGGGAAAACCTGCTTCTGCGCCGCTTTGTCCACCAAAAATCCCACTTGGGATCGAACCCGGGCCGCCGAGGTGAAACGCGAGTGGTCGAACCACTTGGCCACGCCGTGGCCGTGTTTTTGGTATAGAGAGAATGGAATGTAAGAGAAATGCTAATGGAGACCTTTAAAATGGTTACACAAAGTAGAAATAATTTAGGATACACACGGGTCTCACAGCTGAGAAGGAATTATTATTATTATTATTATTATTATTATTATTATTATTATTATTATTATTATTATTATTATTATTATTTATTGTTGTTATTATTATTTAATTTATTATTATTAATATTATTATTATTTTTATTATTATTACAGGGTTGTTTTAACATTATAGCAGTGCTAAAAGAGAGAAAGTATTAGAGGAAGAAATAGAGGTTCTTAGTTGCGCTAGGCTGCATTATTCATTTCTGTTCTAGGAGAATAATTGTCAACAAAACCCATTCATGGCTAAATTCCTGAAGAAGGTATATTATATGTGGAGCATAATCACGTGACGCTACAGCCCTTATCACGGCAGAGCTGGACAATCATCTACCACTACTTGGAGGTGATAAAGGCCAACATCACACATCCCCTGGTCGGTATGTTAGCTAGCATGACTAGAATCGCTGCTTATCGCAGCTCCTTACTTTCCTCACTGTGCTGAGTGGGCAATGGTCCTATACTCGGGACGTAAAATCGGCACCCCTATGAGTGGGATCGGACTCGAGCACATTCCGTAGAGTACCACGCGCTAGCTCACTTCGCAGGCAACAAAGCGGTGGAGGGATGTGTTAAATGAACGTTAACAATAAATATTTGAGGAGATAGATAAAGATAGACATGAGCCTTTAAAACACAGGACTATTTTCAGTAGGATATAAGCTTAACACAGAGCCTTCTTTAAAGTAGGGCTGTTAGATCACTGTTGCCTTCATTTCGAGGCTTATCGAATCATCACACAAGTTTTAATGACTCATGCCTTCAGCAACTTCGTGTTATGTACTTCCCTTTAAAATGAATTTGCTGCCCTTAATTTTCTTATCTTCCTTCCTTAGATTAGCCACCTTGTCCGTACATAAAGCGACTGAATTTATCTGGCCTATTTAAAAGCGTTTGCTGTCCTTTAGCCTAATTCTCCGGCAGAAGCCACCTTCTTAAGCTTAAAACATAATAAGTAAAGCCAATCGTTAGAGATATTTGAATAAAATAATAAGAATTTAACCTATCTTTATTACACGAAAACGTGAAACAACATGTAACATATCTTAGAGTCTTCCATTCCTGTTTTTCCCTTGGAGCAATTTAATCACCTGGAAAAAAAATGTTTTTCTTGTGTTCAGAAAATACTTAAATGCATTTGTTTGCCTTTTTGGCTTGAACCTTCTAACTTACTATTCTGCACTCTACCCATATTCGATTCCAAACTTGTTCAATGGTGTGTATGATTGAAAGAGATTGTCTTAAATCGATTTAGCAATGTCTCTGTTTTCAGCTTCATTACATATCCAATGCTTTTTCCATCACATACTTCCATAAAACATAATTCAGAGCAGCTAAGTCTTCTGAAGTAAGGAGTGTGAATCAAATACACATTAAACGCAATATAGAAAATTGAACTCTAATTAATATTTATTTTCTAACCAATCAGCCAACTATCTGGTTAATTTCGAATTATTTTCACCGGAAGCTTATTAATGGGATATAGAATGTATGAATATTATTATCTTCTCCTTACAATATAGTTATAGACTCGAATTACATTTACATTACAGATTTCCGACTACCACAATAAATCTAAAAAAATGAATATTGAAGTGATTTCACAAATATGGCACTGCACATACTGGTATTTATTTTCTACTTATTCAAACAAATCATTAAAAAGCATTTTTCACTCAAATATGAAATTAATCTCAAAGATGTTCAGTTGAGTGCACGGAAACCTGCCGATTTTTTTTCTACAGCGTTTTCATTTACCTAATAATAGGAGAATATCTTTTCATCTGTGTTCCACGTGCGCAATTGGTGACCTGAACTTTTATTGCTTTGAATTCAAGCCGATAAACACACAAATTAGCTTACGATCAGTCTTATGTGAATGGCGAACGGGGAGGAGTACACAAAAATTTCACCCGAGTGTCTGGAAGACATATTCGCAATGACTGACCCTCTGGATGTGTCCCTCTCGTATTGGTGTGCTGTATGAATTTGGCATTCTAGCATTAACCTATCATGGAGATCGGTTTCAAAGGCAGGAGCAAAATAAACGGGGAGTTAAAGCAAACCTTAAGTGGAGGGCTAAAACCAGATGAAAGGTAAGGCTGAGCGTGACCTAGATTGTTTGGTATTTCCTTACAAATCTAAACCTCTGCGCAGTATATCTGGATGATTCTATGCGCTAGGCTGTGCATCTTAATTCAGTTTTGTATAGCCAAATACATAGTTATGTTTCGAAAACTCAGCCTTCTTATTTTGGAAAGACTATGCACGTTCAGAAATATATATTTTTACTGACAGGGAAATCATTTTGGAAAATCTAATATTTGATTTACAGCATTCTTAAGGTCATAAAGTGTAGCACGGAGTCCAACTCTTATGTGTTCCAACGCATTTTTCATCAAACAATTTTCAAGAGCAGGGGATTTACCTTCAAAGAAAGCGTTCACAAAATAAGTAACAAAATTATCAGCTCCTATATTGGACCCTGAGACAAAAAGTTTGAACAAATTGCGGATGTGCCTAACAAATTACAGATATTACTGCGAAAAGAAAACAATGGAATAAATTTAATTATGCCCAGCACTGTGGTGATCACAGCAGCCGCTGCGTTTTCCCTTGGGATCCCAATTCCATTTCCGGCATAGGAATTTCCCATCGGAGTGGCCGATAAGTGATTAAAACAGTGTATTGGGGCAAAGTAAACCGAACAGCTCCACTACGGGGTCTGTCCGTACACAATGAAAAACCAGATGACGGGGATTTAATAGAGCTCTGAGAGCTCAACCGATGAAAGTTTCCACAAGTAACCTTCAACATTAAAGCAACATAAATGAAAATTGGGATAAGTGTGAACATATTTTTGTCCTTTGTTGAATTTTTTGTCATAACTGTACTTCCATGATAAACAATTGGTTTATTATATCAACAACGTCAATACCACAAATTGCTGTCTATTTAGTCCTGTAAAATTTAGGTAAAATACCGCTTTGAACTAAAGTGCATTTGTCTCAATTACTTTTTCAACATTCTTCCCTATTCAAAGAGCTCCTTGTACCGCAGTTTACAATATATTAGCAGGCATAGGCAGCTGACTTCAAGCTACTCACACTCAACTCAAAGATTGCAAAACAATAGAAGCCAAGGATCATTAACAACCAGGTAAATCCTGTCCAAGCTTTGACTGCAAACCCCGAAACTTGTATAAAGATTGGGGGGTAATTTGTTATTTACAACCTGCATGCCTATAGTCCAACGACAGTTCAACCTTATTTCCTCCCCTCCCGAATTTAATGCTTAGAAATGTACATACCTACTCATTAGCTTGACATTTTTAAGAGAACTGTTCTGCATTTCCGTTAAAATCAATTATTTTCCATATTTAAAACTGAAAACATCAAAACATTTATTAATATGTAATCCAACATTCTCTTCTAAAACATTACACTACAAAATTCCTGCACAACGATAGCTTTAAGTTTTTATTGTAAGCTTAAATTAAAAATTTGGGAGCGTTAGGATAAATTGTGTATCCTAAGAGCATATTATGGATTCATCGAGTTTTACTACTAGTTCACTTGGTTCTCACTGTCTTTTCATTAATGTGAACTAGTTCAATGACACTGTGTCACATCACTTAGGGATCACTAACACTTCGCTTGCTGTAAATTAGTTCAATTTTCACCGTCACTCATTTCTTTCGCGTTGTCACCATATGAGAAGTATGTATGACATAGTCTCTTCTTCCGCACATTTCTCTCGTTAGGGTGTCGACTACAAGACCTCTCTTAATCTCTTACCGTAGCAACCCTCACTACATATCAAATGCTGACTTGGAGAACAGCAATTTACGTCGCACCCGAAATACACTCATTAACTCACCAACTCGCTGACTCTCGTACTAACTTGACCACCAGAGACTCTCGCTTACATAGCAACTGATGTCTCAATAGAATGTTCTTGAGCGTTTCGAAAGCGTCTGGAGACGGGGAGATTGAAAGGGAAATAGAAACCCCCAGAAAATTCTGATTACCTTTTGATAACGCCGTGTTTACGCTGGACCGGAGCGCTGTTTATCATTCATGACTTAACGGCCCGGGCGGTCGGTTCCAGCTGGTTAATTGTTTTTTTTAATAAGGAGAAAAAGAAAAACACAGTTCCGGAGGCTTGTCAGGACTCCGGCGCTGTATTCCTTTTTTTTTTCTCTCCATTTTTTCCAATTTCCTATATTCCCTTAGTAAACCTTATTATTCTTAACGTTTTCCTTTTACATATACATACACAAACATAGACACATTTACAAACACAGAAACACCCATGCCCAAGGCGGGACTCTAACCCACGATCCTGTGCACACGAAGCGCCAAAGCGAGACACTTGAGCGAGCGCGGCCACCGGGATCGGCACCTATATATAACGTATATGGGTGGGTGTTTCTTCCAAGATATATTGAACAGGGTGGGAATCACTGGTGGTCAGAAATAATGTATTGAAAGAGCGTGGGAATTGTTCGGCATGTAACTGCGTCACATAGCTCCCTCCAGAGCAGCTCCGTGATCTGCAGTAAGGTGAACGATGAACGATCATCAGCTTACTTCGGGGTTGACACCGAAAGAATGACGGCAGCCCAGAACCTGGATATCGCCTTGCAGGCACCACCTTCTGAAGTCGCTCCGAAGATGCAGCAAAATAAAATCGGCGATTGAAGATCTTGCTTAACACATGGGTTTCCTCGAGAACTTCTTTCACGTTACCCCTTAGGAGTACTATGTGTTCCAACTTAGTTTCTCCGTCTGCGGACTCCCACGCTCTTCAATACATTATTTCTGACCGCCAGTGATTCCCACCCTGTTCAATGTGTCTTGGAAGAAACACCCACCCATATGCGTTATATAGATTCCTTATCCTTCAGGATCGAAAATAGTCTCCATCCGCAAGTTGCCACCTTTTCAACGTCTATTCGCACCAACCAAGTGAAGGTTGCGGCACAACTGGGCACATCTGCTGGTTTAATCGTTAGTCCTTACGAGCCTCTATCATCTCCTAGTTTACTTTTGTCGACTTTTCTAGAGGTTCTTCTTTGTGATCTAGTTCTTTCAATGCAATAATCTTTCACTTCATCTGATTTAACTTCCTTTAGGTACTTAGCGATATAATCTCCGAACACTTCACTGTTTTATTTCTTATACACTTCTGAGAGTCCGCTAAACGCGGATTAATTTTCTCCAATTTGTTCTTCATATTCTCTTTAACAAAGTAACTAAAATTAAGTTTTTGTCTCATAGCTTTTAAGTATATTTTCTACATTACTGACATCTACACACGACTACGTTAACTACATTTCCGCTATTTTAGCGCTGTTATTACGGAACATTCCAGTCAGGCTTACTCCAGCCAGCGGGAAAATTCTCAACCACCGAGTACCTTCAGCCTCTACTGGACAATGCTTAGTACAGGATTTTTCAGAACATGATGGCTCTGCCCCACTTTTCCTCCAAAGACTTTGAAGTTAGGGTGTGTGGTTTCTCTGTTTCATGGTTAGGGTGTGTAGGGCTGGTTACCAACCCTCGCTACTCCAAGTCTTAAACTTACTGGTCCCTTTAATGAAGCGCGATTCTCGATTTGCAACCAGTCTCTCCAGGAAACACATTTTACAACGTTGCCTCTCACCCCTTGTACAGAGTTGTCTTTTGTTTGCTTGTGGTTATTGCCAAAATTGGTAGGAGAGAGCCATCACGTTTTGGAAAAAGCTATACAAGTTGAGGTGCAGGCAATAAAACACGTATTTGCGCACGGTCTCTTTGTTAGCAGTCATTGCAATGTACAGTGTTAAGTGTTAAAAGACGTGCTTGCTTATTGAATTCTTTGGTAATTCGTTTAAAGGGCGTGTGATGTTTGTATTGAATTCCATAGTTATTTAGAGTTAGTTGTAGAGCCATTAAAACCAACGAGGTCTTGGAACTCTAAAATTCGCAGAATTGAATGTAGGGTTCTATCAGAAAGAAAAGCTTGATGAAATAGAGAATAACTTGTGTGTTCTCCCAGCATTCGTCTTTACGTCTTGTAGCACAAGAAGTACGCGTTTCAAAAACTTCAGTACATGCGTCCCTAAACTTTTAAAATTTAAATCTGATCTTACCCTATTTTTGTGTGTGAATGCTAATTACATCAAAATATGTTCAGAATGTCTGACTGAAATGTCGAAGGACCACTTTAAGCAACTGCTTTAACAGTTTAGTAAACTAAAATGATAAGTATGTACATTACATAGATGATTGACAATTTATTGGTAGAATACATGGGAAATTGCGGTACTAGAATGCCCGTGTTTGCCTTGAGCTCTACATGTTTTCTCCCGCTGGTTTTCTCGGATCAAGCACGTGGAGTTACCGTAGTCCAGAACAAACAACATTGGAGTTTATACAACCAGATAGAAAAAAATGCCCTTTTTGCCAAACATTAAGGCTTGTTACAAAGATAACATGAACTTGCGTGCATAAAATGTGCCACATTCCCTAGATTCAAACAGTGTCCCCCTGCAATGTTTCCTGCTTCAGACAATCAACCCTTGACTCTACCTAGATGGTATGAGCTGTGTGTATATGTTTTTGTGTGTGTGACAGAGAGAGAGAGAGACTGAGCTGAAAAAAAACAATTCAGGGACATAAAAAGGAACCAATAACCTTTGTTACAGTAGCTGTGAAAGGCAGAAATGCTTCAGATACCGTCTCTTTGAAAGAGTTTCATTACAATTGGTACATACAGAAAGGTTCAACCAATAATTCAACCTTGTAGAGGAAGGGATGTGTTGTTGCATGTGTTGTTAAACGGGGCGATAGCTACACCATTTATAAGATGGCTTTCATCACTTACGTTGTTATAGCACTGTATTTTATTTTTACGCCGAAACGCAACTAAGCATTATCATAAGTGGTAGCTTGTTATGTTACGGTTTTGCAGTTCAGTAATACTTTGGAGAGGTAAGGTACCCGCCAATCTAATGTTTATCATTATATCCGAGGAACAAAGTGGTCAAACTTGCAGAAGGCTAGATATATCAATATTAAATTAAAACTTGCTGCATCCCATTACGGGCCACATTTTATGCACATCAGAAATACGTTCTGTAACATTGAGAAATCAGTTTGTAGAACTGTCTCTTAGACTGATATATTCTACTTGTTAAACATACTTGATGTTCATTTCAGGTGTGGCCTGGCATAGTGCATGTGCACTTGTCCCGCGGAGTAGAATTCAATCCGCCTAGCGCTGCCGCTGAGGTGTATTGACTCGTGTGTTGGAGAAGTTGTCTAGCAACCACTTCCGATATCGAAGTTCCGTAAAAGTTTTAAGTGGTACCTTTTATTAGAGCTAGTTTAAGTCAACATGAATTGGTGAAGTGCAAATTTAGCGCATCTCTTCCACGATGTAAACAAATAATTATTTATGCGGAATGGATGGACATTGGTAGAGTAATGTAAGAAAAGACGAACATTTTACATTATTGTATATTATTTTACACTTTCACGTGTCACTGCGAGGGAGGTTCTTTTACTCTACGATTTATGATTAACCGTTAAATATGTTGTAATACTCTTCGGATTTAACGCCGTGCTTACTAAACAACTTCTCCGCTACACATGTACTATGTTACACTCTTTCCCTTGGAGTTGTAAAATATTACGTCATGAAACATTTTAAAATTAATACCCAAAATATAATATACATTTATATATTGTAATTTGCCATTCCGCCATTTGACTCCCACTATTCTGTCCGTAAACACCTATTTTTCTTCGTGGGTAACTGCGAAATTATAAGCCCTTTAATCAAAGAGTATACTAAAGGACATTTCACATAGTATGTTTTACCTACTGGTTGACTTTATAACATGAGCGGCATGCAAACAGAAAGCCTTGATAACAGTGGCTTTGTATATTATTTATTCAGCTTAAGTGGGTGTATTTATGACTAAATTATATTCATATCAATTCACTGAAATGAAACATTTCTACATTTAATTATATCTGCTTGAAAAGAAGTCCTAACAGAGCATATAAATGTGTGATCCAAAAACGTTCGAGCCGGTTGCGCGGTGTAGTGCCAGTCCGCGACCTCAAAGTTCGCTACCACCTGCCGCTATCTTAGAAAGGCACGGATGGAAACATACAACAAGTATAAAATTATTTTTAAACGGCTTTAGATACCCATGTTATTATAGGAGATGCTGAAACTGGCCACCGCCGTTGTCAATACATTTTTGGCACCTTTTTAAGAAATTATCCATCACTCGCCGTAGTTCAGGTTGAGAAAGGATCGGCGTATATCTTGTTTTAATTCTTCCAGGGTGTGTGGGTTTGTCTTGTACACTTTATGCTTTTAAGTTACCGAGAGATAGTTCGGGAGAACGAGGGGCCACAAATCTGAACGAATAATTCTGTCCTGAAATACACTTTCAATTGTTCTCATCGAAAAGTTGGCTGTATGAGCTATTGCAGAGGTTTGAAAAAAGGTAAAATCACGCTACCTGTCTGTCAATTCTCTAAAATGGGGGCAAAATTGTGTTCAGGTATGTATGGATATCAGCTGTGGAATCGAAAAAAATTGCGTCTATAGCTCTTTCTCCACTAATGGCGCACCATACTATATATATATATATATATATATATATATATTTGTGGTGACGAAAGGGTATTTCATGAACAATTTTAGATTTCTCAGAGCTCCAGTAACGATTATTTTGTGTACACGTATATCTATGAAGGTGGAACCAAGCCTCGGCCGTGAAAAATATTAAATTTGGGTCAATTTCTCCATTGAATACACTATTGAGGGTCCACTCACAAAATGTGTTAACACATACGAATCATAAATAAATACCCGATGTGCAGTAGAAAACAAATGGTAAGCCATAACACACTTTCTGACTAAGTACAGGACAAAATAATAAAGCACACTGGTAATAATCAACCACACGACATTCACCATCAGCTCAATATTGCATTTTCAGAGCAAAGAAAAACAAGTCAGCACCGTGACTTTGAGTACAGCAGCTGTGTGTTTTGTTTCCGTGTGCGCAGTGGAAAAACACTGTGAAGCGGTTCTGATGTATTTGGGTTGGACGGCATAACGTCATGTATCTTAATTTACCAATCCTGCCGTACTCGCGCACCACTCCATTTTATTAAATACCAGGTTGCCCAACCACTCCGTATTTAAAGTGTCTAGACATCCCTTCGTACGTTAAGGGGGTTTTGGAACTCAATGGGCCTATTTCAAGTTAAAACCCGCCAATGGAGAACTGGCGAGAGTGACCATCGCATTTCCCGTTTTGCTTACCAGCGGAAATGGTAAGTGTCGGTTTCGCCAGTACTCCGCTGGTGAGTTTAAACCTGAAATGGCCCCTTTGAGTTCTGCAAATCCTTTAATGCACCATATGATAACTGCACAAGTGAAAGTTGCACAAGTTGGACCACCTGGTAGATAGATCACTCTATGAAGAGTAAAAATCTTTAACACCCGTTCTTATTGGAAACGGCAGTGGAAGCGTGCAATTGAAATTGTATTTCAGTAAGGAAACCAGAACAAATCTTTTCAAAATTATAAATTATGTTAATAAATAATAATAATAATAATAATAATAATAATATCATAATAATATTATTATTACTGCTATGCTTATATTGTTGTTTATCAGCCACTTGAAATACTAATGAAGAGAAGGTGTAGGCTTAAATGTACAAACCAAGTGAAACAATATAAATGAAAATATACTTATGATCTTTCTGAGAAATATGAAACGATACCAGCAATTTTGGTTTGATATTTAGTAAAGTAGATTAGAATTTCTGTAGATGAGACACTCGAACATTTCAAAGTTTTGGATGAAATATTAATGATAGGTGGTTGCCACGGGGATAATTGATATTACATTATGCAGTTTTGCAGCAAAATGTTTCAAATACTGTGGTTGGGTAAAAGCAAAAGTTATACTGTCAACTGAAATGGAATTCACAGGAAACAAGAGATCACAAAATGTAGGTCCTGTTCAGATCGTCCTCGCATATGAAAAGATGAAAAGTATGTACTTATGGCTGTCCTTTTGATTTATTTTATACTATAGTAAAGCCGAAAGAAGCAACTTTTTAACTTTATCAAAGGAGTGCACTAAAATGTGGTGTTTCAAAATTTAATTCGTTTACTTAGGGTGTTTCGAAATGACATCAAATCAAAGTGTAGACGTTTCTCAGATCATATATGTTGCCAATATGTAATATGATGCTAATAAAGCTACAATCATCTACCTCATGACCAATCAGTGCTAGGCAGTAACTCAGGAACAAAGCCGCGCGTCTGGCTTCGCTACCGGAAGTAACACAGATAACTTGGAAACCCCGAGTCGCGTCCTTTCGCAATGTTTTCCTAAATGTAGCGATATACTGCACAGTGGTTAGTACCAGTTTCGGGATTCTTTGTCTTACGAAACTCGGCTAAGGATCCTATGCCTTTAGTTAACTGTTTATTCTTCCAACATATTTCATCATTACGGACAGTGAATGAAAGGAAATGACTGAGGAAAAAGCTGGCATACATTCAACACTAATACTATTTTTAGAGGCAGTTTAACATAAGTGGTCCGTAAGATGGATGCAAAGAACTCACAAAGAGAACAGAGGTAAGAATACTATCAGAATACTACCAAAGAATTGTAGATAAAGTTAACAAAAATATATCCCTTTTAAAATGAGAAAATTTTATTTTACTTTATTTAATTGGCAATATGCACAAAATTATACATTTGCGCATTTATCAGCAAAATCTTGTTCTTATTTACAGTAAGTTATTGAGAGCTTACTATTACAAAATGATTAGGATAAAAAGTACAAGATACTCTTGTTTAGGGTAAAATATGTGTGTTTCGAATTCAAAAACCTCAAATTTATCCGACCTATAAGTAGGTGTTCCAGTTGGTAATTAACCTTTGTCCTCTTACCTGAAAGCTGGAACGGTTTGCTGATTATGGTCAAAGAGAAATCTCTTTGTTTTCTGACACGTGATTGCCAAGAACCTCTAAGATTTAAGTGAGCATCACACACAGGTATTCCGTCCGCTTCTTAATCTCAAAATTATGTAATTTTCAATGTTACATAAAAAGTATTGTTTATCCGATTTTGTAATGCTTATAAAACTAATAAAGGTAAGCGTCATTTATTTGGCTGTTCAAAAGCTTCATAACATAGAATATTACAAATGTTAAGTTCCAACTCCGTATAAATTGTATTTCTTTTGTGTGTTTGCATATTGTATACACTTATCCCTCCTTCTCTTATTAACAGTGGTTTGTTTCTGATATTAAACAATATGGAAACAATTACTGAACGCATGTCGACGTACTGCAACTGGAGATGCCAAATTAAATCTTAGTGTACTTGTTGCACTGTGAGGAAAGTGAATAAATGCGATAAACAGCAATCTTGCACTCATGAACCAATTTTACTGCGTGATGATTACCATATCACCTCGCATTGGTTGGATGAGCAGCCATCTCTTCCATGGTTAAATGGGCGTGGCAGTCAGCTTAGCAGGCCAGGCTCTTCGAGAGCCTTATTTATTTTATAGGCAATTCTACTGCCTGTCCAAAACAAATACATGCATCGTACAGACACCACTCAGATAGCAACACGTATTAACCTAAGGGTTGTTTCACCTGAAACAGGAAACCTATTACAAGATCCTGTTGCTTCTTTTCAGATTAAACTTTTAAGTAAAAGCTTTATACAGTTTAAGGAAAACTTTATTCCACCAAGCGATTCCTGCAGACATTTATTAGTTGATAACTTGTGGGCGGATATTGAAGAAATTTATTCCTTTGTATGAAAAGAAAACTCTCCAGGACACTTCCATAAAGTATATTAGTATATACCAAAGTTAAGCATGTACAAGCGGTCTCTTGAGATTGCCATTTTCTCCGCAGTTTCCCAGATGGAACATTAGTCTGTAGATGAGATGATTTGCTCATTGTGGCCAGTACAATCCGGATTTGTATGCACTTCTAAATAGTAAAATGTGCAGCAAGTTAGCTCTTGTTCATCCTCAATATTACTCCAGTATTGTCGTAAACCAACTCCTCAGCAGTGCCAGGTAACCGGACCAGCCCGCATGGGTGTTCTTAACAGCAGGCTGTCAGGTGCATAGCGCCAAACTGTGAATCGATGCGGCTCTTTTTTATATTAAAATCTTACGCGTATAAATTGAGAGCTATTACACTTAAAACGTATGTTCCAAAAACGTGTCCTGCATTTTTCAGTCAAATAGGATCTTGGAGAGTTAGTATAATTATTTCATCCTACCCAAAGACACACCCACATTCTCTCTTTATCTGTCTCTCTATTTCTCTCAAACACTCTTTCTCTCTCTCTCTCACACACACACACATTTACACACACAGACAACCGCGGAGGAAGCGGTTGTAGATGCTAGCTATTCTTTAAGCATGTGATTCTAAGCGTAATGACAAATGACATTTTCAGTAAACCTTTAGTGTGAAAGGCAGTTCTTAAGGAAGTATATGACACCAGCAGTCAATATACCTATGTATTTTTATATGTTATTATGTCTTCCTTTGGCACAATTTAACATTTTTGTTTTGTACAAATCGTTGGTAATTTATGCTGACGTTAGTTACAACGTTGCAAAAATCACGGAATAACTTCAAAAACATGCCTCAAAGGACTGTAGTTATCCCTTACTTTCTCTATATCACCTGAAGTCATATTTTACATATTAGGACTATTGTACTTCGTTTTAATGCCCTTTACTGCCTTTAAATTTGAAATAAAATATTTAATTGCAAACAACTTTGTTTGGTCGCATTTTCTTAACTTTATAAATAAAAGTTCTCGTTTCGCCTCAATAAGGAACACTGGGAGTGAAATGTTGACAACAATCGATAAAAAACACCTTTGAGCAACCATGGAGAATCTAAATTTACCTGTGTCCACCTTGCTTCGGGCTTTACAACCACTAGATCCTACAACGCTAGCATAATATTTCATAAAACAGCACTTTTCTCAAAACTACATTTTCACACATTCAGAATGTTCCACAAGTCTCAGGTTTTGTTTAAATATTACTAACATTTCCGATAGCGTGTAGAAAAAGTGTCATTTGTAATATCATTTGCGACACAATTTTCCTAACACCACATGTAGTATGTTCAAAAAAGTAAATATTTTAACATAATACGGTCAATTTTAATTATTAACATTTCTGATACTTTAAAAGATTATCATAGTTCATTTAAGTTAACTTAATTGAAGTTATTTGAATATGTGAATTTGTGTGTGTGATTTAAAGCTTCTTTCCAGAAGTGCTAACCAATTTTCTCAAGTTTTGAGGCGTGTGCAACATTTCAATTATGCAATACATTATAATAATATTTATGAAACAATTTATATGTTGGAAAGTGTTTAATCAATTTAAAAGGAATATGCTATTTGTATTTACATCACAACAATGCAAACACAGTAATATTTTCAGAAGCATTCATATACAAATATAAAAAATTGACATTTTATTCTCAGTGTCTTTTAATAGCTCAAAAAGTATTGGAAAGGTGGACTCAGACTGAAAAATTCAATGCCATAGCCGGGAGATCCGAAGTTCAAATCACGGCTATGGTATTGGATTTTTCAGTCTGATTCTACTTATCGAACCCTGTCCTACACACGGATTGTGCGAACGAAAAAGTTCAATTAACATCAATAAGTATTGTTTGGTCTGAATATTTTGAAACAATGGAAAGGGGAGACACAAAAGACGTCAGGTAGCTGCACAGTAGCTATCTGAAATTTCGACTTGAGCACAGGCAACCGGTTTCCTAACTTTTCCCTTGCTTGTCTCAAATTAATCTTGCCGAAGAATACAGGGAATTTTGCTTTTGTCTCTGAAAGCTATAAAGTGCTGTACATATTTCATCTGGTAAAATAAATGTATATTAAGTGAAGGTCTAAGTTAAAACATGTATGTACCTCCTTTTCTTACCGAGCCAGGTGACTCAGGCGTTTCGTAGGAGACTGGCATTCGGGGATCGTGGGATCGATTTCCGCAGTTTACCTCTCTGACACACCAGTTTTTTTTTTGTTTTTTTTTTCGGTTTTATCCTGGTCACTATGCAAATTCTGGGGATGTTTCATTTCTCCAAACTTCCCGTCTCTTCATTTAATCTCCATTTCATGGTCACTTCAGGGCTGTGTCATAGAAGAAGGTGCTGACAGCACTCTGGAAATACTGCTCTCGGCGGCAGTATGGCGTTGGCAGCCGTCCGTAGACCTAGGGAGTTAGGTCAGACCTAGGGTGCGAGCTTCTAGCGCTCCCCGCGTCGAGATGAAGCACTGCTTGAAGTATGTTAGGGATCCTCCAAGGTGGTTCTTCCTCTGCCCTCCGGTTTCGGCCACCCGTTGATATTATTCTCATCTCATCCTATCATCTTGGGGTCTGGCGCACAATAAGCCTTTGGTGCCAGTGTGGAATTCCCTCCAGCGTTAAACACACACACACACACACACACACACATACACACACTTCATTTTCTTCATTCAGACTTAAACGGATATCTTTGATTAGTCATTAAACGGTTCGCTGAAAATAAAACAAAGGGCTGTCCTGGGAATAAAACGCTACTAACAAAATTATGGACCACTGAAATATATAAGAACAACATGTATTTGATACAATCAAGCTTGTACCTACAGTGGGTGATAGCTAGTATTGTCTCCAATTCCAATAGGGTTTACTAAATGTGATTTCAATGTTTAATATGCTTACGTGTTAATGAAAATTCTATCAAACGCACGAGGTCCTGAACTGATCGTCATAGGTTTAAATTTAATTTGTGTTCGCCAGAAGTAGCGTGAGTGATGAGACAGTGACTGACAGAGCCACTAATAACCTCCCACCTCGGTTAATTTGTTTCATCCTCTTAATGTAACGGGTCTGTCTTTTTCACAGTCTAAAATAAGGCAACATTTTATGACGTGCTGGATGTTGCAAACTCTAATAGAATTTCTTCAGGAACATTTATTCTCAGTAAAACTAATTTATGAGAATGAACCAAAATGAAACATAACCTATGCTGTTTATTAGTGAGTGTGGTGCTCAGCAGTTTTTCCTGAAGGTACGTGATGCGGCTTAGTAGTGAGCTAAATGCCACGTATTTCTGAGGAAAAGCAAGGAATATTAGCTGTGATTCCACGAAGATAGCAAAAGCAGTTCAAGAATGAACTCGGTCTCGCTGTGTTGGCCCGAAATGGAAATGACCTGTTATTTATGGACGCTCTTTAACTACTGTGGTTCTCAGCGTCCCATTCTATATTGGGTGTGAAAGACCGCTTAATTTTGCTCAGAGGCCTCTCTATCAGGCTTGAGGTTCTTTTACGTGCCGTAAATCTACGACACGGGACCAACGGCTTTACTTCCCTTCCGAAGGAAGCCATGCTAAGGATATTTACAGCCGAAAAAATCCATCGTCCTCCGCCAGGTTTGAACAGGTTTGTATATGAAGTCAGCATGGTAACCATTACACCACGGAGGGCGACTGTGTTGGCCCGAAGAAAGCTAAGGCATTTTATAGCGAGCTTCCTGCTAGATTGTTTCCCGAAGATAGTAAAGTTAGTTCAATAATGAGCTCGGTGTCGACTGTGTCGCCCTTAAGAAAACTAAGGCATTTGATTAGTGAGCTCGATACTAAACTCTTTCTCTAAAGATAGCTGCTGAACATAATTCTCCTGTACTTTACATTGAGTTTTCTAGCTTTCGAGGCTAAAAGTACTCAGACGTTTGTTTAAACCTCGTTTAGAAGTGCAGATTTTTCTCTCCGGCTCATCCCCACACTTAAATCATTTCACTGATGAGCTGTGGGTTTACCCTTTCTTTTTGTTTGGCAAATGTATTTGCCACTTCAGTCACCAATACGTTTGCAGTGTACGCTTACCCCCACATTATTGGTACAGGATAAAACTACGGCTCTTGGGCAACAAAATTGTCTTCATGGTCACAGAAATCAACATCGAAAACACCTCTACCTTTCCATTGCTGGATACTTCCTTAAATAAAAGTGAAGTTAATCTTCACGTAAATTAGTTGTGAAAATTAAAGAGAATTTTGGGAGATTGAATGTATACTTCCTGAAAATCTGGATTCAGATTTATGGATTATAGCCCCGTTTACTATTTCTGGCATCCTATTACAAACAGTAACTCCTTCCGAAGTAGACGAAAGAACCGCGCTATCATGTGACAAAAGTGCCAGAACTATGAACAAGAAGATGGCTTTCGGGAATTTCTGGCTGACAAGAAAGAAATCAATATTCAAAGATCTTAGAAAATAACTGAAGAATTCTTGAAATTTATGATATACCCTTGTGAATGTTGATTTTCTTCGCTAATTTCTGGCAAAAATAATTAGGTATAGAGGCAATTTGAGTGTTGATCCGGGTTTAAGACCAAAATTGAGTCATTTGAAACCTATTATCTAACGAACATGTACTTGAACAAGCACAATCTTCGCACTGAAACAAGGCGAGCTAGCAATTCGTTATATTTGCAAAGTTAAGAGTATATACCAATTTTAAGTCTGATTTTAGTTTATTTCACAGAAACACCCACTGAATAGGAATATATTACATAATTTCCTTCTGCAATAGATGTATAATTCTAAATTTTACATAGAAAAAACAACTACATAAATTATTAGTGACATAAGTGCATAGGAATGATTATTTTGATTCTTTTAAGAAATACTGCAAATTATCCTTGTATTATGTGCTTACTTGTACATCCATTATTCCAGGCCCAAATGCCCCGTATTTGACGTGTGCAGATATCCCTTCATGTGTTAAGATTTGCATAACTCTACGGGGCTATTTCAATTTTTTTTTTTTTTTATAAAAATACAGTTCCGGAGGCTTATCAGGACTCCGGCGCTGTATTCCTTTTTTCTCCATTTTTTCCAGTTTCCTATCTTTCCTTAGTAGACCTTATTATTCTTAACGTTTTCCTTTTACATATACATACATAGACACATTTACAAACACAGAAACACCCATGCCTAAGGCGGGACTCGAACCCACGCTCCTGTGCACCACGAAGCGCCAAAGCGAGTCACTTTAAGCGAGCGCGGCCACCGGGATCGGCTTTTTTAAAACCTGTCAGTGGGGAACTGGGGTGAGCAATCTTCCTTTTACCCCTCTTGTTAATGAACGGAAACGCTGAGCGAGTTGAGTTCATTGAGAAGGGTAAATCGCAGGTCGCTCACGCCGGTTCCTCACTGACTGGTTTAACTTGAATTAGCCCCGTGGGTTTCTGCACAAAGAGGTATCTGCAGACGTCAGAAATGCGGCAATTGGGCCACCTGGTATAATGCTACGTCACTGCAAAGGTTTGAGAACCCTTGCTCAGAATGATGCACTTTTATGATGCAACTACCTTCAAAACTTCGATAGCATAAATTAAGCCTCGTTAATTGAATTAGATTATTCATAAAAAGGTGTCCAGCCAACAGTGAACTTCAAGGTAGGAGCTGCAATGTTTAGAATTACATAATGATACAATTTTGAATTGCTCGTCAATGCTTGTTTGATGACTGGCGTGTCCCCGCAATGCGGAGATTACAGTACGGTCAAAGACAATTCCCCCCGTGCCGAACTGGGCCCCCTATTACGGTAGCATAAAACAAAGTAGAAGCGGGTGCACAGGGAGACCTTGGGGGAAACAGGAGAATCTATATTTAGACTAGCGTGAGTTGCAAACATTCGGTTTCACAGCAGTGAGCCAATTCTTCAATGAAGTAGCGTGTAAACTTATTAAATGGCAATGCACCTCTTTAGATTTATGACAGCAATTGTCCCTATTTCATGTTCAGGATGTAACACATATATGACCTGACAGAAACCGGAGCTTCTTTTTCACAGGCCACATGCAGTGCAACGGTAAATTATAGGCAAGTGCCTCTTATCGATAGTTTATTATTTATGATACTTCCTACTTCAGCTGGATAAGAGCTACGTTTACTTTTGACCGTTGATAAACTAAATTCTATATTCCTCGCCAACATTCAAGGTTGAGAGAGTTGTTTATTTAAGGAAACTTTAAAATTCAATGTTTCAGTTTTTTTAACACATATCTCTATTGTTATGTGAAACTAATTCTGACATTTTGAGAAAATGCACATGTAGTGTTTGAGAAAGAAATGTAACTACTCTACCAAAAAAGTTCCTTTCTTTATTTTTCATAATTTTAAAACAAAACTTCGTATTTACATTCCGGGAGTTTCAAAGTAATTAAATACGAAGGATGTTGAATACGTTCTTGGAAAAAGAAAAGAAAAAGTTTTGGTAGATTTATTTTCCATTTTTCAAAATAATCTCCTTTTAGCTCCTTTTCCCAGCGTTTCTCCAACTATTCTAAGCCTTCCAAAAAGTAGAATTTCGGAAGGTCCTCAAAATAGGTATCTGTTTGGGAGATGACCTGTTTGTTAGACGTGAATCGTGCCGCTTTTTCAAGTTTGGGAATTAAAAAGACAAAACAAAACACTAGGATCAAATCTCGTGAATACGGTGCATGTTGAAGTAATTCGAAAACTATATATAGATTATATATAGATTAACTATATATATATATATACACACACACACACACACACACACAATTTTCGCCATCTAATCTGCGTAGATGTGCACCTTTGCATTGTCTTGATGGAAGAGAATCTTTTTCTTTGCCAGATGAAGACGTTTTTTCTTGATTACTCCGCTCAACCGGAGCAATAACGATGCACAATACTCTCCATTTATGGTTCTTTCTTAATGAAAGTAATCAATGTAGATACTTCCGCTTGCATCCCCAAAACAAAACAACAAAAAAAGCACAAAAAAAAAAAAACGACACCAACTTTCACCACCTTTGCCTGCTTCCGAGCCAATACCCCTTTAAAGTCCCACTGCTTCGACTGTACTTTTGTCTCTGGAGTGTAGCAGTGTATCCGTGTTGCATCCACAGCTATATATCGATGCAGAAACTCGGCAGGATTGCGATTGAAATTTTCCAATCCAGCCTCCGAATTGATCACAGAATTGCGCTTATTCTCCATTGAGAGCAAACGCGGCACCCATCTTGCCGAGGCCTTTGTCAGACATAATTTTTCGTGCAAAACTGAGAACACTCTACCTTGTAATATGCGTGTGGCCTCTACTGTTTCTGAACTTTGATTCGTCGATCACCCAACATTATATCCCGGATTCTGTCAATCATTTCGGAGAAAGACACTTCTACTGGACGTCCGGAACAATGGTATCATTTATGTATGTACGGTTACGTTTAAATTCATGCATCCACTGCAAATTGTTGCAAATGCAGAAACAGATGAAGTTCAACCAACACGGCTATTGTCTCTTTTGGTGTTAAACCTTATAAGTAGAAGTTTTTAATCATCACACGAAACTCGCCCCCCCCACTTTCTAAAGACGCACAATATTGTTGATTCAATCGCCTATGGAAACAAAACTACATGATGAATATAGCTGAAACTTTAACTGCCATCTGCTACGAGTGAATTTCTTGGATTTCCTAAGAACTTATTGAACCCCTCGTATGACTGCAGGAATGGTCTGATACATTTTTGGTTCATATTGTTTAATTATTTTTGTGGATTAATTAAATTTGTTAATACACATATAAAATTAATTTTACTTATTTAGAAAATTAATTTCTAAGTTTTTATTTATTGTAATATTAAAGTTCTCTGGTGGAAAAATCAAAATGATTGGTTGAAATGTGCACCACAAGGAGTATTTTGAACATTTACAGCATTTAGAAATACACGGCTTTTAATATTTGCACTGCCATTTGCTACCATAAAAACTTCCTTTTAAAAGATTTCCGATTAGTCTTTTCACTTCGGCATATTAATTTACAAGGACCACCGTATATTATTCTGCTAAAATCCAAAAATCAACATGTTCAAGAATTTTGGTCAATCATCACAGGTTGGTTCCCTTAAAGGAACAATAAGCAAAGTATGTTGATGTTAAATATTGTTAAATATTATAATATAAGTACTTGAGAGGAATATCTTGATTACTGAATCGTTGACAGTGGTGGCCGCGTCAGATCTTTGAGGCTGGGCGTGAAGTCACAGAAAGTAAAGGAACGTTAACAACGTGCATTTTCTCCGTAATATGAGCTTTTACACAGACAAAATAATTTCAGCCATCTTGCTAACAATTAGTCAACTGCGGGCCCTCATTAACATTGTCGCAGATGCTTATTTCTTATAACCCTGCTCCGCTGACATGTATGCTTCTGTGCTCCGATTTCTTCCTCTTTCTCTTGATTTACTATTGTGCGCCAGTATGGATGTGTATGACAAACAAGCCCTGTGCAACGAAATTCACACGATAAAAGCGGTAAAAACAATTGGCCGTGGTATAAGCGCATGCTTACTTATTCTGAAAGATAAGCTTCGATCGAGGGTTCCTCCTACCTAATTGTTAATGAGAAATTACATCATTCCAAATACATTATCCTTATTATACATATAATATATTTTATTCTTACTGTTACGAAAATATGTATCTGAAATTTATTTTGGACTAAATTGAGATAAATGATAATGTTAATCAAGCAACTAGTTTGTTTCTCACAACAGCAGGCAATGAAAGGGGACTGGTATACGTGACAGTTAAGAGTGAGGCAAAGTTATATGAAAGATGCTTTATAGTCCGTCTGACTTATGTTGAAATTTGGAAATTAGAAAGAGAACGCACTAAAGCTCACTCGGATGTAGGCAACCGTGGACTGCCTAATCTCATGCCGTACAACTTCCAAGCAACTTTGAGTAGCTTACCCTGACGAGTTTCTAACTTTTTAATATTAAAAGTTATTCATTATTTGATTTTTCTGTTACCAAATGGAAATTTGGACTTTGTTATTTGTTTAGTCTAAAATGTAAATGAAAAAGTTATAAAGAAGATGAAAAATAATCGTTTCATTACACTTAAACAAATGAAAACAATAATTCAAAGTATACTTAAACAAGCATTTTCCTACAATCGTTTCAAACGCAACAGTTTTCACCCTTTTGGTAGATGGCGGTAATATAAACATACCGTCCATTAGGAATTCCCTGGAATTTGAAATGTAAGAGACATTGATGACTGCGTGAGTTCTTTCCCGTGTAACGGATATAATTGGGTTTCAAAATGTCAAGCCTCAATTCATCAGAGAAGATCTTATGCGTCAAACATACAGTTTCCTTGAATCAGATGCAAAGGTTTCCGTCGCCTTCCAACATCAGCTTGGAACAACACTAAAGCCAACAAAATAATCAGGGCTAAACATATCAATTATATTTTCATTTTCCCTGTCAATAAAAGGTAATGTATTTAAATAAGTGCTTCACAGACTGAGACTAGGCAGTATCGGACAGCTGCGTGCGATCTTTCCCAATGTTTGTATTTCCTACTTACAGAGCGCGGAGTGCGCTATGTTTTAAGAAAATCCAGACATACTATATAGCGTTTGATTTGGCTGTTCCTTCATATGGAAGATCACGTGTTAGAGTGCCGCCTCGGGAATATATATATATGTACACGAGGATATTTAAAACAAAGGGTAAAGCTGGACAAATATACCGAATGACGCAAAGCAAGAAAATACTTCGGAAAAAGGGAACTTTACTAAAATGAGAAAAAATCTAATTAAAAAGATAACGATAAAACTATATTCATCGGTGAATGTTCAACCTTACATAGGTACTCAATGGAATTTAATCCACCGAATATTAAAGAATCGATATAATTTATGATAGCTTGGTCATAGATGGCTTTAGCTGCTGTTATCTTCGCATAGTGATCGTCACCCAAATTATTTGTCAGAAAGTTTTTTGAGCTACCGTATAACTGAAAAAGTTTTTTCACGTCCGCACTTGCAGGAACGGTTACAGCTATTTTGCAAATTTAAACATTTAATTTATTGATAGAAACATATTAAAGAGCCATATATATGTTAATGCCGAAAATCCTTGTTTTGCCTCATACTTTACCTTGTGCCTTTTCTACAGATCGTGAGGTGAGGAATGAACATACCTTGCGCATACGGGAAGTTGCTGCTATATGGACGAATATATGTGCCAGCGAATGACTGAACACAACCACAACAGCGTGCATCGTTAAACACTTATAGTTCACATGAAGGTAATTATTGACTCATATCCATAGTTATAGCGAAATCGCCCTGTTCGTTACAAAGCTAAGCTTTATTCATATATAGGTAATGTCATTAGCAATATATAGAAAATGAGATGGAGTATTTTGCTTGAAGGAAAATCGATATGTTTATTTTTGGATGCGATTCAGCTTATCACAGAATGAGCTGGCAACCACGAACATAGCCAAACAACAAGCAACATTACTGTACTCACCACACGTTTCTACAGCTCCTCAGTCCCGCTCATTGCACCCCCCTTTTCATCATAACCTGATAATCGTCAGCAACATTATCTCCTTCCAAGTTAACAATATACTTAACACTAAAGAGCACCGCACTTAAACTAGCACTAGCACGTACTTCACTTCGTGGACACAAAACGTTATGACTTCTGCGCATACATGTTGGCGCGACTTCTCCCACTATCAGTCCTTCAGATAAAGAGTTACTACTGCGCAAGTTACGGTTTTGCTCTTGTCTCACGACCTATAATAAGGTAAATTGTGTTATCATAACCCACAAAAGAGCTCCCACTAAAAACTCATTACAATGTGCCTTATTCTACGCGTATTGCTATGCATAAATAATGTGCATTGTTTTAATCAAATTATACTTTATTATAGAGCGGCGCCATGCCACAGTGGTTAGCACGCTCGCCTCTCATCAAAGCAGCCCGGGTTCAATCCCAGGGGATCATATGTGGGGTTTGTGGTGAACAAAGTGGCATACGGACGGGTTTTCTCTGGGTTTGCCGGTTGCCCATGCCATTAATTCCATCAATCGGTCCATAATCTTCTTTCCTACCATCCATTTTGCCTTTATTTCATATTATTTTCATTCTATGATTATCTAAGTACCATTGGCTCCTCGAGATATATCTGACTTTAGACACCCATGTATAAGTCCTCCATATGGAGCGGACAAGCCTTTTAAGTTAAGCCAATTTATTATACATGAGTGTACGTTTTAAATCATACGTAGGTTTAAATTAAACTCAATTGAGTTTTACGTATGCCTTTATCGGCTACGGTTCTCAGCGTCCCACTCCATATTGGGCGTGAAAGACGTCTTAATTTTGCTCAGAGACCTCTTTATCAACCTTGAGGCACTTTTACGAGCCGTAAATCTAGTCTACAGGACCAACGGTTTTACTTCCCTTCCGAAGGAGGCCATGCTAACGATTTTTACGCCCGAAAAAAATCATCGCCCTCCACCGGGTTTGAACCCTCGACCTTGGGTACTAGGTACCAGCATGTTTCCCTTAGACCAGGAAAGAAGATATACGTAGGTATTCATTTAATATTCGTATTCATGCAGAGGTTTAAGGGGGAGGGGGTAACTTTTGAATTGGTGGTCTCTGGCTCACATAAAGCCATCGCTAGGGTAAGCCATGACTGATGAGTTGGAAAATCAGTCATCTCGGTGAATATCAACTTTTATGATGTAAAAATGATGAGCATTTCAGAATGCCAACTCAAGAAATAAATGTTTGTTTAGAAGCGGTTAACTCTGTGGATATGCTTTCATACTGAATGCTACTTGCAGGGTACTGTGTTTTTATAAACTCGACAAAGCATTCATTACTAACTTTGTAAAATGGCATTACGTTTTCTGAATGCGCGCTACCTAGCGCATATGCGCTCTGGTTGACAGCTGTGTATAAAAGGCGTTCTGTCTGAATAGAGAATCTTCCACGCCGTAGCAACACAAGACGACCTCTTTGACACTGTGTTTTGTTTGGTCGATATCGAGGGTCTGTGAAAGCCTTACGCTGGGTACTGATTAACATCGCTAGCATACGGCAACATTAATTTCTTAACCCCGTGTGTGTGTGTATGTGTGTGTGTTTAGACTCCCCTCCGCGACTGTAAATAATAACACATGTGTCGAACGATTCGATGTTGTTAGAATTATGCAAAAAACTAACACGTCTGGTTGTGTTTGTCATTTTACGTTTTTTGCATAGGATGTTGCGAGTCATTTTAGTTTTTCTAGATTTTACCACAATGTTGCTTTTGCACTAATACTCTTCGTTTTGAAGGTCGTGCTTGATAGGCAACTTCTCCGCCATATATGAACTACCTAACGTCCTTTCTTTTAAAGCTGAATTTTTCTTCAAACATGACTTAAAGAAATTACGTCATGATATACTTCTAAACGAATACACAATATCTCAAACGGAAGACTGCAGTACAATAGATACGTTTGTCGTGCTTAAGGAACATTCGACATTTTCATTTCCTGAAAGAGATTTTTGTCATTTTGCGCAGCCTGGCTTAATTATAAAAATAAAGATATAAATCTTACAGAGAAGGGATTGGATTGACGTTTGAAGACAATCTTTTAAACAACAGTGTTATTCGTCTAAAGAAACGTTTTTGAAGCTCTAGGCTCAGATACCCATCACTAAAAAGTGATTGGCCCGACATCGTATTAGAATAAGGGATTGGGTGGCCAGCCACTGTTCCAAATTCTCAAAAGTGTTAATATTGGAATTTATCTTCTATTGACCTAGAGCTTACGCTTTTTCAGTTGTTGACATATATTAATAACGACCTAATCATGATTATCCTCTACTATTCGGTTAAATGAATCCAATGTTTTATGTTATGAAAAGTATACATTTATACAGAAGTTTACGTATTTATTATCTGAGAAAACACGCCAAAAAGGATTAGAAACGATGTAATGGAATACATTTTTCGCAATTAAATATTCAACGTTTAAGAGTTTGTATATAAAGATGAAGAAAGTAGGTTTAATAGGAGGAAGGTACTAGTGAGCGTTTTTCCATAATTTATGCCTCATTTAATTCAATGAAATCATTTAATGTACTTAGATGGAAAAATTATTAGTTAATGAATTCATTGTTACTTGATATGTTTATTTGTATTTACTGTGAGGGAGCTAAGCCTATTGGGATCTCTCCTCTGCTATTCCATAAAACAAACAATTTTATTAGGTACTACACAGTACAAACAATGTGATGTCTTCCATTCGCATGACTTTCTCTATAAACCATTGTTACAAAAGATTATTCCTTTGTCTACGTTGTGGTAATCGAGAAACGGTTAGAGGAAACGGTTGTATTAGTTCCTAAATAGAAAGCAAATAGGGTAATGAACTTGGTTAGCGACAGTACAATCTTTTAAAAAGCCTGTCGCTGTGTGAAGCAATTGAAAATCAGTTCGCTTAGCACGGCCACGTTTAAACAAAGAGATATGAAACAAGAGATGACCGTTTTGAGAAAAGCTTAAGTAGCTTAAAATTGAAACAAATAATAGAAGAATATCTCGGAAACCCTATATATGAAATAAATTAGGTGTTTTAATAAGATCTTCATCTTTGTGTAATACATTTTTGTCTATCTCTTACGTTTTACAAGTTATGCAAAATTCATACAGGATGAAGATCGATTATTTAAAGGAAATTCAAGATATACAACATTTTATTAGACATGTAAATGTTTAAATATGACATTTTAGGGAAAGTCGTTAGAGCCATCCTGAAAAAAAAAACATTTTCAAAAACATGTCCATGCAAAGGGTAGTGGAGAGGGGTATTTTCTTGAAACTATTCGTTTCGCATCCTTGGAAAATACCAAAATTAAATACCAAATTTGGTATTTAGTGGCCTATTCGTTTTTGAGCTCTGACTACAGTCTCTCTCTCCCCCCTCCTCTCTCTCTGTCACTCTCTCTCTCTCTCGCTCTCTCCTTCTGTAAGACATAACTTCTTCTGAAAATGCTTTCTTTGGATTCATGGGAGCTCAAAACATATATTTCCCGTGAAATCTTGACAACAAATTTTTGGGTGGAATAAAATGCCTATATACATAGTAGGAGTAGAAAAAATAAAAAATCAACTGATAGTTGAGAGCCCTGAATTAAATGCGGTGCAATTTATTAAGAACTTATGACACACAAACACAAATAAATTATAAAATCAATAAACAAAACAAGCCCTCCTTCCGCAGTATCATATCCAAAGGAAAATAACTAGATGATACAGTTACCTCCAAATGGGAAATAATTACAAACTAATGATTACCACAGTGTTGTGAATTAATAATAAATTCGTTTGATTTGGTCTGGGTGATAGTCCGTCATTCGATTGTACAAATAAATTCACTGTGCTATATTTTATATGCAAATGCTTACTCATCTCTGAATGAACTAGATCACTGGGAACGTCAGTAAATAAAGAAAGGACGTCCATCCCAGTCAGCAAGTATCGATTCCGATATCCGGCATGCTCCTTTACACGAAATTGACCGTAGGTCCTCGGGAAATTTAGACTACATGCTCAACTCATACGTTTTGATGGTTGCGTATGCGGCAAGGCTCATGATGTGCAGCCTAGGTTTCCCGTCTCAAGATAGAATATTACATGACATTAATATTGTACCGTCGCTGTATCTCCGCATTTCATAAGGTTAAAGAAAGAGCTAGGTGTGTATATATACATATAAGAATGGTCACCTTTAGCAATATCAGCACTATAAATTTCCACAGTAAAATAAATTATTATGAATAGTTTCAACAGATACATCTGCTCTATAATTTGATTTCCTGCAACGTGTTTAATAAATATAGTTTACTGTTATTGCTTAGAGCTTTGCTACATGCAAGTCACAACGCAACATAAAAGAAACGGGAACAGGCGAGCTTTGCAGTGCTGGATTGAGAGCATTGGGTGGAAGTTGTCTGGTAGGACCAATTACATGCTTCCTTCCCGTTTGCTGGCACTGCATTGTTGACAATTCTCTTGTAAGTACGTGTGGTTAATAAATGTTTGCTTTAGCGCAGGTGAAGTTGTTTTGAGTGTGTGTGCAATTTACTGCTGTATAATAATAATAATAATAATATAATAATAATAATAATAATAATTTATTATTAATTTAATAAATAAATTAATATTAACTTAATTATTATTAATATTATTATTTTGATTATTATTATGGTTATTATAATGTTATTATCGTAATCGTTGTAGTTAGTGTAATAGTAGCACTTCAACTTCCATTGTTTGGATGTTGGGAAGAGATACCACACGTACTGGGAAGAGTAGACAACAGTGCTTCTCGGTTGCGCAAAATGTCAGAGCCAGAGGTACAGTGGCAACACTATTGGTATGGCTTTTATCGTTTCCTAAAGCGCAACATTTTTTTTCTTTGGTCAGAGTCTTTCGAGACAGTGGAACGGTTTCTCATACTCAGGTCCATTAGGTGTGTCGACACTTTGTGATAGTCGTCGGGGAAGCTTGTTGACGTCCTCTTCTCCCCTTTCATTATTTCAAAAGATTGACCAAAATATTAGTTAGATCAGAAGTTGAAAATTTGGACTTCAGGGTTAAACATGTGGTTAAAGATGTTTAACCCTTAATTGCGGACATGCGAAAACTATACCAGTACTGGTCACTTTGATGTCCGACAGATACCCACCCTTTAGACGACCATAACGATAATTGTTATAACAGCATGGCTTAATGTCTTTTTTAGATTAAAAGGGCTGTTTAAAGGAATGTGTTAATATAGTTTACTATACTCCTAGAAGATTAAATCGTCATTACAAACAAAATAATCAGTAGACATATCAAATTAGAGATAAAACATTAGCACATCTAGAAACGTAATTACAGGCATAATTTTACATGAACATTTTTGTTGGATACCATAGATATTAAAACTTTAAGATAAAAATGATATTTCAAATGTTCACTCAAGGCACGGGAAACTGAAACTTTACAACTGCGCAAGCCATCTATTTTTTTAGGTGCCATACAGTCAAATAACACAGCACATGTTTATTTGAAACGCTTTATGAATACTTGATTTATTTCGAGTTTATTTGGTACATTATAAATATCCTAATACTCTTCAATACTGTAGCAGGTAACTGTGTATATTATTTTATTTTTGGCTTCTTTTCAGTTGTTAGTCTTTATTGTTCTTTATTACTAGAAAGAAAGGAAGGAAAATCGAGTTCGGAACTATGTGTTACGATGGGTCGAGGTGGAACAGTATAGCTGGCCAATGTTTGAAATAAAGAAAATAACCTTTTCCCCAAATATTTTACAAGCAATAATAAATTACAAAGTTGAAGCCGCTACGAAAATGAGAGTCACTCTCAGAAGATAATTGTGAGAGTGAGGTAGCTCAGATAGAGATAAGAAAGTCTCTTCACTTAAGCTCTTATTGAAATGTCTGCTAACTAGATGCATAGTATGTCAGACACCAAATTCTGGTTAAAAACATCTAGTTAGCATATAACATTTTCTTCAGCACAAATATAGTATAAATCTACAAGTATTGTTCAGAAAAAATTAGAGACATCTGATACTGAAATTTTAAGAATTTGAGCCAATATTTATATTTTAGCCTTTTTTTTTTTAAGAAACTCACTTCTTTATCATAAAATAGTATTATTCGCTAAGTTACACCAGTTTAAGCCCACCGAGAACTTTTCAAAAGACAATCTTTTCCGACCTAATACAATGCATGCCAATCGACAGAAACCCACAAGCTCAAAAGTTTAATACCTGTGTCTCAACAGATATAAGGTTAAAGGAAAACCCATAGATTGCCACAGCAAAATGGAATATAAATTTAGTTAAGGAGTCTTTATGCCTTTGTTTTAGTTTTCGCCCACAAATATTTTTAATTTCAGTATCATATTGTAACTAAAACTCTCTTTCAATTCCTACAAACAGGTATTTATTTCTGCCACAAACTGTTTACAATCAGAATCTGCTAAAAATAATTGTATTTCTTCAATGCTTTCGTAAAAATTCTGCCGTATAGTTTCCTCTTGACGTTCGCTGCGCAACGACAAATGTTCGCTAAAAATATCCCGTCGAAATTGAACTCTGAACATAACTTCGTTCCCCTCTTTATACCTGTCGATCACGAATCACGTAGCAGGAAGCTCCAGAAGCATTCACACCCACAATTCGCTGCAGGTATCACAAACTCACTCAGGTATAATAATGCCGGGTTTCTACTTCAAAGAACTTTCCGGCAGCACAGTGTCCGCTTACACAGGTTTAACAATCCCAGCTTCGATGTCAAAAGAACTTGCCACCGGCACACATGTCCACTAACACAGGTGTAACAACGGATGCCAACAATCAGTTTTGACTTAAGAAACAAGCCGTTCTTACACGTTCAACGGTAGAGCTGCAATGTGTAACCAGAATATGTTTAATTGTGTGTGTGTGTGTGTGTGTGTGTGTGTGTTATAACACGTTAAAGATATAATTTTGTTACATATTTTAATGTTTCTTTTCTATGAAATCAGCAGTAACATTGTAGTCAGCGATAATTACTGGTATTAGCAACTAAAGAAGAAGACAAAAAGGCAGCAACAGAGGTAATAAAAAAGACAAGCTAACATACAAACCTGGTTAATTTCATTGAGAGTTATGGATTCAAAGCTTTAATCGCAGTTTTTTGATTATTGCCATTTTCAACATTCTGCTTCCTGTAAAATTGCTCCTTGATGAACACATTTTTTTCGACAGAGGAATATCACTTGATACACAAGTTTACAGAGATACACTGGATAATAATTCATCTAGGTTCATTTAGAGAGATATTTAAATATATATTTTTAGTTTTTCAAATTACCCTTTACTTGGAAGATTTTTCGAAATTTTAGATTTTTTCAATCATGACTCTAAATTTTCATTAAACACCGTATATTAAAGATATTTACATGTCAAATAAAATACATATTTCCAATTCGTTGGAAATAGCTTCTGAAGTCCTGTGCATTTTACATGAGTTTTGCATAACTGATGAACAATAAGAGATACACAAACCCTGACTGCACAAAAATGTAGATCTTATAAAAACACACAACTTATGACATACATTTTTGTTGTGTAGCTTACCGTTTCCGAGATATTCCTTGTTATTTTTTCTTTAATTTTAAAGTACTTATACTTTTCTCAAACATGTGATCCGTATTTCTTTTGTTCTGGCCATCAAAGAGCACTGAATGATAGAACAATTAAATAAGGACAGCTTTTAAAACATTTGACTATATCTTTAATGCAGTGTATTCCCTTAGTTTATTCCTATTTACATACAAGGAACTAAGTATGTAGTAACACCATTTCTGGCAATATTTTTCTCGATTAGCACGAAGTAGATGGAAGAATAATCTATTGTAAGAAGTTTGTTGTAGAATAGGTAGAAGAAGTCAAGTGAATGGAACACACAAGATTTGTATTATATTGCTAATGCTGCTAATGCCCTACAAAGATTATGAGAATCAGATGGAAAATTCAGTACCATAACTGGGATTTGAACACGGTTCACCTGCTCTCCGTGCGGTTGCTCTAACCAATGAGCTACTGTAACAATAGGCCGGTATGACACTCCCAGTCCTCCAACAGATTGAAGGATGTTTTCTGCCCGGTGAACAAACTTGTGTGCCCCATAACTTCAGAGGAACGCCTTTAGCGCTGAGTATGCTGTTATGTGTATATATTCAAATTAGTTGCATCCTGCCTCTCAATACGAGCACTAACCAGTTGTATTAATCCACCTCTCTAATGTATTGTAACAAGTCATCAAAATAATTTGTACAAGTTAAGATAAAGCCCCTTGTATATGATCAAACTTGGTCTTCAATGCAATACAAGAAAAATGTTCAAATGTTGTAAAAGGTTTCAGAATATTGGACATGGTTTGACAAGACCAGACAAGACTTGAGAATGTCATAAATTATCATCAAAATCTTCTGAAGGGGTTCACTTTTGCAAAAAGACAACAGGTAGGTATGTATTTATCAGGTAATTTGCTATTAGCGTCACGATAGAATTTGTAATGAAATATCCTTTACGTAATTGCATAGCACTTTCGCGTGTAACATTAGATTAGGAGTGCAGTGAAAGTAACACGAATTGATAAATTTATAGTGCTATGTCAAATTCCATTATTGTGTACTGTGGAAATCCGCCTAGCAACTTCTTGATGTGCCGTGTCTTAAGGCTTGCTTTCCTCCGATCTGAAAACTGAACTTAATATTTTATAGTCCTAATCACGTGATCACGAGTTGTGCCGTTGTTTATTATGGAAATGCTTTCCTCCGGTCGAGAACTTAACGAAACTGAACTGAACTGACAACTGAATCTCCTTTCTCGTTTGTCACTATAAACTTTAAGTTTTCCACTAGAAATCTAGGCGGCAAAATTACGGTGGAAGTCGTTTTTTCAGTTCAGTTCTGTTGAGCTTTGGACGACGAGATAGCGTAAGTTAGGTTATAGTTGCAGTATATGTTTGCAATTTGGTTTAAATGTTTGTATCTAATGAGCAGAAAACGAAAGTTTTCAGAAATTGAAGAAGAGAAAATAATTGTTCGTCATAACGAAATTTTATACAACGTACAACATGCCGAGTATAGAAATATAGAGAAGAAACAGAGACTTTGAAAGGAGTTGGGAGAGAAATGAGAAAATCAAGTAAGTAAATAAGATTTACTGTATAATGTTTAATACTTTTCAATCAGTTTTAGCTCTCAAATAACTTCAACGATTCCGGAATAAGCTGTAGTACAACAGACTGGCATAATGGCGGGTTAACCTCATGATGTAGTAACCCTGTTCATTATCAGTACATTACAATTAATTCATCGACCAAAAAAAACATCAAAGTATTCAACTCCAACTCACCTTCTTCACTGTCATGCAAGCTTCTCAGCCATTCTTCAGTCATTTTAATGATGTGCACTTTTCAGTTCAGTTTTCTAGAAAAGCACAACCCAACTGAACTGTATATAACTTTTCAGTTTTAAGTTTTAGTTCAGTTCAGTTCAGTTTTCAGATTGGAGGAAAGCAAGGATTCAGCTTGTGTTGATCCACCGAGTCCGTAAGTAGACATACCAAGCTTTCATAAAAGTGAAACTTAACCAGCTCGAACACGGCATTCCTTCCATTTGTAGTTACGTTTCTATTTCTGCCATGTTGCAGATTTCGTGACACGTTTTTAAATTCTCGCATTTCATTGGCCAAAATCATGAATTCATCCTTGACTGTTAAGAGCATATCCTTATTTGATTTCAAGATTTTAAAAGCAGCAGCAGGAGCAGCAGCAGCAGGAGCAACAGCAGGAACAGCAGCAGCAGGAGCAGGAGCAGCAGGAGCAGGAGCAGCAGGAGCAGCAGCAGGAGTAGCAGCAGGAGCAGCAGCAGCAGCAGCAGGAGCAGGAGCAGCAGGAGCAGCTGCAGGAGCAGCAGGAAGAGCAGCAGGAGCAGCAGCAGGAGCAGGAGCAGCAGCAGCAGGAGCAGCAGTAGGAGCAGGAGCAGCAGCAGCAGGAGCAGGAGCAGCAGCAGGAGCAGCAGCAGGAGCAGCAGCAGGAGAAGGAGCAGGAGAAGGAGCAGGAGCAGGAGCAGCAGCAGCAGCAGCAGCAGTAGTAGTAGTAGTAGTAGTAGTAGTAGTAGTAGTAGTAGTAGTAGTAGTAGTGGTAGTGGTAGTAGTAGTAGTAGCGGCAGCGGCGGCGGTAGTAGTAGTAGTAGTAGTAGTAGTAGTAGTAGTAGTAGTAGTAGTAGTAGTAGTAGTAGCGGCAGTAGTAGTAGTCGTCTCGTGGTGGTGGTGGTGGTGGCGGTGGAGGAGGAATGACCTTTATTGCCAAAAATTTTCAGTATACACCTGGAAATATGTTACAATCGCTTGGACCTCATAGCTGTGCATACTCTTTCTATCCTTGGACAATTACGTTGGAATTTTTGTTAAGTATTAAAGATATGCATTTGGCTATTGCAAAATAAAAATAGATAAGTGAGAAAAAACATAAAAATGAGAAAGAATTAAAATGAAATTCAAACTTAAACTTAGCATTACAATTATATACAGTGGTCTGACGATTAAGAATAATCATACCCGCACTCTCTTGTACCCTGTCTCCTCCTCCGTTCTCCATGGTATGATTTTTAAAACAGTAAAGATATACATTTAGTTACTGTTAAATAACTTAACAAAGAAGTGCATGAACATAAAAAATATCAAATGGGAAAGAAATAAAAGTGAAGTTTAATTACAGATTTATGATTAAATGTAATATAATAAAATAAAGTGTTCTGACTTAAGAATAACGAGCCATTTGAAAAGAAATCTTGTGAAGTTGAGACACTCTTGGAAAGTCTTGTAAGGCATTGAGGTTGAAAAAAATCTCACCGTATATGAGGGGCTTAAACATAAAAAAACAAACAAAATCTGTAATACCAAGAACAAGTGTGTACATATTTGAGCCAGAAATCACTTCACCTCTCTCCGTAGACCGTGGGTGTTGGAAATGGTGCTACCCAAATAAACAAGTTTAAACTAAATTTATTTGGAAGGAATATGGTTAGAATCCTACAAATACATTTGTTGAGCACAAAGTCAGCCTATGGAATTAAATGCTGCAGCTGAATGCCAGAGAGCTCTTCGAGCAATCATAACTACAATCAAAATGAAGCATATTAAACGGAGCTGCCTTTGAGGTACGCTTCAACCTCTTGCATTATGTACGGCGTTGAGAGAGTTTTGGAATGTAAACTGCAGGCCCGGAGCAATGAAACGAAAAAACGTTTTTCCCGCATGCATGCATGCATACATACATACATCTTCCTACTACTATACTATTAACTTTCGCCACTGCCACAGGGATGGAGATTCAACAAAATTTGCGAAGGTGCTCTTCAATTCACATTCAAATCCTTTATCCCAACGTCTGCTCAAGTTCACAAGTTCACTGATACTAGAATCATGAATATGCATTTGCGATTTATTATACGTGCCTATAGAAGAGATATTCAGGTAACCGGAGGGAAAAATAAATCTGCGTTTCACGTACATTTCCTCTCCATTTTGCTAAAAGGAGGGAAACATGGATCAAGTTATTTTAAGTAATAACCAGAGACAGGTTCTATTAACATGCCATTCTTTAGTTATTGTGCCCTAAGTATTGCCAGGTCCTTATAATGGGTCCCCGATTATAAAAAATGGTTAGAATATTTAAAAGTTTCTTATCCCATTTTGTATTATAATGGCTACTGAGTGAGGAATGAAAATGTCAATAAATATATCCAAAACTATGGTTTTCAGAGGTAAGACTCTAGTCAAATCAAAAATAATACTAGAATATAATTATTGAGTACATATCACACTTAAAATATTGATGGTGTAATGTCTTGTACTAGGGAGAAGTTGGTGTCACACAGAAAATAAATAAATTGAACTATATAATAGGCACGCTATAAAGCCATAAAGACTCCATAGTTATTTGTAAAAAGCATGGCAGTACCAAGTTTGATATACGGATCAGAAACATGAACATTAACAAAAGGATATAGTGCTATTCTTAGTGTCCAAAAGTTAAGCATCATTCAATATTTTATATTCAAACTATCACAGGTGCACAAAAGTTAAGCATAATGCAATATGTTGTTCCCAATGCATCACATGATCGGGAATGCAATAGTGAGAAATAGCAGACAATTTTGACCTTGGAAAACCTTTTTACGCAAGCACAAAATCTGACGATCATTTCCACAATGACAATAATGGTGCAGGGCGGTTAATATGGGATGTGGTGACCCCTCATGGCTACACAGGACTCGTAGCGTTGTGGCTCTCTACGAGGTACCTCGTCTCTGTACCTCTGGGCATTCACAGTACCACTATCGATGATGTAAGGATCTATACGCCCATTGAACTTTATGCCTGCTCACACGAGTATGCCACCACCATGGACTGTTGCTTTTAAGCAGGTTTCAAAAGCATTGGTCTGGGCCGGGTTTGAACCCACAACCTTGGGACCGAGAATCCAATGCCTAATCAACTGACGATATCAGAGTTCGGTTTTACGTTATTTTTTGTCATTTTATGCCCTTTGCAATAAAATGACAAAAAATACGCATTTATATTGCAGAATTCATATATTTTGCCCTTACATTTTTTTTAAGCACGGCTCCCTACTCTTCGGTCAGTAGGATTTGCGCTATTTCGGAAGTAGAACACAGCAATAGCATTGAGACATACACCTTATACATACAGTATTTCTTATACTTTACTTAGACTTGCTAATTTGATTTTTCCTTAGTCCGTCATAACAATGGGGTGAACAACCTTTGCTCCTAAGAGCTAATGATGTCACTTAGGGAGACGTCACCTGTGCATGGCCAGGCATGATCACCTGTGGCGTTCCTGCCTACAGTTGAGTAACAATTCAGCATTATTTCCGTTCGTCTTGGCTTTAATGCTTATAAATTAATATGCCTAGTCATAAATGCTACACCAGTGAATAACAAAATATGTGCACTAGTATACGGAGATGTTCGTTACACTGTGATAATTTATCGCAAAAGAATACCTCACTTGAATTTAAGTGGTAAAAAAGGAGCCACCACATTTTTCCAGCCTACTTTAAAGTCCAGGGGACTTTAAAAACATGTAATTAAGAGCATAGTATAACTGCGTGTGTTTGTGTCTATATGTGTGTGTCACGACAAATGTTTCAACCAATGTCTTCTATATTGAAAAGAAGGAAACTGTCAACATAGGTCGTCTCCACTTCATAGAAACCTGAAATTATTCCTATACCAAATCCACACAAAGCATGCACACAAACCCTTAAACTGCAATTAAGGACAAAATAAAAGAATAAACAGTAAGGACATATGCTAGTTGTAATTTAAGTTTTTAACTGCTATTTGAGTGCAGACTTTGATTTTAAGCCTGTTAAAAATTATTTATATAGTAAAATGAAACTCTGATACTGAAAATATTACAAATATTATCCATTTAAAATTATTGATTTTATATTGATTTTACTATATATTGCCAAAAACATTGTATTTACTTACAACTTGAACCTTCCCTTTAATTCCTTCATGCGTGTATACTATATTTATATAACCTTATATGGCGAAGTTTAATTATATCAATTTCATTCAATGTTGCCAAAAACATTTTCTTTACTGGAAGTAATACTTAACTTTTCAGCTGCTACGCAGACTATGACTCTATACTGACTTGTTTCACTAGCAAGAATGTGAAGGGTGGTTAGCAGATGTCTTTCTCCACTGCCAGTTCTCGGCCCCCTGGTTTAAGCCAAACTAAAGCCCAATAATCATAATCACTGATTTAGTGCCCATTTTTGCAAGGAACTCTACTGACCACGTTAAGCCAAGTGAATTAAGAGAAAGTTGCAACTGTCTCACGTACGTGGTTGGCCAGCTACTGATGACCCAACATAAGAAGGCAAGGTAGAGGAATGCGTACGTAAGCACTTAAGTAAACACTTTTGCTGTCCGCATGGTGTTTATGCTCGACATCTGGATATGACAAGGACGTTAGTTCATCTAAAATACAGTGTTGTCACATAACTAGAAGTCCAGTTGTCGTGCAAGATCCGAGTCGGAGAAGTCCTCATCTTCGCTGCTGTGGCTGCCGCTCTCTGCATTTAAATATTTAAATATCAAACCAAGAATAAAAGTAACCACATATCATATAACTGTAATACTATATGCCGTAGCGCGTGTTAGCAGCGAGAGCCAAATAATACATAATACATCACTGCAGTTACTAAAACGAGCATTAGATCTGGCAGCAGTAGGTTGGTTCATATACATACGTAGTAAATGTAAACAGATCCACTAGTACGTGACCAGATAACAGTTCAAGCGGGGCCTCTCGCTCGCTCGCCCCTCAGGCCCCGCTTGCCTTCTTGTGTTGTGTGGACAGCACTTCTGCCTGCACCACAGAGGTAAATATGCCGTATTACTGCCGCACTCATTACAGTAGGACGCAATAGTTGCTGAAGTTTTGTAATATCCGGATAAATAGGCAGTACAAGTTAAAAAAAAGTATGTGTTCCATTCACATGATTTTCTCTACAACTCTGTAAGAATTATTGTTGAAAAGTTTGTTCTTCTATTCACACCATGCTAATCGAGACAAACGTTAGCAGAAACGATCTTATTACTTAGTTCCTTGTAGGTATAAGGGAAAAATCTAATGTGCTCCATTCACATGATGCCTTTAGCTGATCGGCAAACAAACGTTTTATTCAAAATATTATTGTTTTATTTACATCATGCTAATCAAGATAAACATATTGTCTTGAAATCTTGAAGAATGTTCTAAATCGCCTCGCCCAATACTCTTCTTGTTATAATTAAGTATATAGTTCCTACAATTCGTCCACTCAAGGTGTATTTCCGTTTGAGAAAAGTTAGTGGCATAAAATTTAAATCAAAAACCGGAATATCTCGAAAATGGTCAACTCTAGGCAAACAAAAAAAAAAAAAAAAAAAGTATATGACAAAAATTACGTTTTTTTTTTTTTAATGAGATCCGCATTTTTAGTGTAGTAACTTTTGTATATCTCTTACGGTTTGCCAGTTATATGAAAGTCATCCAGAATAAAGAGGTCTTTAGAAGTCCCGAAAAGTTAAGATATACATTTTGTTTGTCATAAAAATATCTTATGTAATTTGGAGTGGGGGTTGTCCTTGAAAATCTTCGTGTCGCATCCTTGGAGGATACTCTACTTAAATACCATTTTGGCATTTAACCGACTTTTTGTTTTTGGGCTATTCTGCCCACAGACAGACACACAAACACACGGACATTTTTCTAAAAATGTTTTTGTTTTTTTTTATTCAGGGGGTCTCAATGTATATATCTTCGGTGAAATCGCGGTATCGAATTTCTGGGTGAATTTCACATGACTTTCTCTGCATCTCTCTAACAAATTATTGTTAATAAGCTGATTCTTCTATTTCATGCTAATCGAGATAACATTAGCAGAAACGGTTTTATTACTCAATTCCTTATAAGTAGAAGGGAAATATGTGAATATACTAGGCTAAGCTAAACCAACAGTGATTTGATTTAAAATGTGGTTGCTCTGGGATTGAAATCCGTTTTCGTGGCCAGGTGTTGACAAGTTGACAAGTATTTTAAAATTGAAATCAATAACAAGGAATATCTTAAAAACGGTCAATTTCACGAAAGAAATGTAAATAAGATATATTATGTCTTTTACCAAACTCTACATTTATGTTAAGTAAGTTTTTTTCTATCTTTTATGGTTTACCACTTAATGCAAAAGTACGCAAAATTCATTCAGAATAAAGATGTTTTCAGAGGCGGTTTCCAGAAAATTCAAGATATACATTTTATTTGTGATGCAAATATCTTTAATATACGGTATTTTAATAAGAAACGTATACCACATAAAATAGACAAAAAGTTTATTACATAGAAAACGCAGATATCATTAAAACACACAATTTAAGCCATATGCGATTTTTGTTGAGTTAAATGTTTCCGAGATATTCCTTGATTTTGGTTTCAATTTTAAACTACCTAAACCTTTCTCAAACGGGAAGTCATCATTCGTTTCTTCTCTTTTTTGTTTTGATCCTGGCCATGCAGAGAGAACCGAACTGCAATTGTGCATATGGCGGACAGCTCTAAAGGATCTGTTATCGCTTTCGCCTAGTGTATTCCCTTTATTTCCTTCTAATTAGAAGGTAGCAAGTAATTAGACAATTTCTATTAATGTTTATCTCGATTAGCACGAGTAAATAAAACAACATTTTCTAAGAATAGTTTGTTTCTAAAACAGGTATGTAAGTTCATGTGAATTTAGCACATCAGATTTTTTTTATTTGCTTTGAAATTGGGCACTGGCACTGTACCTTTTGAAAACTAACACCACGGTAGGATTAGAATTAGGATAAGTGTTGTAACTAAGAGAGACAACTGGCTTACTGCGTCACCATAGTGGATCTACTGTGGCTACACCTCTGGTAGGTACGGATTAAGGGAAGGGGACGTAGGAGGGCGCAGGCAGGCAGGCCACATAGACGCGCTGACGTCCCTTATATTTCCAAGTTTGAGCACTCCCCCCATTAGGGAGCAATCTCAAGAAGGTGGCGCAGCGACAGCAGCAGTTCAGACAGCTCTCTCTCTCTCTCTCTCTCTCTCTCTCTCTCTGTTGTTTATAGGGAGAAATATTTCCAAAGCGCTTGCAACTGCGTCATTCGTCCGGCGCCGACGGCACTGCAGAAGAAAAAAACACACTTGAAACATGAAAGAGAAATTAGATAGGAGGGAACGTTGTTAAGGGAAAGTCATGCTAGAACATACAGCCACAGCATTCGCCTTGGCTAACCGGGGAAACCCCAAAAACCCCATGGTCAGAGAGAGCAGTCGCCAGAAATGAAAACTGATTCGTCCCAAAAGTGAGATGTATGAAATACTAAGGAGCCATCTGGCTAGGTAGCTCCACACTTTTACTTTCTCTAGCACACATGTACATTGTAAATGTAGGCAGAGAAGGTATTGTATTATACCTAAAATTTGATGCCGAAATTTCACCAGAAATATATATCTTGAGGACCCCCATATTCCGAAAAAGCGTTTTAGGAAAGGCTCAGTGTGTGTGTGTGTATATATATATAATGGCGGCGCCGTAGCTGAGTGGTTAGACCGATCGCCTCTCACCTAGGTGACCCGCGTTCGATCCTAAGCGCCCGATTGTAGGATTTGTGGTCGACGAAACGGCGTCTGGGCGGATTTTCTCCGCATCATCAGGTTTTACTCGCCACTTATTCCACCAATTGTTCCATCATCAACTTTCCTATTATCCATATCATTTAATTTCATATCATCCACTTCCTCACGCTAATGCCTAGGTATGGGCCACTGGTTCCCGGTTTTCCATTCCGTGGTTTCGTGCCGCTGGCTCCCCGACGGGTTTCTGACCCGTGGCATCCACTTCTAAGTCCTAGGGCGGTGTCACTCCTACATAAGATGAGGGTAAGCCAATTAAGAAGTAAATATATAAATATATACTATATAAGTGTGTGTTTGTATGTCGATAGCATAACTCAAAAACGAAAAGTCGGCTAAATACCAAACTTGGTATCTAAGTTTAGTTTCTTTCAGGATGTGACACGAAGATTTGTAGGAAAATTCCTTTACTCCACACTGTCCTTTTGGAACATTTTTCGAAATTTTCGATTTTCTAAAAATGGTTAATGATTTTGTTTAAAACGCAATATAGAAAAGATGCAAAGAAAATGCATACTCCAATTCTTTGGGGTGAATAGCCGCTAAAGTCCTCATTATTCTGAATGACTTTGCATAACTAAACTGTAAGATATTATCAAGATCTTACTGTAAAAAGAACATAGATTTCATTTAAACACACAATTAGTTAAACTAACCATTTCAGCGATATTTCCTGTTATTTGTTTCGATTTTAAAATTGTTAAACCTCCTCTTATGGGAAACCCTCATCCGAGGCATATCTTTTTTTATTTACTATTCCTTTGGCCATAGAAAGAAAACCGTGACAGCGTTTAAAATATTCCACTGTCGCTTTAGCCTAGCGTATTCCCCTTTTACTTACAAGGAGCTAAGTAATAACATAATTTCTGATAATGTTAATTTTGATTAAGTATTGAAAATACCCTTTTGTAGGAATAGTTTGTTTGCAGAATAGATAGAGAAAGTCATATGAATGGAACACGTCATATTTGTTACAACCCTTCGTATTCGGAATTTTGAACCGGCTCATACTACATGATGCATAGCCTATTTTTCTGCTCTGCATAATCTGTCGTCAAATGAAAACAAAAGCAGAGTCATATGTGTATATAGTTTTTATTCTACAAGATGGCTGAAGTTCACCATACAGCTTGACATTGCTTGAAGTTGGAAACACTGCTAAAGACTGCATGCGCATTAACCTTTACATGCAAGATTCCGAGAGGTAAAAGGTACGGCAAGATAGTTTATTGCCCCCATTCTAACGCCAAGCATTCCTTTCATGGACACGACAGCTACGTGCTGATGATATTTTTGCAATGCAGAACCTGCACTTCCACATAATATCACGTATGCTCTTCGTGACAGGTGGTATGAAGAAGGTGATTGTGCAGCCAATGCTAATTTTCGAGGAAGCACCGAGGTATTTTTCCCTTAAATTAAAAAAACTGATGTGGTCCAGTCACATGACTTTTTATACCTGCTTTGCAAACAAACTTCTTACAAAACATTCCTCTTCCTTCTGCTTCATGTTAATCTACTTAGTTCCTTATAAGCACAAAGAAACTAAGGGAATATACTAGGATAAACAATAGTTAAATGTTTTAAAACCTGTCGCTATGCTATTGTCATTGAAATTAACTTTATTGTATGGCCAGGAGCAAAAAAAAAAAAAATTAAATACAGGCTACTTCCTACTTGAAAAAAGTCTTAAATATTTTAAAACTAAAACCAATAACTAGGAATATCTCGGAAATGGTTATCCCCACACCAAAACGGTACAGGCCATTATTGTGTGTTTTAAAGAGATCTACATGTTTTGTATAGTAAGTTTTTGTCTATCTTTATGGTTTACCAATTCTGGAAAATTCATTCCGAGTGAAGAGATCTTTAGCGGTTATTCCTAGCAAGTTCAATGTATACATTTTATTTGTAACGCAAATATCTTTAATATATCGTATTTTAATAAACATCATTAGAGTTATTTTGAGAAAAACAAAAATTTTAAAACATTTTCCACGTATAGGGTAGTTTGTGGAAGGAGGAATTTTCTTGAAAATCTTCGTGTCGCATCTTTGGAAAATACTAAACTTAAATACCTAAATTGGTATTTAACGGTGCTTCCGTTTTTTATTTACGTTTTCCGCAGATACACACACACACATGAACTTCTTTCTAAAAATGCCTTTTTTTGATTCAGAGGTCCTCAAAACATATATTTGCGCTGTCACCCAACTTCAAATTTTTGGGTGGAATACAATACCATCTACACCTACTATATGCATATTAAGTGTAGTGAGGGTAAAAGAAAACGTCCATTGAGTGTGATAAAAGATGCTTTTGCAATTTTAAAGAAAAACAAAAGATATTTAGGAGTGTTAATTAACAAATTTGAAGCCAAACTAAGAAATTATTATAGCCTAAATGGTACTAAATTTAAAACAAAAATGTTGACCTGTGGGAGAAAAGGAAATATCAAAACACAAATTTGACTAAAGGTAAAATTATTAGATGGCATTTCGGGCGACTTTCTTAAGATTGGGGGGGAGGCAATCGTTCCATACATACTGAGGCTATTCGAAGTAACAGTAAATAACGGAAGTATACCGCAAGACTGGAAGCAGGCTATAGTTGTGCCTATTTACAAAGCAGGGGATCGAACTAATGCGGCAAACTACAGGTCAGTTAGTTTGACATCAGTAGTAAGCAAACAAGTTGAGCATCTTATAGCACAATATTTAAGACGCGAATGGGATAAAACACATTGGCTCTTCGAAGGCCAACATGGTTTCCGGAACAGACATTCTTGTGAGAGTCAACTAGTAGCTGTTTGTCAGGATGTAGCCGATACACTTGACGCGGGTGGAAAAGTACATGCAATAATAACTGATTTTTCTAAAGCGTTTGACCTTGTACCTCATGGACCACTAATAGAAAAACTTTGTAATCTGCAAATAGACAACAGAATGATAACTTGGATTTGGGAATTCTTGAGAGAACGAACCCAAAGTGTGCGGGTGGGAAATAAATTATGGTCTCCTACAAATGTAACTTCTGGTGTGCCCCAGGGAAGCGTGATCGGGCCGTTGCTTTTCTTAGCATATATAAATGATTTACGGGAAGGGATAACATGTCAGATTCGCCTATTTGCAGACAATTGTATAATCTATAGAAATATTAGCGGTAAATGTGACAACTCTGGGCAAAATATAATAAAATGGAGATAAATCCAAACAAATGTAAAACAATTACATTTTCAAGGGCAAGAATAGTAGAAAACGTAATATATAAATTAGACAATAAGAAAATACTCAGAGTAAATAGCACCAGATATTAAGGGGTAATACTAAATCAAAGATTGGAGTGGGGGGAACATGTAAACTCGATCACTGGGAAGGCGTGGAAAGCGTTGCATTTCGTAATGAGGATTTTAAAACGCAGCAATGGAAAGTCGCGAAATTTGGCATACACTTCTTTAGTTCGACCAATATTAGAATATAGTGCTGCATGCTGGGATCCGTATCAGGTGGGGCAAAAACTGGCACTAGAGAGAGTTCAAAAAAGAGCAACTAAATTTGTAGACAGAAGTAAACGATTAGAAAATCATACCAGCACTGCTACTTTCTGGGAAACACTAGAAAAACGTAGGAGACGAGCAAGGCTATGTGCAATTTTTAGAGCCCATAAGGGGGAACCTGCATGGAAAGATATATCCAAACGATTATTAAAGCCATTATACTGTGGGAGGAATGATCACTCGGAAAAAATAAGAAATAGGGAACAGAACACAGATATAGGTAAATTTTCCTTCGCAAATAGAACAATAAATGAATGGAACAAAATACCTGCAGATTTACTGGAGACTTTGCCTCAAAGTGTAAATAGTTTTAAAAAGAGACTAAAGAAGAGTGATTTATAGTCAGGATAGTAAATAAAAATATTGCGTTATTATTACTGTTGTTTCAATTATGTATATATTAGTATACTATGATGTCATTGGCATTTTAACAGTGCATTACTCACATTATTGTTTATTTAACTCATTGTATTGTACATTGTATTATTACATTGACAGCGCTGCCACCAGGCGACGCCCTAAGCAGTGAAATAAAGTATGTATCTATCTATCTATTCAAGTACCTAGCTGGCAAAATAACATGTGATGGTAAAAGTCAAAAAGCAATTATTAATAGAATACGTGAAGCAAAACTTATCTTTAGTAAGAAAATAAGGTTACTTACATGCAATAATATCAGTTTATAAGTTATTAAAATTTTCTTTGTAAACATAAGTATGGAACATAATGCTCTTTGTCAATGCTAAAACCAGAAATAAGAATAGAAGCAGTTGAACCATGCTGCTACAAAAAATACTGAAAATTAGATAGATTGATAAAATTACCAATAAAGGAGTTTATGACGCGGGAGGAGCAAAGAGGGAAATTTGGAACAGAACAAAGAAAATTAAAAAAGCACAGGATATTTATTAACAGGTCAAAGCATTTTTAAAACTACGTATAATGAAGGTACAAGTGAAGGCAAGAACACCGAAGGAAGATCAATACTGCATTACCCGGAACAAAATAAGAACGACAAAACGTATAAAGATGTATTTAAGAAGGCAAAGAGAAGATCAGAATGGAAAATAGCCACTAACCATACAACAAAGGATTGATAACTAAAGAAGAGAAGAGTTTATGGCAAGAAGCTTAAGGCAACACGTCAGTGAAATAAATTAGAAATTAACAATTGTGAACAGCTTCGACGTTTTGATTTTGCATTTTTATTATATCTACTTATAATTTTTACCTTCATAGTGCACATTTCCAAAACTAAGATCAGGGTACAACCCGGCATTTTCCAGTTATGAATACTGAGGAAACCTCAGAAAACAGCCCAGACAAGCGGGATTGAGCGTCGACTTCCCGTTCACGAGTCCGTAAGCTACATTGCTGATTGCTAATTGCATTCAAGTACAAAGTTTGTCACCCCCAATGCTTAATAGTGTCACATTGCCATTCGTTTGTGAATGCGCTGCTCAGGTTTGCTTTGGTATGCAAGTCAACGCTTCGGATGTGTAAACAACTCAAAGAACGACGTGACGGTAACAGAAACATTCGGAACGCGAGACATCATGATTCTTCTCGGTATTCGATTGGCTTCTCTGAGCTTCGGCTTTTAGAATTTCCCAGGGAGATATGTGATGTTATTTTCCAGTTATAAAACGAGGAAGGATTGCAATACGACTGTTGCGATGTGTTTGGAATTGTACTGTGTCGTGAACTTGAGTGTTAGCGCGCCATGGGGCGCGAGCCCGGGTGGCATGCAAGCTTAAACTGTATAAACGTCGACGAATTATTTGCAGCAGTGAACTTAAGACTTTATTTGTGAACAAATTTAGAGTCAATAAAAACATATGTTACAATAGATATACAGGTGACGGTATTTGGCGTGTGTAGATATTCCTTCGTGTGTTGAATGAGTTGCAGAATTCAACCGGGTTATTTCAAGTTAAAACCCGTCAGTGGGAAACTGACGGAGTGAATTTTGTTTCACGCCTCTTGATTATCATCGGAGATGGGGAGCGGATCACGATCATCCAGAGGGAAAAACGAAGGTCACTGGCACCAGTTCCCCATTAACGGGTTTTAACTTGAAATAGCTCCGTTTAGTTCTGCGGGTCTTTTTAAGTCTGTCTCCGTGGCTGAGTGTCCAGCAATCTGACTTCTCCCCCGGAACTCCCGGGTTCGATTCCCGGCTGGGGCGGGGACTTTTTCTTTGACCAGAATTATTCCTTAAACCCCTCAAGGCATGGAAATACGCATCTGAGAGTTGATGTGCGCGTGCTTAATAATATAACACGATTAGCTTAATCACAAACCCAGTCTTTGGTGCTAAGTTCTCTAAACTCTATTCTCTGGTCTTTTAAGAAAAAGCCTATTTCACACCGTAACGCGAAAACTCGCTCAAGCACGTTGCCTCTGTTTAGCCATTTAATTTGAGAATGATACGGTAGATCTAGATAATCAGAATTTATATCTTTTCAAAATTCTTGGAACTGTCTATGACGAAGTGAATTTGACCTAACAGTATTCACAATTCGCACAACAACTGACATTACTGTATCCAACGTTGCTGAATTCTCGCGATGAATAAAGCAATGTACATGTTGTATACCCTCTAGGTTTATTCCTTTTTCTGCAAGAACACCTCGAAGTCTTCCTACAAATCCCGACGTATGACCCATCATGGATGGCGCTCCATCAATTGCAACACTAATTAGTTTTTCCAATTAGATTAAAGTTTTCTATTATTATTTTTAGCACAGCGTTAAGCACATTCTCACCTGTGGTCCGGTCCTTTAATGATGCATCACTGATGTTGAAGTGTTCATCAACTTCCCTTAAGAAAACAGCTAACTGAGCAGTGTCTTTCCTGTCAGTAAACTCGTATAATGGTAATGAGTAGTACACTAGCTTTCCGATTTTCGATTTCAGCTGTTTCTCCAAATTGCAAACAATTTCTGCAATTCACTCGGTGACTGTTCGACGAGATAAACTAAAAGCTTTAAATACATTTACTAAATCAGGGCAAGTTTCTTCAGCAGCAGTTATTAAGCATTCCTTTATGAACTCTCCTTCAAAGTAAGATTTAGAGTATTTGAAAATTTTGTTTGCACCTATAAAACTGGCACGAACTACGTTTTGCGTGTTAACTGTCGTCTTGTTACTACTCACACTTTTGGCTTATAAATTTTCCTTAAGGCGATCCAGCAGTTTTTCACGAACCACACCTATCAACTTCTTTGCACCACATTCTTTCGCATGTGCATTTGTGAAATTCCTCCTAATGCTATAAGGAAAATGATATGTTCCTATCGCAACACAAACCAAACAACGTGATTTTCCATCTTCGGAGAGGGCGAAATACTTTCCTTCCCATTAAGGATTAAGAATTGGCGTAACACATCCTCAACTCATTGTGAATGGTTGTTTGTATCGTTACCACTCCTGCCGATCTTTATTCACACACTTATCAGTGCAAAGCCTTGAGCGACTTATGACTCATTCAGTAGCAGTTCAGCCTTGTAGAGAAACTTATGTGAGTGGAATACATCAATTTTTTTAACGATAAGAATAGTTTGAGTTTCAAATTCGCAAGAATATTAGTACTAGTTGAAAATCTTTTGCGGATAAAAGCAATATAATAAAAATAAATAACAAAAAAATATGTCGCATATAAGTACAAATATGTGGCAGAGTAAGTCAAACAGAAATTGCACAAAACCTTAAATGAAAATTGCAGTTCCCTTCTTCTCCTATTGCTCGAGTAAATTCAGTCAATTAAATAGTAACATTTGTAATAGGCGAGAGAGAGAGAGAGAGAGAGAGAGAGAGAGAGAGAGAGAGAGTGGCGTGAGCAATTGCACCATTGGCTGGCATTAGCCAATCTATAAACAAAGTAACACTGCTTAATCGATAACCGGACATTAGTAGATCAAGCTTCGAGCAGGTTCAGAAAAGCAATACCGGTTATTGAACTTCATTTTCTCTTTGAGTGGGAGAGTCATGAGATGCCGAAATCTTGACAGGTCCTTTAGCTATTGCATTACAGTCATTGTTAACGTGTACATGAATACTTATCATGGGCCCCAGATTATGAAAAGCATATTCTTTTTGTTGTTTAATGTTCAACATCTTTAACTGCAATGGTGATATCGGTGGCCGTTTACCTTTGCCACATACTGTCTATCGGCAATGGTCTTAACTCATGTACAGTTGCCATCGAGTTTGGTGCACGCAGTAGCGCGCGCGCGCACACACACACATTCACACTCTCTTTCATACTTCAACACTGACAGACAATTTTGGGAGGAGAATCTGCCCATTCCGTGTTTTAATTGAAGATTGGATACATATTTTGGCGAAGTGTGGGAACCACCGAAGAATTAGAAAGTAAAATGTTCAGGTAACTCTAGAAAGAGGTTGGCATGTGATCTAGTAGCTGACCAGAGGAACTGGCAACACATGGGTAATTTCCTGGCTAAAGTGCGCGAAGCCAGATTAAATTTCTTAAGCTGGTCAAAGACTATATGTATGTTTCTCCCTTTCCTTTTCTTTAATTTTCTCTTTTGTTTATCTTTGTTAGCTGTAACTTGTATCTGAAATATGCATCCATGGTCAATGACCCCTACAGTGTTTGTGTAATAAATTTAATAATTTGATATCAATAATGATAGCTCTCTACCTATCCATCTACTCCCAGACTATGGGGAGGATAGGGAAAATCTTGGCTAAAGAAAGGTTCCCACATTTCCAGCTGGGAATCGGATATGGGACCCCTCTCACAGGAGGAAGGTGCTCTATCCATTGAGCTACGGAGTCACCCAACGTATATTTATTGCGACAGTTTTTGTTCGCTTTTTAATTCCTCTACACGTACTATGTGCACAGCGTATATAGGAAGTATTCTATTCCATCCAAAAATTCAAGACCGAGATGTTACGGGAAATATATGTTTTGAGGTCCCCTGATTCCAAAAAGAAGCATTTTTACTTTCTCTACACGCACCATGTACATAGGGTATAGCGAAGGTATTTTACTGCACCCAAAAATTCGATACCGAGGTCTCACCGGAAATACATGTTTTCGGACACTCTAAAAAAAAAAAAAAAAAAAAGCATTTTTAGAAAAATTTCCGTGTGTGTCTGTGAGCAGCATAGCTCAAAAACGAAAAGCCCGTTAAATACCAAACTGGATATTTAACTTCCGTATCTTTCAAGGATGTGACACGAAGATTTTCAAGGAAATCTACTTACCCCCCAGATTCGAAAATGTTTGTTTTATCAAAAATGGCTCTAATGATTTTGAATAAAATCTCTTATATTTATGATATGCACACGACAAATAGCATGTATATCTTGAACTTTCCGGGAGTGGCATCTGAAGACCTCATTATTCTCGATGATTTTATCTGAATTTTGCATAACTAGTAAACCATAAGAGATAGACAAAATCTTACTGCGCAAAAGATATAGACCTGGTTAAAACACACAATGTATGTTATATACATTTTTTCGTGGAATTGACCGTTTTCGAGATATTCCTTGTTATTTGTTTCAATTTTAAAATAATTAAAACTTCCCTCATACGGCAAGTTGTAAACACTTCGCCACGCAAAGAAACGGACTTTAATTCCATAGCAAGCATAGTTTAAAACATTCGATTGCCGGTTTAGCCCAGTGTATTCCCCCTATTTTCCTTCTACTTAAGCGATACTAAGTAACAAGACCATTTCTGCTAATGTTTATGTCGATTAGCATGAAGTAGATAGACGATTAAGCTTATTAATAATAATTTGTTACAGAGATGTATAGAAAGCCATGAGAGTGGAGCACATCAGATTTTTAGAAAAAGTTCCGTATGAGCCTGTAGACAGCATAGCTCAAAAATTAAATGTCAAACTTGGTATTCAAGTTTGGTATGTTCCAACGATGCGAAACGAAGATTTTTTAAGAAAATTCCGTCACTCCAAGCTACCGTTTACATAGAAAAATTTTGAAAATTTTGTTTTTCTCAAAAATTGGTGTAATGATTTGATTAAATAGCTTTAATCAAATAAATAAACTATTACCAATAATAAAGCTATTGCCAAAATATTTATATCTTGAATTTTCTTGGAATGGCTTCTGAAGATCTGTTCATTCTGGATTAATTTTGCTGAGTCTTGTATAACTGGTAAACCGTAAGAGATGCACAAAGACTTGCTACACAAAAAGTAGATCTTGTTAAACCACAATTTATCTCAAATACATTTTTGTTGCAGAGTTGACCGTTTCCGAGATATTCTGCGTTATTGTTTTCAATTTTAAACTACGCATCTTCTCAAACGGGGTTACGTTTCGTTTCATCTCTGTGTTTTTCTAGAAATACAAGAACCGAAATCCAATTGTTCACATATCGATCGGCTTTTAAAAGATTTGACTATCCCTTTAGGCTGGTATATTCCCTTATCTACTTTTGCATATAAGCAACTAAGAAATAAGACCAATTGTGCTAATGTTTATCTCCTCAGATTTTTTCATAGCTTTGCCATTTTCTTGCCTTTAGTGGATTTATTTCCAAATTTTGTTTCATTTACATTCAGCTAAAATAGTTATATTATTGGTACGCTATATAAGAATAGTGTTTTAATATATTAGCCATTTTAGTGTTCTACTGACAAAATCGGAAAGTCATATGACTTGCTCTACCTATTCGCAAACAAACTTTTTACAAAGCATTATGTTTCTATCTAATACGAATCGTACATACGAATCCAAATACATATTAGCAGGATGGTCTTGTTATAATTTCTTACAGGTAGAAGAGAACTAAAGGAATACACTAGACTAAAGTGATAGCCAAATCGTTTAAGAAGCTGTCGCTATACGACTTTCTTTCAAATTCGGCTCTTTGGTTGCCAGGAGTAAAACAAAAGAAACAATGGTGACTTCTGTTTGAGAAAACTATTAATATTTTAACATCGAAACATATAACAAGGAATGTCTCGGAAACGGTTAGCTCCACAAAGGAAACAATGGTGACTTCTGTTTGAAAAAAGTATAAGTATTTTAACATTCAAACCTATAACAAGGAATGTCTCGGAAACGGTTAGCTCCACAAAGAAAATGTGTAAATTGAATATAAGTTGAATATTTTGACACGAACTACATTATTGCGTAGTACTTTTTTTTTTTTTTTTTTTTTAATCCCTTACGGTTTACTAGTTATGCAAAACTCATCCAGAATGCAGTGGATTTCAGTAGACCTCAAATTAAAGACATGCATTTTATTTGCCATGTAAATATCTGTAATATACAGTATTTTAGTCAAAATAATTAGAGCCATTTATGAGAAAGTCGAAAATTTCGATAAGTCTTCCACATAAAGGCTTGTTTGGGGTGGGGTATCTTTCTAAAAACCTTCGAGCGATACTAAGCTTAAATACCAAGCTTAATATGTAACCGATTTTGAGTTATGCTGTCCACATACACACAAACATACCAACAGACCTTTTTCAGAAAATGCTATTTTTTAGAATTACCTTTTCTACCTACTGTGTGCTGACTAGTACAATAAGATGAAGTAATAAGAATAACTCTGTACGTTTTTACTCGCATTCTTGGTCAGTTACATTCCTATTTAATGGTTAGTCTAGAAGGGGTTGCTGCAGGTGGGTGGAGGGCTACTGTCAGGGGAGCAAGTATACATTCATGTCTCAAAACAGGGGTGACAAAGCTCAGTTTCTATTGTTTTTGTCTTTGTGTCATGTCATAGGCTATGCTATCCATTTGCATGAATTTTGTATAACCTGAAAACTCAAAAGTTTAGTGGTATAGTATTGCAAGATCTGCTTCAAAAGCAATTTACTTAATATCTTATTTTCAGTTTATCTAAATCAAAACATGGTTAGGATTAGCATTAAACACTGACGGGGTCCTCAGGACATTGGGGCAAAGCACCGAACGTAGGCCCTTGTAACCCTTTACTTCTTACATAGCTCCAAGGAGGGAGGGATGAGGGGAGAGACCTGAAGGGCGACCAGATCCGGATGACAACCGGCGCAAGCCTGGACGGTACCAAACGGCTACCGTTGGAATGCCTCCCTTGCATACGAGCTCCGAGCTTCTCGGCGGAACCCCAGAGAGAGCCCTAAACTCAAGGCGAATCCCAACTGAGTGTTTCAGATGACGACGCCAGGATACGCCTGGCTGCGCAGACCAGTGCAAGTGTTGAGAATTGAAGCACTTGTGTGGAAGGCAAAATAAGTACAGAATCAAGCATAATACATCGGTTTTAATGAGAAAACTGTGAAATTTAAAACAGCTATAATTACGTCATATGGATACCTGAGTTGGAAATAATTTTTACAAGTTCTTTATGATCGTCAGCATCTATGCGTAGAGATTACACCTTAAATATCCAGTTGGGAGTTGAGCAAAATCACTTCATTGACTAGACGAAATTTCATCTCACAACTAAACAAAACAAAAGTCAATATTATCATTGAACTTGAATATCACATACCTGCATCTAAAGTGTTTTACAAAAGGTATATAAGCATCACAGAGGGCACAATTCAACTTAAATTCTGTTTTCGCAGTTTCTTCTCAGTGATTTGATACATACTTTCTGCTTTTTACTTTAATACACTAAGCCGTCAACGAGAATTATAAAGAGGGATTGTTAACTGTGCCTCTGCAATCAAGTGGTCAAAATGCTAAAATAAAAATTCAAAGTATGCTGGGTTCCTTTCTAGACTGACGAAGCAATTCTTATTTCACTATCATTATTCCCCACTCTCAAGAGCCTGGAAATATGAATACGATACTCTTAAGTTAATCGAGAAATATAGTTATAATGTACACCTCAACAGTTTAAGCAGTTATGGGAGTTAAAATGGTATACAACGATATTACCTAAGGTGGTGTGTAAATAAAACAAATAATAAAATTATTTAACAGTAAAAACAAATATCTATGCGATTCTGGAATTCCAGAGTCGGTATGTATAATATAAAAATAAAATAAATATGAAATTGACTACCTGTATTCCTTCCTCTTCAGTAAACTATATTCAAGACGTTAAGTAAAAATGTTTTATCAGTATTTGTGGTATATCTGTATTTAGGTATATTAATATGTGCACCCCAGGAGTATATGATCTGTACTTCCTGAAATAATTCATAAACAAATCTAAAATTAGGGTCGATTATTACTTAATGTTCTTTATGTTCTTAGACTTTTGCAAAATTCCTTTTTAGCACCCTGCGGGGTTGTGTTTTAGTCTGAAATTACAGATTTGAAAAACAAAGTTCATCGAGATTTCGGGTGTCCATGTGTCTTTTGTTCTATTCCTGGCCAAGCAATGAAGCGAAGCTCAATGACAACCGTCTAACGATAGCTTTTAAAACATTTGACTGTCTTTTTAGCATAACACATTCATTTAGTTCCCTTCTATTTATACCTACCCGCCATTGCATTTTGTGCTTGCCACAAAACCGTAGCAATAAAGACAGGAGTTACACACTCAGACTATTTTCCGTTTTATAAAGGTCGATTTTGTTATTTCCATTCGATGGTTACAGTAACTTTTAACCTTCGTCTACGTGTAGCTGTTAAAGATCTCATAAGGTCGTATCCGTAGTCCAGTTAATAACAGTGAACATTTTTCTTACCCTTCCAATAGAATGCCAAATAATGTTGAACAGGTTTAGCCTTTCTTCGTATCAACCATACTGAAACTCTATAATAGAGGCTATATCCAACTATCGCTTCACATCAGTTATAACGTTCTTCGTTGGTTTGGTTTATGTCCATGGATTGGTTTTCACGTAGGAAGTGATACTGACTGGATTGTAATGTCTGAGATATTAATTCGTGTGCACTTTCTAATGAATTCCACCCCGTGTCGCATTTCACATTAGTTATGTTCATTACTCCAAAAAATATCGACATGATGTAGAACATCAGTGGGCTGGTATAATTCATTCGGTAATCAAAACACGAAAATACGTAAAACTGCTCGATACCAGTCTACTAATAAATTACTGCAAGACAATTTTGCAACCGTTAACTAAGCACATTTTTGGGAATCAATTTCCATTTCTCTAGCATGTATGTACAATGTATATTGTAGGTAGAGAAAATATTGTATTGCACCTAAAAATTCTATACCGAGATTTCAACGGAAACACATGTTTTAGGCTTCCCTGAATAAATATAAAAGATTAGAACAGCCTCTGTGTATGCGCGTGCAGCATAACTCAAAAAGGAAAAGTCTGATATGTATATATATATATATATATATATATATATATATATATATATATATCAAACTTGGTATTTAAATTCAGTATCTTCCAAGGATGCGATATGATAATTTTTAGGAAAATAGTGACCACAACTACCCTTTACTTGGAACATCTCTCTCGAAAATTCCGATTTTCTCAAAGTGACCAGCGATTTTGATTAAAATACCCTATGTTTAAGATGTTTTTATAACAAACGAAATTTATATCTTGAATTTTCTGGAATAGCCTCTGAAGAATTTTCATTCTATATGACTTTTGTATAACTTGTAAAAGGTAAGGGATAGACAAAAGCTTACTGCACAAAAAATGTAGATCTCGTTAAAACACAATTTGCTCTATGCCAGGCATGGGTACGAGAGGAGAGATAGCAATTGTACGTACCTTACCCCATGTTCCCTTGCCAAGTGACGAAGGTTGTTTTGATAACACAAGGGCAGTTGTGTCTTCGTTCCACCTACGCTGGTGTTAACTATTTTATTCTATTAAACACATTTTGCATATAGTAATTATTACACCCACCTACATAATCCTCAAGTTTATAGCCTTTCTTTATCTTATGCGCTAAATATTCTTTCGCTACCTTATGATTAACTTAACTCTTTTTTTTTTTTTGGCCTAACGTCCTTTAAGCTGGTTGTTCATATCGGACGATGAATGAGGATGGTAAAAAATGCTCAAATGATCTCGAGGTCTATGAAGCTTAAAGTTACTCAGCATTCACCTTCTCAGGAAAAGGCAAAACCCCGAAAAAAAAATCTTATCCGGGTAGCTCATCCTAAGCGAGATTCGAAATCGCGACCTGTTGAACGTGAGGTACACACGCTTCCACACTATTCAGGTGGGCTTAACCAAATTGTTTTTCTTTGAGAATAAATAAATCAGCAAAGTTTCATGGTTATTTAGCCTTACAAGTATTTTAAAACTATTTCAACATAATAGTTCGGTTTTAAAGTCAATATTCTATAACTTGCGCGTAACATCTCTCGGGAGGTTTCACTGAGGGGTGCGTATGACTTCAAGTTCAGTTCGTGGAGCTTACGTTCTCTCTACAACCCTACCACCCTTAGAGAACTAATTTAAAATATACTTCAGATATAGTATTAATAAACAGCATATATAATTCTGAATAAAATCGCATCAAATAGATATAATATGGACGGACTCAACTTTCCAGATAAGTTCAATTCCGGATACCAAAAACTAGTAAGAAACTAAACTACTAAAAAGTGGAACCATATCTCCCTTTGATATGTTTACAAATACGAGTTTTCAGAAAGTAACATTTGAAATTGAAGCTAAATACCTGTAAGCTCACCAAGTTTGCTTGATGCCTCTGGCCATAGTGGCATTTGTATTGCAACGCTTTATATTTGAAATCCGCATATTAAACAGCAAGTTTTCCTGTTTTTGTAACCTACAAAAAGTTCTCTCTGGCATTTTCCATGAAACACACGTTCCGACGAAGCCATTCTTGCCCCTGAATGAGGTTTGTCTGAAGCAAAGGTAAAGGTGAGCAGCAGTGAGGGATGGTGTGAGGGAAGAATGCTTTCAGTGGAGTGGCCGTTTTGAGCCGAATTTTCCCAAGCCCGTCATACACATTTTTATTTTACTGTGGAGTCAAACGTTTGCAAGTCAACCTGTTATTCCTTTTACTGTTAAACTACTTAAACTTTTCTCAATCGGGAAGTCATTTTTGTTTCTTCTCCCTTTTATTTTACTCCTAGTCATGCACAAAGAACCGACTCTCATTACTGTTTCACATAGCCACCAGCTCTTAAAACATTTGACTATAGCCCAGTGTATTTCTTTATTTCCCTTCTACTTAGAAGGAAGCAAGTACTAAGGCCAATGCTAATGTTTATCTCAATTTCATATGATGTAAATAAAATGATAATTTTTTATGAGAATAGTTTGTTTGTGGAACAGGTATAGAAAGCCATGTGAATGGACCACGTCAGATTTTTGCAACTTATGTCAACTGCGGATGGTCTGCGTGCACTGTATTCTCAGTTCTCTTGATACAACTGGATGAGCTTATGGTATTGGTTTTCATGAAGAATGTATATGCTCTTGTTGAATGAAGCCGGGGAACCAAAGTGCAACAGCTACTCGACATTCATCCTGTGACCCACGGAAAACCGCGAGAGAAAACCTCAACCAAGGAAAATTCAAAACTGCATCCAAGCTTCGGTATGATGTACTAACCAGCTAAACCGCGAAAGTGGCTTTCACGCTATTAACACACATCTCGACACATATATTGCGTTACTCTCATGAGCAAGAGGCAAAAATGATAGCCCATTTTACTAAAGCATTTGTTTGCCAACAAGAAACTGGATAATCAAAATTGGTTATACATGAACGAAAGGAGATCCCAGTTTTTATGTTTATATTCACTGGATAGTTGCGCAACAGTTAGCGTGACATATTAAGTTACACAGAAGAAAATATATCATATATTACATTCACAAACCTTAGCTGGCATGTATCATTTATTAGTGGCAATACAAACCATTCTTAAGAAAGCTTATATATAAGCTTTTGTTAGTTTTAGTTAGTTTTAAAAAATCGAATAGCTAAATGCTTTAAACTTACATGTAGGTTGTTGTTAGTTTAGTTAGATTTCTGCATCTCTTAAGTGGAGCAAAGAACATCGTTACGATGTTTCCATGAACGGATTTGAATTTCTAGTCCGAGAGTTTGCACTGTGCGCTATGGTGACGAAGGATCAGCTCCTCACCCACAGATGGCACTGTAGAACGAAATTACGATTTGTGAACGCGAAATGGCGGAAAATTATGCGTCCAAAAAATCCACTACCCTCCACCAGGTTTTAAACTGCAATCTTGAGACATGTGTTATTTTATGTTACTGTCATTAATGTTATTGCATATGTGCTTGAAATGTTATTTCCAAGGTCAATGTTGGAAAAGAAGTAGAATATTGATATATCCATACCATACACATAGAAGGCACATTTTCTGTACCATGAACTTTTCACAAAAATGTTTCACAACAATGTCATATTTTGGCTGAAATGTCATTGGCTGAAATGCTGACTTTCTATTCCATATTATTTTCAATAATTTTATGAGCATTATGTTTCTAATTGATAACATTACCAATCATGCTCGTTTTAATTAACTAGCACAGAATAAAAGTACTACACCTCTAATTATGTAAGCACAATTATGAACATTAAGGAAAATGCGCTTTAAGAAAAACCAGAGAGCCAATTACTGACAATGTTGCCTGAAGCAAGTCGAACACGAAAAGAATCCGATTTCTCAAACCACATTGGAAACACGCGTTAAACTTTGCAAGTTGTATTGAAAGGTGCTCAGATATCTTCGGCATTCTCATTAAACATGTTAAAGAAATATTTTAATAACTTGAGGTAAGTTGAATACAATGAATAAACAGCGTGTTAGGGATATTTCTACAAAAATTTTATAGATGGCATCTTAATGTGTATCCTCATATGTGTTTCACACCGTTTGCTACCTGATATTCTTTGCATGGTCGTAACTGCACGTCGAAATGAACATCTGTCAATATAGACCATCCGTTTTATTTCGACGTTTTCACACCTCAATACGTGATGGGCTTAGGCAGTGTGATGGCTTTGGTCTTGCAGAAGGTTTTCAAATTCAGTTCCAATACAACATTCGTTATATATGACCAAGGAAACGGCTTCTTACCCGTGGTTTCATGGAAATTAAGCATGTGCGTCTTATGTTGCCACGCCTACATGGAGGTACCAACCAACTTCAAAACTGCTATTCTTAATAAGTAACATTAAAAATCCTCAGTTGAAGCAAATATTGCTGCAAAAATGTTTATTGCACTCTTCTTAACTACCAATACAAATAACTACACTTATACCACTAATAGCCTGCATAGTGTAGGTAAATACGCGTTGAACCAAGCGAGCTGGCTCCGCGATTTTTTACACTGCTTTACGCCGCTTTTACTACTATGGCAACGCAGGCGAGCTGGCTCCGCGGTAACTTCAGAGGTAGCATTAAGAAGTTTCAGGATTTGATTTCACTTGTCTACTTTGACCTTGGGTTTCTCGGGTCAGTAGGCGAATACTGCGGTGGTTTCCCATCTACCACGATTTTTTTTCCTTATTCCCCTTTTTTTCAGTTTTCTTCTCATAATATTTCGTCGTCCTCAGTGGTGTAATGGTTACCATGCTGACTTCATATATCCAAGGTCGCGGGTGCAAACCCGGCGGAGGACGATAGATTTTTTCGGGTGTAAAAATCCTTAGCATGGCTTACTTCGGAAGGGAAGTAAAGCCGTTGGTCCCGTGTCGTAGATTTACGGCACGTGAAAGAACCTCAACCCTGATAGTGAGGCCTCTGAGCAAAATTAAGCGGTATTTCACCTCCAATTTGGAATGGGACCAGTAGTTAACCGCCATTTCTTGTGCTTCTAATTCCGCATCTTCAGGTGCATACCGACAGTTGACGTTGATGCTGTCTCCAAGGAAAGATTATTTTCCATTGACGCCAGAGAGCTGTCTGGTTGCAGTGATCGTTCATCGCCCTCTCTGGGCAGCTACAGTGGTGTAATGAGTCTTTTCAGCCTAAGAGTATTAAGGACTTTCTCCCGCCTGCCTGTCTGTGCGTTTGCGTCTCATAGCCCCTGTGGTTCCTTAGCTTATCCGTTCCTCCTGGAAGGTCTTTAGCTACAGCAGATCGCTGGATGTCAACGTGCGCGAAGTATCTTCCTCCGTTGTATAACTTATACTCCAAATACGGTTTGAGAGTTTTCGGCATTCGCGGTACGTCATATTCCTTGTAATTATTTTAATTCCAAAAAGGAACGTGAGAAGAGTTGAAACGCCGTTCTCCAGCGTTTCTAATTCGCTGCATAAGAGCTAAACATTAAAATGATAAGATGTTAATGGATTTATTTAAGATTATGGATTTATTTATAATAATTAGTAATTTCCACCTCCGAAAGCGCCAACGCTGAGAATACAGACGAGTTTTTCACCGTTTAAATCCTTCTAGACAATATCGCTTGATCCTCTGCACTAATCAACATCAACGACACATTTTACTGCATTAAATGGTGTTTATTGCACAATGATAACGAAACGAAACTCATTTTTCATGAAACAGATTAGTTATCGTTCCCATCCTGCTGGTACTCTCCATAAATTTCTGAAGAATTATATTTGCATCGTAATAATTGCAATTTATGATAGGTTTCAGAGAATTTGGGTAAAGGTTTAAAATATATGTATAATCTTGATGTGCAGTATAAGCAGCGTTGTCTTTATTGGTGTGATAAAGTTTGTTATGTAATTCTCTACTAGTTTTCAAAATTGAATTACACGAAATTCACAAACAAAATACACTGGCTCTGCAAGTTAAACATTTTTCTTTAAGAAATCGTGGATGAAGCTATAAATATTAAACTTCTCCACGAGACAGTAATATCTTACATGTGCCTCCAATGATATGTTATTCGGAGTAAATGTTTTGGCATATCCACTTATTTTCACTGGCTGAGAATTAACATTTATAAAATCAGGAATATTAATAACACAGAGTACAACAGAAACAGTACAGGATAGTTACAACCGTTGTTTAACTACTATACTAGCCATTTGTGAGTGAGGCGTCACCCATTTACTTTATTTTGATGCGGAGCAAGTAGACTCTCTCCATGCATGCAGTAAACACATCACAGCAGGGATTTCCTCTCTTCCAAGACAAAGTATGTCATGTACCTGTTTATAATATCGGGAAGAGAAAGCATGGATACACACAAACTATCGACTCCTACGCTCATGCCTACTTAGGAGGCATCTTTCTTATTTCTAAAAATGGCGGAACAAGTGTTTAGTTTTCGGCAAAGTTCTACTGCACTCAGAAAATTCAACTTACAGTGGCAGTACGCAACCGATGCAAACGAGCCGACAGTTAGCACACAGAAGAACGTTTCCTTCAAATTGCGTTCAATCCCAATTAATTATCATATTCCTGTTCATATTCACTATAAATGTGAAATTTTCGTTAAAAGTCAATTCCCATACTGTTGGCGATCAAATGCAATTCCAACGGTATGACAAGTTAACACTGCTGAAATATATTTTATGTGAATAGTATAAAATTGTCATTATTTTCAATTACTTGTAATTATGTTACGACTAATGCAAAAGACAGAATACAGCAATTGTTCTACTAATCATGAACCTACAATAGGTAAATTATCCTATGAAGGTGCATTATGTATGTCAGATGCAAAATGTTTCATACTGCCACGCAATGAAGGAATTATCTGTTTTTGCTTTCCGTACAGTTGGTCGCGCAGTGCACAGTTAGCATTCGCCGGAGCATAGTGAATTTGAAACAATTTGTTCAGGGAAGGTAATCATCAATGGAAAGGTGCAAAAGCAATTTTTCTTCTTTGCTTTTCTCAAAGGGCAACCAGTTGGCAACCCCTGATGTAACTTAACAACCGTAGTGACGCTTTGAACAAATCTGTAACGAAACAACAAAAAATCAGTAATGCCTTCTATCAATCTTCGTAAGCTTCTAAACAACTTATTCAGAAACAAGAAAGCAATTTTAGAGTATTTGTAGAGCTTAATTGGACATTCAAAGAAAGAGAAAAGGTGCAAGCAGTGGAAGAAACCTGCAAAAATGCGTGGATATCAAAACATATGTACACATATTTTTTTTCTACTATGTATGTACATACAATGTTTATAGTTGCTAGAGAAGGTGTTGTATTCCACCCAAAAATTCTATGTTGGGATTTTGGCGGAAACATGCTTTGAGGTCCCATGCGCAAAAAGCATTTTTAGAAAAACATCAATATGTGTGTGTTGTGGACAGCATAGCTCAAAAACGAAAAGACAGATACCAAACTTGGTTTAGTATCTTTCAAGGATGCGACAGAGATTTTTCAAGAAATTCCGCCCACCCCAAACTACCCTTTACATGGACAATTTTTGAACACTTGGTTTTCTTAAAAATGGCTCTAAGGATTTTTATTAAAATAGCGTATACAAAATAAATTTACATCACAAATAAAATGTATGTTTTAAATTTTGTAGATATAAACTCTGAAGACCTCTCTATTTTGGATGAATTTTGCAGAATTTTGCATATCTGTTAAAGCGTAAGAGATAGACAAAAACTTACTACAGAAAAATATAGATCTCGTTAAAACACACATACAGTAGCGCTCGTAGGTATTTTGACAAAATAGTTTTTCAACATTTCTGTAGTTATAGCATTGGTCAGCTATTGTACAATATGTAACTTAAACTATAAACGACAATACATATGTAAACAAAAAATAACCCTTCTGGAGGTAGTGTATTGTATGTCAAGAAATAAAACTGAGAAAGCCATAGTTCATAAGTGTTTTGACAAAATAGTTTTGTACAGCAATATAAAACTAAACGTGCCTTTTCGGAGCAAGGCAACTAATATTCCGTTGCATAACCCTTTGCTTTTATAACATCTTCAGATCTTGCTGGCATTGAAGCAATAAGGGATATAATTGTTTCCTTAGGAATTGTTTGCCATTCACATTTCAATGTGTTAAAAAAAAATCCACTTTATTGGAAAATTCGCTTGTTCTGACGTCTGTCCAACACCTTCCACATATTATTTTCTATGGGGTTCAAGTCGGACTGTCATGTGGCCATGGCAAAACATTACTTTGTTTTATGTTGGACATAGGTTATTACACAATGAGAGCAATGTATTTAAGAATTATCATGCTGAAAACACCATTTTCGGGGCATATATTTTCTTCTACGTAGCATATGGTAGCATATGCTTATCTAATATCTCCTGTGGTCAGGACCTTTCATTACACCCTCTAAAGGACTTTCACCCTTAGTGGAGAAGCACCCCTCCCGTGTTTTACAGCAGGAACCTGGTAGCGGGGATTGAATCTTTCACCTTTAGGTTGATGAACATATTGAATACCATCAGAAGACATCAAATTAAATTTGCTCTCATCACTCCATAATACTCTTGTCCAGCGACGATGTTCTTTTGCAAAGGCAAGGCTCTTCTGTCTGTTGTGAGGATCTATGAAGGGTTAGCTATCAAATCCTCATCCTTTAATCTACGTTTTATAGTAGATACATGGACGTGTACTTCATAATTCTGTCTCACAGCGGCATAGATTTGACTTTCATGCTGACTTTCGAAGATCTAATAATGTTTGCCTTCTAATTATTCTATTTATTTTTTCGGTTGTTTTTCTAGGTCGACTCTGTCATGATTCGTTGTATAATGACCATGGACTTGGTAAAGTTTGTTCCAAACAGATACAAGTTGTCTGGATATTTAAAAATTACGAGCAACCTCTTCTTGTGATTTCCCTTCTTGCAAAGAACTTATTACACCTCCCGAAACTTTACACAGTATTCTTTACGTTGAGGTGGTGGCATAATATTTAGTGAATGATTCATAATTCGTCTGAAACACATACGAAGTAAAACTTCAGAAAGAGAAGTATAAATAATGTTTGTCAACAGACATTTGAGCCAGCTATACTATGTTACTGCCCCATTTAAAAGATACTTACCTAGAAGTGTTGACTCTGCTGTGTCGTTGTAAGCACTATCACCCACCTCCATCCTTGTACAATACACTTGGGCCGTCTGTGTAAGTACTGCCAACATAAGAGATTCTACAAATTTGAAATAATCCTCTCAGCAACTATACTTAGGGCGTTGATAGCCTGTGCATTCAATTTCTTCCTTCCCCATGTTATGAACTGACACACGGCTGACAGTGCTAGGAATAAGATACACACCGTTGCTGTCAGAAGTCATCTAAACGATATTACGTGTTTCACCGCTGCAACGTACGGAGCAGACCTGCTTGCTCTAGCACAAAATCAAGCTAGGTGGTGACGCCTGTGATGGATTATTGTGTAATATATCACCGAGTGATGGGGAATGATCAAATAGAAAATACATGTGAAATGAAGTGTCAAACACCAGAACGGTGAATCGCGATGGTATAATAAGAAATAATCTGCGGATATAGCAAACTCAGTTACCACATCTAAGTAACCAGCAGAGATCGCGAATCAAATGAAGTGACACATCTACCCCTTCCTGTGGCATCTATCAGCGTGTTGTAAAAGAGTTATCACTAGTGAGTTTAAACGGGGTAACGTTTGAGGGATTTACGTTAACAGCGCTAAAGGAACTGATCACGGTAAATTGAGTGTATACGGTAGGTATCACGCGCATGTTTCTCTCTCGCACATGCTGGCCGTGACGTCATCTGGTGTATATACTCTGCCACGGCGTGCTTACTGCTGTGATCATTGTTAACAAATTAAATGCTATGGTACTGTGTAAAGATACACATTCGGATTTTCCCCATCAAATCGTAAATAAAACAGATAACTTGTTCGGCATTAATCATTAGATTTAAATTATTGAAGCTAAAGGCACAATTGTTTAAAATATTAAATATAAGGGCTCACCATATGCGCCTATGTCTCACGCTGGTTAAATATTGCCCCAGTTGTATCTTGCTGGGATTCTTCTGTTTAATAACTGCATCCTATCAGAGTTTAAAGCTAGATTAGTAAATAACTCTATACATTAGTAGGTAGCGCGGAAAAAAAAACAGTAGTTATACAATAAAATATATTACCCGATGTGGTGTTTCCTACTTCATGTACATACTCAATTATTTATTCAGTTATAGCATACTTTTCTCATTTTTTTCTCGCCAAATCAGCGCGTTTGTTGCCGGGTATTTTCCGTTTTTCTGGTCTTCTTTTATTCATATTCTTCGGCCTAATAAATGGCAGGACGAACTTTTTGGCTTTCAGTGTCTGTAAGCAGCATGAGATTGAAGCCTAAGTGGTTGGTAGTGTTTGACGCCTGCTTTAACTACTTATGGCACCGCAGGCGGTGACACTGATTACACATGAATGAAGATGGAGCACTGGTGGAATGCGATGGCGGGGGAAACCGCAGAACCCCAGCGCCGCTTTGCCCACTATAAGTCTCACATGCGGTTGCTTGGGATCGAAACCGGGCCGTCTAGGTGATAGGTGAGTGGTCTAACCACTCGGCCACGGCGCGACCTGTGGCATAAGTCGTAGCATTTTTTAGCATAAATTTGTTTTTCAGAAACCTCTTTTGTACCTTCCTTACCATTATGTAAAACAAATCCTTCGACCAATAAATGGTTTCTGAATAATTTCAACACCTGAGGAATGTTGCAGAAAGCCCGCAAGCGGCAATTTTCAGCTTTTATAGCAGGATGCGAGATGTAGGATTTCTCTCTTATAATTCCAAGGTTAGAGAGTAAATTCCTATTCGATCCTCCCATATCACAGACTAAGGAACGGATTTTGAAACCTGCCTTTCGACCATTTGAACAATGTCTGTTTGTAATTCTTTTGTTACTGCCTCATAAACTTGTAGTATAGCGGTGTTTTCCACTTTCCTGCTAAGCTGCAGACCGCAACTTGTGTCTTCAGTGTTGTCATATTAAAAATGGGATTTCACTTTAATCTCATCAAAGCTCAGAGCAAGATCTTTCTCATACTTACTAACAGAACTTGCTTCCTGTTGTAATTGGTACGCATTTAATTTAATGATTCCTGTGATATGATGAATTGGGCCAAGCGTCTTTTGATGGTTATAGAACTTGTAGAGGACATTTAAGGCGTTCTCTCACATAATCATATGCCTTCTTAGACACGCATCTCAAAATGATTTCCTTTGAAATGTCATCAGAGTCCGAAATTTTTATATCTACCTGTAAGTAAAGCTTGCTGCTGGCAAAATGAGAAAATTTGCTGGTATGCACGTTCAACGCTTCTTAACTTACACATTTCGGATTGTGCTTCTTACAATTCATTTTCTAAACTTGTTATTTTCTTTTCTAATTTTAAATTGTGATTCTAAGTGATTAAGCTTCAGATTCAATGTCCTCTATATTTTTAGGTTCTGTGTTAAATGAAGAGGGAGAGGTAACAGGATTTTCGGAGATATTTACTATATTTATTTCAGAATTACTGTTTGTTTCTTATAACACAGTATTTACTATTGTTTTGCATCTCTGTTTACAAGCCGTTTTGTCTTCTTTTTTTAGGACTGCTGGCTACCTGATACAAGTCATTAGACAACTTTAAATTTGGATGTGGTAAAGCAATACGTTTTAATCTTTTTAGGAGCAAGTTTGAAGAGTTCCGTTTTTAAATTTTGTTCATATTCTTCCTTGTATGGAACGAATGCGGGAATTATCTGGAGAGAAACGATTATCCCTTCTACATAACTGAGCCCATTACGCAAAACAGTCACAAGAAGCTTGAATAACCAAAATCCTCATAAACATTGCCAGTGTAATGAGCGACCGCTACACCAGCTGACGTCATCAGCACGGAAGTTTACTGCGCATCTAGCTGGTGATACCTACCGTATTACTCAATATTCCGTGGGACTGATGATGTCACTGAATGCTCACGATTAGTGAGACTATTGGTCTCGCCTATTTGCTTTGTTTTCTCGATTCAAAAGCCAGTTCGGAGAGGACGTATTGTTTGCGTCTACAGGTAAATGTGCAGTGAGCCTCAGTCCATAGGTACCTAGTTATCGCTGAAATGGGTATGTGACTATTAAGGGACAAAACTCACGAAACATAGGGCTCCCCGACGTGCACTAAAATAAGAATCCAGTGTTTTCCATTATTACGCGCCCACATAAACCGTACTCCCCCATCCTCCCAAAAGACACCCTTACCACAAAAATCATGTATTTATAGCCAGAAGGAGAATCTCCCCGATATGGAGTCCCTACATCCAATGACGAAACCCAAGGAAGTGACCGATGTCACCTCCTCGCCGGACAATACAACGAACGATCTCAGGCGTCCAGGAGAATAACGACTCACATGTTCTGCTTATACATTTGCAACTGCGTTTTCTAGCCGGAGAATTGGGATTTAATTTAACTTTAAATACACATGCTAAGAAAAAATGATCAACATTCCCAACATTTTCCATCTAATTTTAAAAAATACAGGCAGTATGCTCAGTAATACGTACACAATTTTCGAACTGGAAATATTCAACTAATGGTGGTGGTGCTTTATTACATTGTGAATAAATAAATAATAACTTATAAGCAATATTATAAGAGAATACGTGCAGTAAACTGTCTTACGGACGTGAAACTAAAGTTTTCTCAACCCCAAAACCTCATATTCTCCCTTATCATACCATATTGATTTGTTAATTTTTACATTTTAGCGCATTTGTACAACTTATACCTAGCTGGAGAAGGTATTATATTGCACCCAAAGCTTCTATACCGATATTTCATTGGAAATATATCTTCACATCCCCTCAATCAAAAAAGTTTACAGAAACGCCAGTGTGTGTGTGTGTGTGTGTGTGTGTGTGTGTGTGTGTGTGTGTGGACAGCATAACTCAAAAATGAAAACTCCGTTAAATACCAAACTTGGTACTTGGTATTTAAGTCCAAATCTCCTAACGGTCTGACACGAAGATTTTGAAGCAAACTTCCCAATCTCAGTCTACTCTTTACCTGCACAAATTTCCGAAAATTTTTCTTTTTTAAAACGTGTCTCTAACCACGTTGATTAAAATACCGTATGTTATACTCACATGACAAATAATATGTATATCTCGAATTTCCTGGGAATAGCCTCTGAAGTCCTCTTCATTCAGAATGATTCTTGCATAACTGCTAAACCGTAAGAGACAGACAAATCTCTACTACACAAAAAAAAAAAAAAAAATGTAGATGTCTTCAAAACATACAATTTATGTCCTTTACAGTTTTGTTATGGAGGTAACTTTTTCCGAGATATTCCTCGTAATTTGTTTCAATTTTCAATCATTTATACCTCTTCTCCGACAGGAAGTCGCCCGTGTTTCTTTTGTTTAACTTCTGGCAAGCAAAGAAATGACAATCGCATAGCATCAGCTTCTAAAACTCTTAACTACCGCCTTAACATAAGAAAATCTTTTAGTTTCCGTCTACATACAAGGAACTAAGTAATAAGAACACTTTCCTAATGATTATCTCGATTAACATGGTGTAAAAAAAACGAATAATCTCTTGTAAGACGTTTGTAGAAGAATTAGAAAAAGCCATGTGAGTGTAACACAAGATTTTTATCATGAAAATGAAGTAATCGTTTTAAACTGAAATAAGATCACACTTTTAAAATTCAGTATGTAAATTTTCTTACACAAACATTTTCTGAACAATAGGGTACACACAAGAGAATTAGAAGTGGGGTTATCCTATTTTTACCGGATTCATTAACTTAACTTAGTCCCCATCTGGAGGTCTTACACACCCTAGACTTCCGATGGGGTCTATGGTCAAAGGGCTGCCGAGGAGCCCACGAAAATTTAATCTTGAAATGAAGAACCCTGAACGACGGAGGAGCCAGGCATGAGAATGAGGGAAGTAGCTCATATATGGCGAAATGTATTATGAAGCATTTTGTGGAAGAAATGTAGGGAGAAACCGGAGAACTCCACCCAGACGTGGTTAGTTCATCTCAAATTTCCCTGGTTGCCACTTCCTGCGTTTTCTTTAATGGATCACCATTATTGGTGTATTTTATGTTCCTGGTGTCCACAATTACAAATTTACTGTCGATCCAGCGATGATGTAAACAAAATATTTTGTATCCCTCCGTTTCATACAGCTGAGAGGAGCAGACACAAACAATCCCCATGTGGACTTATGTATCGTATTTATAATACAATAAGATTAAGTATTGATGATGGCAATGATAATAGTAAGCAATATAATAAACCCAAAATAAAAGATACGTTGTAACTAAATATCGAATTATTAAAGTAAAACTTATGTTAACCAATATCTGCATCATTATTGGAAAGAGTTGTAGTATCTAGTCCCAACATAGACATCCTCTCAGTCTTCAATTATATTCATTTAATTTTGTTTCAGAAGTCAAAATATATCTTATATCTTTATGAAAGATGGATCGCTTTAAACTCGGGTCATAGTTGATAGGATTTAATACTTCTAATACTTCGTCTAATGTTGGCGGTTTGTTATATAAGGAACATTCTTGCACTTATCTACGGAGACAGCATTTGTAAAACGGTTTCTTCTAATGCTGACTTACAATTGTTTCCTTTCTTCTTTGATTGAAATTATATTTACATTTACATGCAACGCTACACTTAGAAATACGGAATACTTTGCAATTAGTTTACCAATGTTATCCACGACAGTTGGATTCTCCTGCATTAGTTTGTTCAAATATTCAACATTTGTTGCTGATTTTAACGAATTACACGTAGGATATTTCACTAGTTCGCTTTTACTATCGCTCCCCAAGATAAAAGCAGTTGTAGAAGCAGCCATATTTATCGTATTACTGATTTCTCATCGTTACCTTACAAATGAAAAAATCTGATGTGTACCATTCACATGACTTTCTCCATATCCCTGCAACAAATAATTCTTAAAAAGCTTATACTTCTATTTACTTTATGCTAATCAGAAAAAATTAGCAGAAATAGTCTAATTACTCGCATCCTTGTAAGTAGAAGCGAAATAAAGGACAACCGTAGGTTAAAGTGATAGTCAAAAGCTGGTTGCTATGTCAATGAAGTTCCTTTGTTTATATGGATAGGAGTTGACAAGTTCCAGTATGAGAAAACTATACGTTTTTCATAGCAGAAACCAAAAATAAGGAATGTCACAAAAACGACCAACTCCACGAAAAAAAGTATATAACATAAATTGTGTGTTTTAAAGTGCTGTACATTTTTGTGTAGTAAGTTTTTGTCCATCTCTTACGGTTTAGCAGTTATTCAAAATTTAGTAAAATTCATCCAGAATAAACTACTATTCAGAGGCTATTCCCAGAAAATTCAAGATATACATTTCATTTGTCAGGTAAATATGTTTAATGTCCGAAATTTTAATCAAAATCGTTAGAGCCATTTTTGAGAAAATCAGAATTTTCGAAAAAAGTTCCATGTAAAGGGTAGTTGGGGTTGGGGGGATTTTTCTCAAAATCTTCGTGTCGCATCCCTGGAAGATACTAAACTTAAATACCAAGTTTGGTATTTTACCGACTTTTCGCTTTTGAGTTATCGTGTTCACAGACACACGGACGCACACACACACACACACACACGGCCCTTTTTGTGAAAATGCTTTTTTTTAATATTGGGGACCCTAAAATATATATTTCCGGAGAAATCTCGGTATCGAATTTTTGGTGGAGTGCAATACTTGCTCTATACACTATGTACATAGTGCGTATGGAAAAAGTAAAAAGAGGCGTGAACGTCGCCGAAATGAATTAAACACAACCTTCTTTGCTTTTTTGTACTATGTTTTACTGACATGCGTACTTCTTGTAGCAGTAGTATTTCCTGCATCTCCTAAGTGAAGCAAAGGGCATCGTTACGATGTTTCCATGATGGGATGTTAATGTCTAATTCGTGAGATAGCCACTATGCGCCATGGTGACGAGGGATCAGGTCGTCGCTAAGAGATGAAATGGCGTAACATTTTATCCAAGAACCTTCTTCTTTTAATGTATGGGGCTATTTTACGAGCAAATATACATTACGCGGGACTACCGGCTTTACCTTCCTTCCGAAAGAAGCCAAACTAAAGATTTTTGCTTCCGAAAGAACTGCTTCACCCTCCCTCACGTTTGAACCTGTAATCTGGGGTTTTAGAGGCTAGCATGAAGGGCAACAATACACTTATTGAATATCCACGAATAATTGCATATATTGAAGCTACTATCTTAAGCTGTGTATTGTTTTCTCGCATAGCGCGGGCTAGTTAATGACGTCATTTGTTTACATCACGTTTGGTTCTGAGAGCCAAAGCCATAGTTCTTGAGAGGCATTCATACCCAAATCTCACTTAGACTACCGATATCAAATTCAATAAACTTAACTGAAAATTGAGTAATTTTTGGAATATATTACTAGGGAGGTCTGGTGTAGATTTCATGTGCACTCAAAAGTACTTTGAGGATTGGTAACTAAAAGTGAGTATTATAATATGTTTCAAAATTTACAAAACAGGTCCCACACCGGGTGCTTCTACCTGCCCCGTCATTATCCAGGCATGCCGTACCACCATTTAACTGGGCCCTCCCCATCCTAAACCACAGGCGAGATAGAGCACCCAGCGGGCCTCCCCACACCCCACCAACAGCATATTTCCGGCCGTGAAATAGAGACTGTTTGGCAGCAGAGTGCAGCTTGACTCGGACCAAATGACTTGCAGTTTTTCTTTGCATTATATATTCAGGAGAGTTTGTGTAAACAGTCCGTGAGAGTTGACAGATATTCTTGGTTTAAAATCTTCTGCAGGAAATTATGACATTCTAATACTTACAGAGAAACGGTTTTCAAAACTTTAAATTGTTCCACACAATGCAATTTTCGAAAAAGAAGCTTGAAAAGTTTTATGCTTGATTAAAAGTAGTACAAAAGAAAGTTGATGAGATTATTTTCTTCTAATATCACCAGTGCTTGTGTAATTAAATAATAAACTTCATATTTCTATAGAAAAAATAAAAAATTAATAAAATGTCAATTAAATAATTTGTTTCTCCTAAACTAAAATTGAAGAAAACTGCCGCAGAGGAGAGAAGGAAGAGGAAGGAGGGTCCAACTTATGTGTCTGAAGGGTTTTGGACTGTTTTGAACTTTAAAGCTTGATTTACTCGTTTACAGTTTTTTCAATATTTTTTGCCATTCAAAATGTTCTTCACGATGCAGGTTTTATTCACGCTTTATTAAATTTTTAGCATAGGTTTTTAAAAAGCAGAAAAATATATCCATCATATGATTTTTTTAAAATTTCAGATATTGTTGTAGATATTGATTTTTAAAATCAATTATATTATAACATTTCTTGAATTTTTGTCTGCTTCTTGCTTTAATATTTTTAGCTTTTGAACTAATTGTGGTACAATAAATTCATATAATAGTTCTATCTCTGACACTTATTGCATAAAAAGATTACATTTTTAATCATTTTCATCGTGTAGAGTGATTTGAATTCGGCGCCAGATTTTTAATTTAAAAACTAATAACTCAAAAGCTACTTATGACACATAAACCAAATTTTAAAGCATATAACTACTATACAACATAAATATATTTTCAAAATTTCAGGCTGATTACTTGAAAACTGTAGGATTTAGAAATTTCACAGATGCATTACCTTAAACATGATTTAACGCCACTCAAACACGTAAGTAATAACTACAAGTGCTAATTTAGTACAATTTGTGTAATTTTATAATTGAGAATTTTGAGGTTATGTGATGATATAGACCAGGAAGACTGCGTTTCGGCAGGGGTATGCTGGCAATAAGCCGGTTTGTAAGCCTCTAATACAGAGCTCGTATTTCTAACATACATACATTTTTTGATCACGAAATTATGATCATGGATTTTATAATGTGGGTACATTTCAAACGAAATACAGAGATGAACTCATTGTCACTGTCACTTGTTGGAGTACGACGCAAATGCAACTACATGGTATTCGAAACGACAATGTTTTCTAAAAAAACAGGGAACATAAACCGTAAATAATAATGATATAAGTGTTATTGTTCTGGTTCAATATTTCTAGCGGGCCGCGCCGTGGCCGAGTGGTCAGACCATTCACCTCTCACCTAGACGGACCGGTTTCGATCCCAAGCGACCGCATGCGAGATTTGTGGTGGACAAAGCGGCGCAGGGGCGGGTTTTCTCTGGGTTCTCCGGTTTCCCCCACCATTACATTCCACCGGGGCTCCATCTTCATGTATCATCAGTGTCACCGCCTGTGGTGCCATTGCAGTGAAAGCGGGCGTTAAACACTACAAATATATATATATATTTTTCTGGTGGTTCCCTGTACATTATGTAAGTATGCAGAATTATTTTAAAAACTAATAAAACACTGAAAACGCAGTGTAACATTTGTTATTGCTTTCTCTGTATCAGCTGTTAGTAGATAATAATTTTATTGACATTGAATTCATATGAATTAAATTATTCTGCCAGCATTTCCAAATTTCGATTATCTTAGGCGGATACATTCTTACTTCCCAAAACTTCGCTGTGCTGCTCTACGATTGTGATAAACAATCGTTTGTGGAGAGAGAATCTTATGATTGTCCGAAATGTTAATCCACAAATGAAAGCCATGGAGCAACACACCTCTTGCGGACATCTTATACATCCAGTGAATAAAAATAAGCGATTAACACAGCATTTATAGCACTTTCTAGCTTTCAGACTCAATGATTGTTCCGATAAATATACGAAGTACGTCCATGGCGATTTAAAGTTGTTTAATGGCATTGCACTGAGTGAACATTACCCTCCCACTAATATTATACTGAAGTAAATATCACCGTTTACCAAAGTGAAGAGGAATCGGCACTCATACATGTACTCTGGAGCACACTCATGTAGTTGTACCTTCGGGTTTAATTTCTAAAACTTACGTAAAGGCTATATTCTTGCCAAATATATGGTAAGCAGGCAAATGCAGTATAATGAAAGAATTAAAAAGAGCAATCTATTAGTTTTAGACATTTAATTTTTAAAAAATGTGGTATGGTCTAAATAGAACTACAGGAGCACACTCCTAGTTAATATTGCAGCAAAATCCAAAGGATGCAACCATCAAAGATCCCCCCATATTTTAGATTGTTTTAATGTCAGGTAACATATAAACAAGGTTCTTATTTGTAAGTTATATATGAGAACTGATGTAGTAGTTTCAGTCAGCTAAATCGTGAATTTGAAAATATAGATAAGTTCATGAATCGAAAGCGCGACAAAACAAACAAACTAACAAAAGTTACTTACAGTTCACGAAAGAAACAAATCAGTCATGTAAGACATGTAGGTCGTGAAAAATGCAATCATGTGAGTTTGCTTCTGAAATATTTTCTGTTACAGCCACAGCAAAAACCACTTGCACATTGCTATTTTAACTCTGTTAAAATGAATGTAATTTTTGGTATAAACTACCGTCAAATATAAAATAAGACATTATGGAATAAGTTATAGATAGGTAATCGGAATCTTAGACTACAATTAGTAGTTTTTTAGTACGGAATGGTTGTCTTTGCACCACATATATTACCGAAGACATTAGTTCAAGTTAAATATGAAAAGGTCATGACTTTGACTCACTGAATGTCAATGGACACTGTTAAGAACACCGATTCTCCCACAAGGTCTTATGCTTATTAGACGTCTCAAAAGTGGTTGACGATAATGCTTATCCTAGGTTTGAAATTTCCGGTTCCTCCATGCACGATTAATATTAGAATTTCCGTGCATTGTCTCCGAAATGCGTTGTGCTATACCTTCACACTGCTATTTCTAGCAATACAAAAATTGTCGCAGTGGCCAGTCTGCGCAAAAACTGTAAAGAAACGAAGTATTTCTTAATTTTCCCGCATTGTTCCATTAGGCTGCACGTTACTTGCTCGGTTGTTTACAGTGGAAATGGCGGCCATAGTTCAGATAGTGGTACCCTAAGTACAGTGACCCTAGGATTCACTAGCTGTCCCATCTTGAGCAAGTGCCATTTAGGGGGAACAGTGTTCTGTGAAGAGGCCTGTTGCATATGAAAGATTTTCTTTTTATTCTTCTTCTTAACTTTCATAGGTTTTGTGTTATCAATTGCTGTCTCCATATTGCATTTTTGGATATTTTAATTTAAATTACATCCCATTCTTTGCAATTCGTTTTCACTTTTAGCTATCAATATTTGATCATTTGGAAATATCATGCTTTCACTTCTCTTACCTCTAAATTAATTCTCCCTATTGTTTGTTGTTTCCGTGATTTGAGCTTAGTATATGTAGTATAATATATAGGATGTCCCAGAGTTCAACCGCACAAATTGGTAGAATTTTAGAGGGGTTCTAGATGAACAGATTGAGATGGAGAACCTATTGTCCCTTTTGCCAAATGTCAAAATTATGTCATGTTCTTTGGATCGCACAATGACCGTAACTTAAAAGAATATGGACGTGTCTCCTATTGTCATTCAGAATGCTTCATTGTGTGTTAGTCGTCGAATGAATGCACTATTGGTACACAATCCATTCGATATTTAAAATTATTGGATTCTCAACTTTGGCAAGCTTGCATGTCCTTTGAGGGTGTGCACGCCACTGATAACTGTTCGGTTCAATTCAGGTCATACGTAATTGGCGAGATGCTCAGCTCTAACATACTGGTGGGTGAGTCAGAATAGAGCTGTTCATCGAATCCCACGATACAAATGAATGCGTAGGCTTCCACGACCTATGTATTGATGTGTCTTCTTAGCTTCCGTAGAAGGCCGCGTTATCTTGCATGGGAATGCCGACGTTTCGCTCATCTTGCCGTGAGCTTTTTTGGGCTCTTGTGCGGTGGTTGGAGGAGCCAGGAGCAGGAACTAGTCGCCCGAGTGTACTCGGACGGGGGCAAATCACCACGGTACCTATCCGCTTTTCTCGCGGATTTACCCGTGTGATATAAAAGATGTAGTCTTGTGCAAGCGTTTATGTCTGTGTCGAAGTAATGTGGGCAGGATGTTTCCCTCTGTGCAGCCGGCGCGGGCTGGCTTACCTACCGGAGTAGTCACCCACCCAGAGAGGGACCAGGCCCGATGCTGCTTAACTTGGCCAGCCGCTTGCGGGCTGTCAAGGAAAGCAGTGCCGGCTAGCGGGGAGAACTGAAAGGATGTAGGTACGGGGTGGGGGAAGCCAGTGTTGCAGATCTGGTCGGAGTACAACTGGACGGTCACCCGTCCGAGTTGAGACCGGGCCCGATGCTGCTTAACTTGGCGGATAGAGCTGTAAAGAAGGGAGAGGCGGCCGAAAAACTACTATCCCAAGGCGTCCTTGGGAAGGCAGTAGCTTACGCGTCTCCTAGGCAGCGTATGGTCGTAAAGACCGAGAGTGTTCACCTGGGGATTTGGGTGAGGAGCATGTTTAGTGTATATTGTGCGAGCTCTTTCTCGCACAACTTCCACCATGTAAGGGATTCCGGAGTGGGAATGGAGACTGTGAGACGGGAACCTACGGTCTGTGACATATATCATCCTCAATGCCCTGTTCTGCACGGTCTGCAGTCTGCGGATGGTGGAACGAGCCACCGAACCCCAGACCTCGCAGCCGTACAGCATCAGGGGCGGGATGACCGCGCGGTACAGCCGTAGTTTTAGGTGTGTAGGCATGGCGGAGTGGAAGATGGGAAACAACTGCCGTAGGCAGCGTGTTCCATACCGACCTTCTCCCTGACATGTGGAGTGAAAGTAAGGCCGCGGTCGAGGAGGACTCCAAGGTATTTGGCGGTGCGGACCAGGGAATCCGCCGCCGCCGCAACCTCAGCGACCTCTCCGGTCGCCAGTCACGGACTTTAGCCAGCAGTAGAGCTGAGCTCTTCTGCGGGCTGATGGCCATCCGCCACTGTTCACTCCATCTGCCTATGGCCTGGAGCTGTCTCTGTAGTGGGGGGAAGCAATATCGGGCGTTCTTGTTACGTGCCATTATGAGGACATCGTCGGCATACTGGCACGTAACTGTACTGGGTTCTGTGGGGAAGTCGGACATGTAGGCGGCAAAGAGTATCGGCGACAGCACGCTGCCTTCCGGCACTCCCGCCGCTATGGGTCTAACTGTGGAATGCCTCCCCTCCACCCTCACCCTGAAAGTGCGGTCCCGAAGGAAGCTACTAAGCAGGTGTAGGTAGGGGGGAGGGATTTCTGCGTTCTTGAGCTTGTACAAGAGTCCCTGATGCCATGTGGTGGCGAAGGCCTTTTCCACGTCCAAGAGTACCGCGACTGCTTTGAAGTTGTCCTGGAAGCCCAGGGCAGCCTTCTCAGCCAGTCGCAGCAGCTGCAAGGGTTGTGGAATGTCCAGTACGGAAACCAAACTGGTGATCCGGGAGTAGGAGTCTCTCCTCGAAGAGAGGGGTGAGGCGAGGTAGGAGTAACCGCTCGAATACTTTCGAGACGATCGGAAGTAAGCTAATAGATCTATAGCTTGACGGGAAGACCGGGTCCTTGCCGGGTTTCAAAATGCATACTACCCTCGCCTCCTTCCAACACGTTGGAAAGTGACGTAGGTGTAGGCATGCATTGTAAATCCGCGCCAGGTGGATTACGGCCTTTCTGAGTAGGTGCTGGAGCATAGGCGCCGTGACGCCTTCATGTCCAGGGGCTTTGTTGGGCTTTAGGTTGTTGAGTTGGGAAGCCACCTCTTTCGGGGTGACTAAAGGAATGCGGATCTCCTCGTGGGGCGGCGGGGGCTCCTCGTAGAGGTAGTCTACCGTCGCTCCCACGAGCTCAGTAAAGTCCTCGTCCTGGTGGTCTTCGCGGGGTTCGAATTGAGACTCCAGATAATCTGCGAAATCCGTGGCTTTATCCTGGGGCTCAAAAGAGAGTCTCCCACGGGTGCCATGGATGGGATGCTGAAACTGACTTTTGTCTTTCCTGAGGGATCGGATGCTTATTTGCTCTCGCTTATATAGTGGCAGTGCGGAGGAGGTTGCCCCGCCCTCTCGCTTCTGGTTGGCTAGTTGCCTGCAATTGGCGTGGGTGCTGGTGCCGCTCTTTCCTGGTGGTGTTGGAGTTGCTTTACGCCTTCTTTTTCCAGGTTTTTGTTTCCTTTTAGTCTTACTTCTTCTTCTATATTGTGGTTTGGATCTTCTTTTACTAAATGCTGCCGTAGTTTGTCGTTAGTTTCTAGAGTGCCGCATGTCTCCACCCCTTGCCTCTCTTTGGCTGGTGGCCAGCCTATGGCTCTCCTTGTGAGCAGAGTTTTCCGCCGTCCCTGTTGATGTTCTTTTCTTTGCTTTCACGGGTCATTCTGTGATGAAAATTGCTGCAGGTGGCTATAAGCTGTGTGTTGTCAAAGTCGATGTGGTGGCCGGTTATTATTACGTGTTCAGCTAGTGCGGATTTTTCGTGTTGGTTGAGTTTTAGACTGCGTATGTGTTCTTTTCTGCACGTTATTATGGACCATGTAAGCACTTCCAGAGTCGCATCTAATTCTATATATGCCCGGGTTTAGGAGCGGGTTGCTGGTATCTTTGGCTGATCGTAGGAACGATCTGAGCTTTCTTGTTGAGTTGTAGCGAGTTCTGATGTCGTAGCTTTTAAGGACTTTGGAAATCCTGTCTGTGACGCCTCGGATATATGGTACACTGATCCATTTTTTGTTTTCTTTTTTCCTAGAGTCCTGATCGTCATTCTTTTGGGGGTTTCTTCGGTTGGTGTTCCTTTGTATTGCCCGTATTTCTTTGAATGCAAAACCATTAACCCTGAGAATGCTGTTCAGGTGTCTCATTTCCTCTCTGACGAGCTCTGGGTCGCATATGCGAATGGCGCGAAGGAATAGTGCGTTTATCATTCCTCGTTTTATGGCGGGTGGATGGTGAGAAGACGCATCTAAATATCTGTTGGTGTGGGTGGGTTTTCTGAAGACTGAGCAGTGTACAGTCTTGCTCGTTTCATCTCGTTGTACCAATACGTCTAAAAATTGTAGTATTCTGGTGTCTTCTATTCCATTGTAAATTGTATGCTAGGATGGAGGCTGTTTAGATGTTGGAGAAAACTGGTTATGGTGTCTCTGGCGTGTGACCATACTACAAAAGTATCGTCCACGTATCTTAGCCAGAGTACTGGTTTGAGGTTGTATGTGTCTGTTGCCGTATTTTCAAAGTCTTCCATGAATAGATTTGCGACAGTAGGTGAGAGAGGACAGCCCATCGCTGCTCCCTTCTTCTGTTTGAAGAGCTCTCCTCTGTAACTGAAGTAAGTGGATGTTAGGCAGTGCTCAACTAGATCCAGCCAGTCTTCAGGAAACCCATTGCTGTCGAGTTTGTCTGCGATGATTCTTAGAGAGTCCTTGATCGGAATCTTGGTGAACAGCGATTGCACATCGAAGCTGACGAGAATATGGTTGTGTTTAAGGGGGAATTTTCGTATTATTTGTACAAAGTGTGCAGTCTCGAACAAAGCTGTTTGTTTTCCCCACCAGAGTCTGAAGCTTTTCAGCTAGGAATCTGGCTAGAGAATGTGTTGGCGAGCCAATGGCGCTCACTATTGGTCTCAGAGGTGTGTCTTCCTTGTGTATCTTTGGTAGCCCATAGGTTGATGGTGTTCGTGAGTCGTGTGGGATCAATCATTTCTGCTTTTCTTTTGGAATTGAGGAAGCCTGTAGAATGAGCGTTGTGCGTCTTTCCACGGCAGAGGTGGGATTCTTATGTATTCTGTTGTGGGCGGGGTGTTTAGCAGGCAGAGCATCTTTTCATGAGAGTCGGTGGTGTTCATGATGACGGTGGCATTGCCCTTGTCCGCAGGTAGAATTATGATGTGTGAATTTGAAGAGATGGCTCTTAGTGCCTCGCATTCTGCATTAGTTATGTTGGGTTGTGGTGGTTTAGCCCTGCTGAGCATCCCAAAAATTTTGAGCCTCAGCTCGTTAGCCGCCTGTTCAGGAAGGCTCGCTGCGACTGGTTCTATTGCTGCTATGATTTCTTCATTGGGAATCCGTTTTGGTGAAGGTGTAAATTTAAGACCCTTTGCTAGTATGGTCTTGGTGGGCTCACCGATGACAATGCTCGATAAGTTCACTACAAGAGTGTCATTGTCTAGTTGTGGTGTCGGAGGAAGCTGCCGGTCATACAATCTCTGGAACTTCTGCTGTGACGTTCTGCAGTTATTTGATTATGGAAATTGAAGAGACCGGAATACTACCATTTTTAGACGTCTTGGTACAACGAGATGAAACGAGCAAGACTGCACACTGCTCAGTCTTCAGAAAACCCACTCACACCAACAGATATTTAGATGGGTCTTCTCACCATCCACCCGCCATAAAACGAGGAATGATAAACGCACTATTCCTCCGCGCCATTCGCATATACGACCCAGAGCTCGTCAGAGAGGAAGTGAGACACCTGAACAGCATTCTCAGGGCTTGCATACAAAGAAATACGGGGAATACAAAGGAACACCAACCGAAGAAACCCCCAAAAGAACGACGATCAGGACTCTAGAAAAAACAACAAAAAATGGATCAGTGTACCATACATCCGAGGCGTCACAGACAGGATTTCCAAAGTCCTTAAAAGCTACGACATCAGAACTCGCTACAACTCAACAAGAAAGCTCAGATCGTTCCTACGACCAGCCAAAGATACCAGCAACCCGCTCCTTAACCCGGGCACATATAGAATTTGATGCGACTGTGGAAGTGCCTACATGGTCCATAATAACGCGCAGAAAAGAACACATACGCAGTCTAAAACTCAAACAACCCGAAAAATCCGCACTAGCTGAACACGTAATAACAACCGGCCACCACATCGACTTTGACAACACACAGCTTATAGCCACCTGCAGCAATTTTCATCACAGAATGACCCGTGAAAGCATAGAGCTTTTCAAAGAAAAGAACAACATCAACAGGGACGGCGGAAAACTCTGCTCACAAGGAGAGCCATAGGCTGGCCTCCAGCCAAAGAGAGGCAAGGGGCGGAGACATGCGGCACTCTAGAAACTGACGACAAACTACGGCAGCGTTTACTAAAAGAAGATCCAAACCACAATCTAGAACAAGAAATAAGACAAAAAGGAAACAAAAACCTGGAAAAAGAAAGCGTAAAGCAACTCCAACACCACCACGAAATAGCAGCGCCTGCACCCACGCCAATTGCAGGCAACTAGCCAACCAGAAGTGAGAGGGCGGGGAAACCTCCACCGCACTGCCACTATATAAGCGAGAGCAAATAAGCAACCACCGCACAAGAGCCCAGAAGAAGCCCTCGGCAAGATGAGCGAAACGTCGGCATTCCCACGATACAAAGTTCGCAGCGTTCTCTGAAGCTCCATTTTTAGGTTTTTAATTTTCTTGTTTTCTCAAAGAGCTACACAATTCCAGCAGCACTAATACGCTTTTCTTACATTTCTGAAGCCGACAGGATAAACCCTCCAGTAAAATTCACTTGAAAAGGACTGAATGATGTCTACGTAGTGCTCAACATTAAGTGCAGTAATCCACAAAGAACCTGCGTAGATTAATGCAATGAAATAGGTATATTTATGAAAATATTTATGTAATGAGTACTATAAAACGTAGTAACTGAACTATGTTTTTGGGTGGAATTAAAAAAAACTGATAATTTCTTAGATTCTAACTTTGATTTTATTCGTATGTATGTATTGTGCAGTTTTAATCAGTTGAGCTACTGTGGTCCTGCGAGAATATACTTCTCAAACTCTTGTCTAATGTACACACGTGAGTACTGTGAGAACCATGAACTGCTAAGCATTATGTTCATATTATAAAAGTATAGGTACTCATTATCTGTAAGTACATACATTGTTTCAACAAGGTGCGAAACGGAGACCAAACATATTGACATCCTAAGCTAATCTAAGCTGCAAACTTCTGAGCTTGGGTGCTTTTTGAATCACATTAAGATCTTCACTTGTCATATGCCCGTTGAGTCAGATGAACAAGTTTCTGGCCCAAACCTTAGCTGCTTGAGGTTCACAACATTTCTGGAATTTTTGACAGGGGACGAGGTTCATTTCTTCATAGGTGGAACCTGTGCAGGGACGTTGAGATTGTCACATTGAACAGATCCTCTGGTGACCTGTTGTATTCTGTGATTCGGATATTGTATTATTTCTCGAAGTCTCTTTCTATTTGCCTTTAATGTAGAGAATTTTCTTTTCATGGTTGAATGCTTCTTCTTGAGTGGTCCAGAGTCCTTAATCAGTTTCATTAGGTACCTGTTTTACTACAGAGCTAGTTCTTTATTTTTGTTTAATTTGAAGTTCATTTGATACGATGATAGTATAGTTTCGTAAATTGTGAACTGGATATACACGTGTGTAATGTGTACGTACATAATATATCAATGTATGATACACAGTGTTTAGAAACTCCTTCGAGGGGTATGGAGAAGCGTACTCTTTCAAGTGTTAAATGCAATTGTTATTGAAACGTTCTCCGTTGCACCTACATACTAATTGTACATTAAATTTATTTTATTTGTCGGTGTGAATATATCATATTGTGTAACGCAGCAAAATGTGAACGGATCATTATAAAATACAAAGGAAACAATATAAAAATAAAGGTATCTATAGAGGCTTGAACCTTCAAATCCCTTAACATATTGACCCGATACCCACAAGCTTACCATAGCTTTGAATAGTGTCATTATATCTGCGGTCTCTGAAATTCGGATGTTCTCGTCACGGTCCACTGCGGTTTCATCAGTGGCGTGATAACTTCTAATACATTTTATGTTATAGCAAATTTAGAATCCACAGCCTACAGGTTCCCTATCTCAAAATTTTTATCTTTGACCCCTGTACAATCCTGCCAATTTGTGCGGTCGAATTCTGGGACATCCTAAATTGAAAAGAAAGGTTGACATTGGACAACCTTGTCTAATCCTTTTTGAAATCGATACCTTCTCGTTGATTTATCTTAATTTTGTTTTATACACAGAAGTTTGCTATTACTTGATCAAATTTGCACGTATTTCTTTGGTTTCTAATACTTGCTATTAATTTGAATATAAACGTTTTTTCAAAGATTCTTTGTAATATATGTATTAAGAGGATATATTTCTCATGACTGAATTATTAAAAGTGTTATATTATTTTTTTAAGAGGGAAGACATTATAAATGCATCTTCGTACTTTTCTATTACTGCCTGTTCTTCCTTTAGAAGTGTTTCTATGTTTGCCATTTATTGTTTGGAAGCTTTTCTCTAGTTAATTCAGTAGTTCTCACAATTTGCTCGTGTTCTATCTATGTACGAGAGCTTGGAGTGCTTGACACCAACACATGATCTCTAGTAGCTTTATATGCTCCTTCATTGCCTAGAATCCCTACATGCTCCGGTACCCACTTGAGATTTGTATTTTGGGTAGCCACTTACAGCATTCTAAAATCAACTTGGGCTCAACCAAGTGGTTATCGAGGGTCTTCAGATATTCTTGACAATGGGAGAGTATAAGAATCCACCTATTTTATAACGTTTCCTTACCCTCTCCCAAGTAGTAGTTACAATAGTAAATATGCCGTTGCCACAGAGAGCAGCCGCTGTACTAAATCTGGTCTAAAAACCAACCTATACCAGATAGGTTCTGGTATATACCGTGTCGTCAATTTGTGGCCCTGCCACGATCATATGCACGATTCACCTCGGTATTACTCTGCTTGGTCAGTAGTAGCGAATGACTTCCTCAGGGGTACATTTTATTGGTTGGCTTCTGTTGGTGCTGCAAAGATAGATTTTGTACATCGTGCATCTCAAAAGTGAAAGCTTATCAAAACATGTGTTTGTTTGTGAATTACTTTAGAGTATTGCAGCTGTTCTCGCCTTGTTGTTAATCCACTGAAATGAAGACTGAAGCTTTCTTATTGAACAAACAATTTTCATCTACGATAAATACATAAAAACCGAGTCATGTAGACGGGTGCGTAGACAATTTTAGGAGACATGTCCTGGCGCTTCTGTTCCAAATAGGGATCTTGTCAGAAGTCTGATTAATACGTGTAGGGCAATGAGATTGTCACTCGCTAAACCTTAGATGCCCAAAAAGATGAATAAATGAATGAATGAATTAACAAATGTACTTATTTAAACACCAGTATACATACACTGATCTCCATCAATCGCATGGGTCCACAGACCTATGTGCGTTTGTGAAAACACAGAATAATAAGCAATATTACAATGAATAAATAAAAAAGTGAACACGAAAAATAAAAGACAAATATATTCACATACAGCATCTTAAATTTATAACACGCCATAAACCCCTAAACCGTAATCCCATGCATTAGCGTGCCCTATTATAGTAAACAAACACACATCAGAGAAATATATAAATACACCACAAACAATGACCGAAAAGATTACAGAAAATAGCAGTATTATTATCTTTTAGCTCTTCTAACTGCTCCCTCTCTCCTCTACTATGAGCCTTCTCAGACCCCAGGTGTCGCGGCTTAAGTAGACTGTTACCCATCCCCTCCGCATCTTCTATGACAGCCAATAACGTCCAACATGCCCCTAACTCTCCATTCGAAGTGGTAAAGGATTTTCCCTCCATTGCTCAGTACCCCCACATCTTACCAAGATTGCAACCACGATTCTTTCTCCTCGCTAATACGGTAAATTTTAATACCACCTTCATCAGTAATTTTTATTTTTATAAGGGAGAACAAATTCACGAATTATTCTTGAATCATTAAAGCACAATCCAAAGAAATATCTTAGATGTCTTACACAATATGAATTATAATCCGCGACAGCGAAGAATACACAAGAATGTCACAAAGCAGGCGTACACCACTTTCAACACCATTTATAAGAGGGTTAATACCCACTAGAGTGCATTTTAATATTATTTATGAGCATTTAAAGCGAGAATTTTACAGTCAGAAACTCATATTTGTGTAGACAGTGCGCGAAACACGTACACATGCCATCCGAGCAGGGCCATAAAACGACCACTTTGTATTTATGATGTGCTTTGATATATACAAGAGTAGCAGCAATATTGGGAGTATTGGGTAAATACGTTATTTATCATCTGAAGAACTGGAAACAGCTACTTTCGGTATTTTAGGTAGCAACGCCTCGTTTATGAAAATCTGAGTACTATTATATTCATATACAGCCTCAGGAATCTTCAAACGTATTACGATGCTGCAAACTGATCATTAAACTATAAGCAGAACATTGGGTTAAGGTACTTATACAGTTGGGATGAAATATTTATGTTCTTGTTCAAGCCTTTTAAAACGTTTGGTGTTATTTGGCATTGTAAACTAAATACTCTGCAGTATAAAAGTATTTTTCACAACTTATCAACTTTAAAATCTGAAATTTTATATATATAAACACCTTAGAAGCTATACAGAAAGTATATTTCGGACTTCAAAATACTAGTTTGTTGCTCTGAAAATGTAGAGTGTTTTAAGTCTCAAATATTTCAAGGAAACCAGCTGTTTTCAAAGTTGTGAATTTTGCCTCAAATGGTAAAAACGTTGAAAATTATAGATCGGGGAAATAATGAAATGAAGCTTCAATAAAGCGCTCACAGTACCAGTGCTGTGTGGTTCAAATTCTCATTTAAATGCACTTCTTTTAGAAAATGTGGCATTAACCATACATTTTGCAAAACTAGAAAGTATATGTTTATATATTACGGCAAAATAAATAAATGAAAGTTTAAAATAAAGCACCCATTCCAACATGTTATTGTACCTTAAGGCCTTATAATGAAACCTACTAACAATTTACCATATACTTATGAGAAAACAGTATTTGGGGTGGCCATTATTAGTTTCGATACGACGCTGTTTATTTATTTACTGATAATATTAATTTAGATAATGCAAATTTGAAACAAAGGGAAATACGCCATTACATATTTAATTATATTTTATAAGAGCGTTTTGATATAACTGTGAAAATAATAGTTTCTTTACAATTACAATAACCTTTACAAAAATTCTATTACTTTCATGAATAATAAATGAAGCTGTTATTCTTAACTGCTTTGGAACACTACAATGAAATCAAATGAGCAGTCAAAGCTACTGTCTACCTATGGATACAATGAGCAGGTGATTGTTTATTCATTAGTAGTATTGCGTTCAATCCCCTGCACACTCTAGGGTGTTTCTGGAACAGGATAATCTTGAGTCCCATGAGGGCAATATTGTGTGCTGCACGATGGGAGAAGTACTACTGATATAATGGGAACAGATCCAAATATGTAGTTTGTATTATCACTTGTCGGATGCCAGTGGCATTTATCGGAGCTTAGCTCATAGCTGTCAAGTGTAAAAGCAGCAATAATAATAATAGTAGTAGTAGTAGTAGTAGTAGTAGTAGTAGTAGTAGTAATAATAATAATAATAATAATAATAATAATAATAATAATAATATTATTATTATTATTTTACCGACATTTTTTAAATATTTAGGCAAACACGTGTTAAGCAAAAATCTAACTAATTCGTTTACTGTAAATTTGAATTCCTAAACAAAATTATAAATTTAATTATACTTAACGTCAAGTGAGATATAGCAAAAAACCCATTGCATATAAAAACACTTGAAGTTAACGAACAAACTAGGAAGAAAAGTGTCTTGAAATCTGTCAAATTCTCTAATGCGATTCTTAAAACTCATTTCTAAATCGTACTGGTACCCCGCAATTTCATATGTTGCAAACAGCCCTGCACTTTTTAAAACGGGTAAATCTGCACTTTACAATGCCTAATTCAGGTAGCTACATTCCACGTATACAGTTAACGTCAATAACAATAAAAACAATAATAATAATAATAATAATAATAATAATAGTGATGATGATAATGATAGTGGTGGCAGTGGCAGCAGCGGCAGCAGCAGCAGGAGCAGCAGGAGCAGCAGGAGCAGGAGCAGCAGCAGCAGCAGGAGTAAGAGCAGGAGCAGCAGTAGCGGCAGGAGCAGCAGTAAAAAGTGATCAACTCCTCTGCTTACTGCGGACCAATGACAATCACCGCCGAGGCTTCAAATTGCTTGGGTTCTAATCTGGGTGGATATATTAAACTTTAGCTTCATATATCTCCTAGACTAATTTAGATAAAGACTTCGAATAAAGTGCATTTAATAGACAGAAATTGGTGTAATGTTACAAATATATACCAGTTTACCTTAGGGTCTTGGGTTTGATGTGAAAAATTAAACCTGACTTTCTCACAAATGTGTAGTCCTAGCATGATGGGACGCAGCCTATATGGTATCTATTATTGCGTTACATCAGATTAAATTATAACTTGTAATCCTAGGTCCTTGGTTCGAATCTATAACCTTCGATGAATTTTTAGGTTTTTGGCTGAAACCTGAACTATAAGACATAGTTTAACAGAGAAAAGCTAGTGTTAATGGTCTTAGCATGGCAAACTATGATTATATATTGATTTTAATCTGAAGGGTCTCGGTTCGATTCTAGATTCATGTATGACACTTTAATCTCTTATAGGGACTATACTAATTTAGATAATGACTTCGAGCAAACTTTATTCAGTATACAGTATTACGTGCAATGTTAAATATATACAGATTTACCTGAAGGTCCTGGGTTTGAACAAAATATTTAAAAATAGTTATCTCGGGAACTATTAATCCTAACGAAATGGAGAAAAGCCTCCAACATAGTTATTGTTACGCGACAACAGTTTTGAGAATAAATTATGATTGTAGGTCCTTGGTTTGACTTTATAGCTTTCGAGGACATTTTAAGATTTGAGCGTAATTCTCGACTATTAGGTCGAAATTATCAGGAATACGTGTATATTGATGCTTTTAGCACATGCATTTAAGATTCTAAGTACTTCTTAGTCTCAAGTACCCGCTTCGATCGCCGACTCTAATGGACCTTAATTCCAATGTGAGTAACTCTTAAGAGGAGTGGACTTGAAGAGAGCGAATAATGCGGAAGCGGTTGCCCCTCCCTCCGTTCTTGAATATTGATACAAATAAGCATTACGGACTTAGTTCGAGTCTATAAAGGGTCCGTTTTTATAACTTCAAAATTAAGAGTGTTATACAGCCTAAATAAATATACACATTACGGGCAAATATTTGGATATTAAACCGGTTAATCACTTTAGAACACGGGTTCAATTCCCGACCTTTCATGACAGACCTTTTTAGGATTTCGTGTACACTGCAACTTTTAAAGCTGAATAATCCCTGGAACGCGTATATCAATCTATTAATATGCTGAATTGGCTGTATACAACAACCTAATCCTTACGGTCTAGACTTCGAATACCGAAAACTTGGAGAAAATACAACTAAATTAAATAGTACTTTTACTCATAGGAAATGTGTTTACAATGCTGCCCTGTGGCTGTATAGGAAATCGGAAACCTAAAAATTAGTGACAATATGACGAGAACCGGATTTTTAGGGGAAGGGAGATGAGGCAAACTATTGGATAACGTTTATGTGGGAACACCGGGGAAATGAACTAGAGGCTTCCAACTTCACATGTAAAACACTACCAAAAATGAAGATGTGTGAATTTATCTGTATAAAAGTATATAAACGCTAATAAAGATATTAAAACACACAAAAACATGCCAATGACATATAATTTAACTTCTTAAAACATCTAAATTATGGGTGTGTTTCACTACCAGGGAAAGTGTATGCAGTTGGTCTGGCTGCCATCCTTCTATCGTGGGTAGCGAATGGTATGGAAAGAGATCATGTCTGAACATGATGCTTCAAGAATAGGCATGCTGAAAACAAGGCTTTTAGGAGGTGATGTTAAATAGTGAAGTATGAGGTTGGGAAGGACATGCAGGGGGAGGGGTTAAAAGATGAAAACCGGTTTTAGGGAGGGGAAGGCAGATGCATTAATCTGTCGGACGGCTTTTATGGGGAACAACAGCGGGAAATGAATGTTGAACTTTCAACTGTACATGTGTAATCCTCGATCATATGATAATTCGTGGGTTTGTGTAGATAAAAGTATATAAAAACTATAAAATCTATTAAACATGAAAAAACCGTATCTGATATATAATTCAACTTCTTAAGGGCTCTAAAATGGCATTGCTTAAGTCACGTGACCTTCAAGCAGGTCGGTGCCGTTGGTGTAAATAGGAGGGGATGTCTATACCGCAGAGTGGCAAGCGACAGGATGGATCCAGCGCTGAGGGCAGCTTTCGACGCAGGCTTCTCCTACTACCACACTTGATCACAGAAGACCCACCTGGCCCGTAATCGGTGGGCGTTGGCGCGCCGCACTGCCTTGCAGCGGAGCATGGAAACGCTCTCCGCGCCTCCTGCCACGCCACCTACCGTATTAGAGCAGGTGGCTCTTCCGACAACAGTCATCGCCGCCGCACCGGAACCCATTAGGAAACCGGCCCAGCCCCATCCGCCGACAGCCTCCGCCACCGTGCCTGCACCCAGCCGGGAACCGGCCCGGCCCCAACCGCCGACTGCCTCCGCCCCCGTGCCGGAACCCCAACGGGAACCGGCCCGGCCCTCTCCGCCGCCGCAACGGAACCACGCATCAAATTCCAGTTCAACATCACTCTCTGCCGTGCATGCTGCTCCGCTGGAGCAGCGCACCACTCCGACACCAAGTCACCATGATGGCCATCATACAGTGGTCGTCATAGGTGTCCCGCGGGACCTTCCATCCCGCTTCGTGCTGGATGCCGCACGCCGCCTTTGGCCCTCTGCAGTAAAGGCCAACCGCATCTCCTCACCTAGGGGACCCACACCGCTGGTCCGCCTCCACCTGGGGTCCGCGCCTGAAGCCGAAGCTGCCTTGACATCACGCCTGCCCCTGTTAGGGCAACAGCTACGTGTCGAGGCTAGCAGAAGCGAACGTCCGGTCCCCTGCCGACGCTGCTACACCTACGGACATCGTTCGGAGGATTGCCACACCGCACTTAGGTGCCATTACTGTGGGGCAGGTTCGCTCACAGCTGCTTGCTCCAACCATGATCTGCGCCGTCGACGCCGCTACTGCGCTACCTGCTCCGGGAACTCACACTACACAGGACAAGCCAAATGCCCCCTGTATCCCCGGAGCAGGGCTTCACCTCCACAACAGCCACAACAGCCACAGCAGCACCATCTAGCTTCACCAGCAATCAACTCTTCACCAAACACTTCACCTGACAATTCATCTCCACCAATGGACACCTTCCTGAAGGACACCGTGACCTCCATCCAGCAGCACATCGCCGCCATCCTGACGGCTACACACCAACTCGGCCTCCGTCTCGAGGAACTTCAGAGGGCAACCAATGAACGACTCGCGGCACTGGAGGCCAAGCACCAGGATTCAGAACGGGTTGCAGGTGACAATGGCGCGGTGTTTGCGTCTGTCCAGCGCCAGCTGGAACGCATAGAGAGCCACCTCGTCCACTCACCTGCCAAGGACAGCGACGACCGGTGCCCCCGGCTGGGGTCTCTTGAGGCTTCGGTTATGGGTGTCCGAGAGCTGCAGCATCAACTACATCAATCCATCTCCAAACAACTACATGACCTTCAGACAGGACTCACCTCTGACATCCTCGCCTACATCGCTACCGGTCCAGCCCCCAGGGGAAGGAAGAAACGGTAGTACCGAAATCATCACCATAGGGAGAGAGTGGCAGCTCTCACTGCACTCCCAATCACATTTTTCACCAACAAATCCTAACCACGTACAATTTCCTCAATTCCTTACCTATAGTTCGCTATGAGGGCCGGCTGGCCCTCTCCCCTGGTGGCCGCACAGCGGGCCAGGTCACCTTTACCTCTGACTGCGCGGGTACAACAGCGGTACCGCAGCATCCTTACCTTCCAATACCGGTGGAGGGGTTTTTTAGTCGGTAGGCCCACTCCGGGAGACCCCGACACTCCGGGCATGCCAGCCCGGGTTAGTCCTTAAGATGGATTTTTCCCCTCCACTTGAAACAAAAACAAAACAAAAAAATACCGCAGATCCACCACCCAGACGCCACACCACCTCCAGCCTCTACAGACACAGCAACGCGGGACGCCATTCAGGACCTTCATGAGGAGATCCTGAATATCGGCGCTCGCTTAGCTGCGTTGGAAGAGGCCTTCACCAGCGTCATCACCAGGAAGTTGCTGGACCTACAAGCTGCCACAACCGCCGCCATCTCCACTCTACAGTTCTCCACCGCTGAGCTGTCCAACCGGATAGCCAATGTCCAAACACAGCTACAGCAGGACCAACATCAGCAGCAACATTCCGCCGAGCGGTCGCTATTCAGGAACCACCTATCATACACAACTCCTGATTCAATCGACTCTACACCAAGGATTATTTCACCACAAGATTACTTCAGAGCACTGAGAAACAATCACCGGAAATAACCACTCATTTTTCACCAACCACTTCTTCAGAGGGGCACTCAGGGCTCTAAGTCATGTGTGCCCACTGGCTAATTTCACTATCACTCGCTGTTACTGCCACTGGCAGGCAGCATTCATCATCACCAGAAATGCGCAGGTGCTTAATGCGGTACTGCAACAGAGAGGCATGGGCCTCCTACTTCCGGTGGGGGTTTTTGTGATTAGTGCCACACTGGTTCGAGTCCACGGTGGGCAGTCTCACACTCCCAGGTTTGCCTGGGGTTAGGGCGTTAGTTGCCTTTTCTCCCATCAATAAAAAAAATAGCAGATCTTCATTGCGGCAGTTTTTTTCGAGTCGAGTATATCAGCTCCTCTTAGTGACACTAGCTACCAATAGCAAGAAGAACGTGTTACGGAGATAAAAGTTCTGTCCTTTTTATCATACTTAGAAGTATTTATCAGATTGGAGACATGCGGAAAGCTACATTCAGCGGAGTATCTATCTGGCTACAGTTATATTAAGTGCTGCAAAAACTTTCAAAGGAGCTATAACAAGAAACGGCATGAAATGAGCTGAGGACAACTCTTCAAATGTAAAAATTGTGCTCCAACCTTCAGCAGCGGATACAATGGAATTCGTCATGAAGAGCATTGTGGAGCAGGCATGCCTCTGAAGAAAACAAAAACCGAGCCTACCCGACATCAACTATTGACTACAATGGAAAATGAGCGCGACATGAAAGAATATGAGACATCGTTTGAAGGGCGTCTGAAATCTTACTTCATCCGATGCAATTCGAGCAAGGGCATGAAGACCTACCTGCAGGATGCTAAGCAGAGGATTATGCAATCTGTCCAAAAAGAGCTCTCCATTGATAAATCTGTGAAGATTAACCTGTTAGTGGAGTGTCGAATTGTAAATAGTGCTGGAGAAACTACTGACAAGACCTTCAAAACGAGGAATCGAGCATTGTTTCTAGAAACTGATTTAGATGCTATGCTGGAGACTAAATTCAAGAAACTGGATTCTGAAATGGAGGAATCACAACTTAAAGGAAGCAACTGAGCTCTGCTTGCTTTGGAGGGGTTACGCCTTCGAATTAACAAGTACAACCCCCTTCGCGGCAGCAGTTATATTCCTCTACCTGCATCTATAGAAGCAAAGTAAACATGTGTCAACCCCCAGGGCCATCGTGATGAAAGATGTTTTTTATTCGCTATCCTTGCACAATACATTGAAAAGGATCCCCAACGTGTCAACAAATACTATAAACTCGAAGAAAAATATGACTTCTCATGCATAACGTTTCCTACACCATTGTCTGAAATCCCGACATTTGAAAAGAAAAATAATATATCTATTAATGTGTTTGGACTTGATGAAAAGAAAACAGAGTTTCCAATAAAGGCTGTAGAGGAAGAACTATCTGATCACCGGGACCTCCTTCTGCTGAGTGATGGAACTGGTATGCATCACTATGTATATATCAAGAACTTTGAGAAGCTTATTTGAGAACAAAAAACAAAACACAACGGACAAGTGTACACCTGTAAACGCTGCTTCACCCATTTTGATGACCGATATGGACGTAGTGGAGTGGAAATATTGAAGGAACATGTGACTATCTGCAGGCAGCATGCTATAGCTAGCATAGTTATGCCTACATAACCTCAATCATTCAGTTTAAAAATATAGAAAGGATGTTGAAACTTCCGTATGTCATCTAAGCAGATTTTGAGAGTATTCTTAGTCCAATTTACTCATGCGAGTCTAATCCCGAAGCTTCCTATACAACGGCTTATCAGAAGCATTCCCCAATGAGTGTCGCTGTTTACGTCAAACCATCATCATCTGTTTGAACAGCTGCAGACTGATCTTCCTATTGTTCCTTATGTATACAGAGGATATGATGCTGCTGAGAAATTTATGGATTATCTAATATCACTTGCCAATAAGATTAGCAGTATATACAAATCTGCTAAACCTCTGAAACTAACGGACCAACAACAGGAGGATTTTGAGTCTTCTACTGAATGCTACTTGTGTAATAAAAAATTCACTAAAGAAAATTGGAAGGTTAGGGATCATGACCATTTGACTGGCGAATATCGAGGAAGTCTCCATAATGAATGTAATCTAGCCTGCAAAATACCTAAATATATTCCTGTCTTCATGCACAACTTAAGCGGATATGATTCTCATTTCATCGTTAAACTATTAGGTTGTACAACTGAAAGAGTTTAGGTGATTCCGTGCTCAGAAGAAAAGTATATTTCATTCTCGAAGCTTCGGTTTGTGGATACATACCGTTTCCTCAGTTCAAGTTTGGATAAGCTAACGAAAACCCTAACATCGTTTCCTGAGACGTGCAAATATTTTGGAGAAGAGAAGATTGGTTTGGTGACTCGCAAAGGAGTATTTCCTTATGATTACATAACTTCATGGGATGTTTTAAAAGAAACATGCTTGCCTCCAAAGGAAGCGTTCTACAATAGACTAAATGAAGAAGAAATCAATGATCAAGACTACGAACATGCTGAAAATGTATGGGAGCAGTTTAATATCCGAAATTTGGGAGAATACAGTGATCACTACTTAACCTCAGATGTTCTGCTACTCGCAGATGTTTTTGAAGCCTTCAGAGAGCAAGCATTGAATACTCATAAAGTTGATCCTGCACATTACTTTACATCTCCAGGAATAACCTGGAACACTATGCTTCTGTATACCGGAATTGAACTAGAAATATTAATGGATTATGATCAGCTTCTCTTGGTAGAATGTGGCATAAGAGGAGGATTATATCAGGTATCTCATCGGTATGCACAGGCTAACAACACTTACATGGAGGAGTTTGATCCTAATAAACCAACACAATTTATTACATACGAAGACGCAAATAACCAATATGGATGGGCTATGCAACATCCACTGCCTTATGGAGCATTTCAGTGGGTTTCTCCTGATAGTATTAATATAGAAACACTAAAAGAAGATGATCCTCTTGGGTACATATTCGAAGTTGATGTGGATTACCCTGCTGAGCTTCATGATCTACATAATGATTTGCTGTTCCTACCTGAGTGTCTGAAACCAAAGAATTCAAGTGTAAAGAAACTAATTGCTCACCTTGAAATCAGGAAGAAGTATGTTGTCCATTACCTGACGTTAAAACAGGCACTCTCACATGAACTACGACTATAAAAAATCCATCGTGTGCTACAATTTCAACAATCGTGCTGGTTAAAACCTTACATAGCGTTTAATAACAAGCAGAGGCAACATGCTAGAAATGACTTTGAAAAGGATCTGTATAAACTCTTCAACAATGCTATGTTTGGAAAAACCATGGAGAATGTACGAAATCGCAAGGATATACGCCTTATGACAAACGGGAAAACATTGGAAAAGCTGATTTCTAAGCATACATTCATCGACAGAAGTATATATGGACTTAACCTAGCAGCTGTTCATATGGCATCACGAGAGATTATGTTCAACAATCCAATGTACATCGGAATGAGCATACTGGATATATAAAAACCCTCAGTATTCATACCAATATGATGTGCTATTGCTGTATTATGGAACAGAAAACCTGAAGCTAATGTACATGGATACTGACTCCTTCATTCATGGAGTTACAACTAACATATACCACGACAAAATGCAATTTCTTGAACATTTGGATACATCTGATTACCCTGCAAGCCACATGTGCTACTCCACACAGAACAAAAAAATGTTGGGAAAGTTTAAAGATGAAGCTAACGGGAAAATCATCCAGAACTTTGTGGGACTGAGACCTAAGATGTATGCTCTCCATATTGATGGCGGAATGATCAAAAAGATTAAATGTATAAAACGAAGCACTATTAAGCAGTACATAACATTCGAGAGTTATGTAGATTATCTTAAAAGCAATGAAATAATAAGAATTCCTATGAATTTGATCATGTCACAACAGCATAACGTTTCGTCTGTAAAAGTCAACAAAATCGCTCTATCGCCTCATGTGATTGCTGCTGATGGAATATCAACCTCTGCTTATGGTCATTACAAAGTTGTGAGCGTATAGTGTGAGAAACTACATACATTGCTCATCATTGGTATCGTGGTAGCAAAAATTGAAGCTTAGACTCCGAACCCTCCCATGCATATAGCGAAGGCATACGAAGAGAGAAGAATAAGAATGAGTGGTGGCGGGAACTCTGCCATTAGAGTACATTTCTAATTCTGGTCTCAAGCCCAGATAAAAGAGGAGAAACGCCTAACCTCACATGCTAGATATATTTATATAAAAACTAAAAGCTGAAAACACTGGCCAGAAATCAGAAAACATGTCCACCGCTTCAACAGAAACAGCAACAATAACAAGGAAATAGGGTGGGATCATTATTCTACCGAAAACACACCTTGATTAGAAGAAAACGGGCTGTAAAACAATAAGAGACGAAGAATTGTGATGCTCACAAAACAATAAACACCTCAACAACAAAGGCTTAGACCCTTCTTCTAGTGTCAGCCTCAAAAAGAAAGACATACAAAAGGACAAATAAAGAGATGGAGAAACAAAAATATAAGCTATGTTAGATTTACAACCTCAGAAAGACTGAAACCATGTAAACATATCCTCTCGCTTCACAAGTTAGCATCTGCATAAAGGATATAAAGGACTGCTAAATACTGAGACACAAACAGAAATGAGCATAAAGGATCCAAAATGTGGAAAAATATGACGAAACTGTAAAAACGCTGGATAGGCTATAAAAAGAGATGAAACTGACCAGGAACATATGAAAATGCTATAAAACGAGACAAATAGTGTGAAAAAAACGTCAGAAACACTGAAACGATGACACCAATTACTGCAAAATATGCATAAAATTGTTACAGAAACGATATAAACTAGCATTAAATGCGATAAATTACTGTCAAACTAAGAAAAGAAATGGCGCTTCAAATACGCTTAAACTGCTCCTAAACGTATACAAAAATGTCCTCAGTACACCTTCATCGCTGGCTTAAAGTTCTTAAAGAGTTTCCAAAAATACATTCAAAGGGGCTTGAGGTTTTAACACCACTCTATATTTCTGAATACTTTAAAAGTCGTAAATAATCTGTAAGGAAGCATAAAGCACTACAAAATGCTGCGGAAATATATTCAAAATGTGCTAAAATGTCTATAAGGTGCTAAAATATTAGACAACACCGCAAAATACTGTAAAATATTAGCAAAACTCTTGAAAAGGGCAAAAATGGTTGTTTTAGAGTGTTATATACCAATAAAACTGTTCGAGATGTATGGAAATTATCTAAAATGTCTAATCACTACACTGTCTTACAGTCCTAAACATCCTCCCCCCAAATGGTATGGCATGACATTAAAAACATACTAAACAACACTGACAACGCCAAAAATCACCATTAAAATCCTGAAAAAGTATGGGAAAGCACTACAATCACTGAAAAAATAACACTAAAACATACCAAAAGGCTTATAAATGTGCTAAAAAGCATAAGAAAGCACTGCAAAATAAGGCAATATATGAGAAAAGACGTCTGAAAAAGCCTAAAATACCTGTGTTTTAGAGTTCCAAATACCCACAAAATGGCGTAAAATCACTTGAAAAGAGCTAAAAAAATGTCTGCTAATGTCCTGAAACTAGCTGTCCTAGGGCTCTAAATGTCCTCCAAATGACATGGAATGTCATTAAAAAGCATTCGAAACATCTGTTTTAGCACCCGAAAAACCCACAAGAAGTATTATAAATTTTCCGTACACATTCAAGAAGCAGAGCAAAATGCTGCAAAATAATAATAAAAAAAAAAGGTCTTCAGACAGCACCCTGCAGTACAAACAATCGATAGAACATCTTACAATTCTTAGAAAAACCATAAACAGAACTGAAAAAACAATGCAGACGGCCTTGGAAAAGCACCCTCAAGGACTGACAAATACTCTCAATACTCTGACCATAGGTTAGATCCTCTCCTCCTCCTTGAATTCCCTGTCTTTACCATGTATGCTCACGCTAGGGTATACACCGGCCTTGTATTCCCTATCTTTCCTGTGCATGCTCACTTGCCAATGCGCCAGCTCTCTCCTTATTTAACTACTTACCTCATACGTTTACATCACGTTAGGTTCTAAGAACCTAGGTATTATTACTCATTTGACAAGCTCTGTCATTGCAATGACTAGCAAATGAATACTGTGAGTTCGAGTAACAACACTAATTACATTGACTTCCTAACGAGCCAGGCGTTTTGTCTGAGACTGGCATTCGGAAGGTAGTGAGACGATTCCCGCGACCGACCTTTCTGATCTATGTGTTCTTTCGGGGTTTTCTCGGGTCACTAGGCAGATGCTGGGGTGGTTTCTTCATTGCCCCGAACTTCCTATCCCTTCATTTCATCTCGATTACATACAAAAGGTCTCTTTCAGAATTGTCGGTGTCGGTGAGGAATGCGGTGATGACGCCCTTCCGTGGTAGTGATTGCGTTTTTTAAATACAGCTGTTAGCGGCGGGATGGCGTCGAAATCGTCTGTAGGCCCAGGGAGTTCTGTCAGACCTATGACACGGGCTATTAGAGCTGCCGGCGTCGAGATGAAGCCCTGCTTGTTATATGTTAGGGTTACTCCATGATGGCCTCCTCGCAGCCGTCCGGTTTCGGCCGCGCGTTGTAATCACTCTCATCTCATCCTATCCTCGTGGGGTCTGACGTACAATAAGCCAATGGCTGTAGTGCAGAATCCCCTGCGACATCTCATACAAACACAAATTCACATACATACAAACACACACACACGCACGCGCTTCCTTATGTTTTTAGAGCGTTCTACATTTTATGTCATTCATGTGTGGCAGTTCAAAATCACATCATGCATTGAATTAAGCCCGCTGGCTTTAAAATGAAGGTAATATGGATCGTACATGATGAAGGTTCTGTCGATTACATTATAAATATTACTACATATTGCTGCCGAAATCTTCGAATTTAGGAATTCTGCGGAGAGTAAAACTTTATTTATGCTTTGCGTTCATTATTCCACATAAATTCCATATTTATTATGTGAAAACTATTGACCTTAGTCCAAGAATATAGTTGTTGAGCCTTTGTAATTTAATTAGAATATTATTTCATTCAAGTTTGCTTAAGGTGTCGTAGAAGCCAGTTACAGTTTCTGTGAAATTATCCTAAATATAAAACATCAAATGCGTTATTAAACCACATATCTTTACTAAGAAAGCAAACGGAATCGCGACTATGCTAATAGAAGGCGTCGTCGAAAGACTATTAGGTTGAATAGATACTACTCTCCTGAAAAGTGTTCAAGATATTCCCTATAAAACGCCTAAATGTCAATAACTCAAGTTTTCACTTCGCAGAGTGAGTCAAACTAAGGAAGTTCCTCCAGAAGATTCGACAAGCAAGAACAAAAACTTTTTTTTATTTATCTATTGTTTATTTTAATATTGTTTCATTTGTACAGCTCCCTTTAACTTCTCTATTCATATCAAGGGCTTTGACTTGAGAAGCACTGTGGGTGTTTTCTTGCTCAGCTGTGGGGTTTACTGACGTTATTCTTTGGAGTTTTACTGTTAAACACACATACATTCACTCGCCCAAACATACTTCTAGACCCTGTGGGCATCATGGAATAATACTATTAAAGAAATAATTCCCGCCCCAGCTGGAATGGACCTCTGGGTTGAGAAGCCAGACCACTCGACCTCAAAGACAGTCTAAAAGCTGAATATTATTTAGTTTTAGTTTTGTAGTTACTAAATTAGACGGTGTTCCAAGTCTACAATAAAATACTTTTACGTTGAAGTAGGAATGTTATGATGCCATTTATAACCAAGAAGGTTCTCTTGAGAGTTTTACGGAAGTTATGCTGAATTGTTTTCACCACAAACGTTATAAAGACTGAAAAGCACAATGCTCTTCTATACATGGCATGTTTTAGTGCCAGGTTTTTCTGCATTTTTCAAAGATCTTGTACAAGATAGGGAAAAATAATTTTGTAAAGAAAAACCTACAATAATCAGAAAGGCGAATTTGTATCCTTTTCCTCCGATTTCTGTTCCTATTCGTGTTTAATGCCACTTAATCCCCCTATATGATTTTGCTTCTTCCTGATTCAGTTCCAATGGTCTTAACGTTAAACGAAAAAAGTTGTATGTATTTTATTCACGTTGAAGCCAAATATGGCAGCCACTCCTTTCACTGATAAACAAACATCAGTTTTAAGGATTAATGTTGACGAAAAATGAAAAATGTAATAAAAATTTATCCGCCCGTTTATGCAGGGTTGTTTACCTCATCAAGATCAAGAATGTAACATACGGTTTGTGGGCAATATACAATTACGTACTTAATTACGTACACGGAAGTGATTTTTAATAATTTTGTTAAATAGTGTGGATTTGTTGATTTTTTTGTGCCCAACTGCCCATATTAAATATACATATTTGCAATGTTTGATTCTCGTAGGACGGATGTAACACATGTTTTGAACGCCATTTAAAAGTGGCGCCATGATTAAATCACTTCCTATTTCAAATTGTAAAAATATTTTTCTTTGGTCCAATTTGCTGTTATTACGCCACATTTAAAATATACCTTCTACCACAAAAATACAGCTAGAGCTCCAAAATTTCTTCCAGTGTACTGTATGATGTGTATACAAAATGTTTATTTGGAGTTTTGATATTGGTGATAGTTTAGTTTCAAAAGATTAATTAGTATAATGCTGGATTGTTTTTTGCAGTTTTCCTTACTTTGCGATATAAAGTTTTTAAAGGGCATCCACTGCAGGAATATTTCATCCACACAATATGCTACAAAGATATTAAGGAATGCTATGTTAAAAATAATGCATGTAGGACAATATCTGTAGGAGCGGATAGATTGTGATGTTAGAGATTGTGATGTTAGCTAATCAAATAAATTAATATGCATTGAACGAAAAGACATTGAAACTGGGCATGTTAATGTCATTTGTTACCAGTAATGCCTATACAATGAATACAAATCTAACTTTAATCCTTCGGAAAATTACATTTTGTCTTTTCGGTAAATAACTCCGATTTTTATTTATATGTAACTGCTGCAGTTCTCATCGTCCTCTTCTGTATTCAGTGTAGAACACCGCTTTGCTCAAAGACCTATTTTATCCAGGCTTCAGGTTCTTGTCGTAAATGTATGATAAGGGACCACCGGCTTTACTTCCCTTCCAAAGGAAGCCATGCTAAGGATTTTACACCCCTAAAAAATCCACAACCCTCCGCCAGATTTGAACCCGTGACCTTGGGATCTAGAGGGTAGCATCGCTTCGGTGTCCTCTTAATTACAGAAATACTTATGAATTGCTCCAGTCGGTTATGAGATATGGCATCTTACTATGGAATGTTTCAACTGAAATACATGCTATTCTTTTGATATAAAGGAGGACATTTTCTTAGGTAAGTTAAACTTTATAACTGGCCATCTGCCAACGACGTACAACTTCGGGCAGAAAAATTAATTTCTCTGAGTCGAAAGCTTTTGATTGCACTTCACATATTTTCGGAGTTGCGAGCCACACCTGTGAAAGTAGATGGCAGTTCCTTTAAAGTGGTGAATGTATGAAATTTGACAAAAATCTGACGAATTAAAAAATTACCTGTTTTCATAATATAATTGTATTAATTATAAACTTCTAGAAATAAATATCTTTTTCTCCGCCTGGCGCACTTTAACTACCAAATTGAAGCTATCAATGGGTATTTGCATTTTTATGACTAGGCACCCCCAACTTTAAACCTTATTTTCTCGCAGACTTTTTTCCATCACTTTTCCAGACTCAAAAGTGTTCCATGCGCTGAAATTTCTCAGTAATTTGTTTCAATGTTTTTATACTACCTCTCAAAAGCACATTTAAAAATTGCTTATGCCTATTACTCTCTCGAAATATTCCTCCAATTTTGATAAATACATTACTAAATTTTGAAAAATCAAGAGTTTGGGGATTGCGAATCGTAATAATTATCCCACACTAATTACGGCTAATATAGTATGTCAACTATTTGCTAACTCATTTTCTGTAAAACTGGATGATTTTGTGAATATTCTTTAATATGCATCACGTGTCTCATTTTATTAGAACAATGAATTTGGACAGTTAAAAATTTATATTTAAATAAGCATGACAGAATTTTTATACATGGCAAAAGTATCACTATTATTATGTATAATAACTGTTGCAGTTTTCAATAGCATATCTTACATATTGTGTGCATTTTCCAAATGTCACAGGAGCATCACCTGAAGTAAGCCGCTTTAATCTATACTCATGAATAAACATAGATGTTTCCTATCTGATTTGGTAATTTTTTTACGTATGGTCCAGAAAATCCGGATTCAGATACTCCAGACATTGTGTGGACGTACCTCACATTTGATGTGCGCAGATATTTCTTAGTGCGTTAAAATATTTGAAGAACTTAATGGGCTAATTCAAGTTAAAACCGCTCAGTTGGGAATTGTGTGAGCGCTCTTCGTTTTACCCTTCTTGCTTATCAGTGGAACCGGTGAGTCGGTGGCGCTCATTGATAGGATCAGTACCTCACTGATACGTTTAAACTTGAAATATTACACCGTTGCGTTCTACAACTCTTTTAACGCACGAAGAGATTTTCTTCTTTGGTAGCTTAACGTCCTTTAACCTGTTTGGTCATATCGGACGATGAATGAAATTGGTGAAATGATGCTCAAATATTCTCGGGGTCCATGAAGCTTAAAGTTACTCGAATTCGTCTTCTCAGGATAAGGGAAAACCCCGAAAAAAAGCCTTATCCGGGCAACTCACCCTAAGCGAGATTCAAACTCACGATCTTTTGAATGTGAAGCAGACATGCTACCACCACACAGCTGCACTTTTATGCATTCTGCAAGGGCCAATATTAGTCTTCTGAGAATTATATAAAGTTAAGTTTATATCACGTCAACATTCTGTGGGATTTTCTATGTGAAGCAAGCTGTTTGCCGAAGCCTGCTGCAATTAAAATTAAATTTGGGTAGTGGGATATTTTAAGCAATAAACGTTAAGAAATAAAACAGATGAATACAAACTTCATATATACAGGGTATTTCATAAGTAAGAAATAATGTAAATAATCACTTTTAAGAGACTATCGCTCAATTCATATTAAATACCTTTAAAACATGAATATATGAAAAAATAAACACAATTTAAACCGTTACTGTCCAGGGTGTGACGTCACTGACAATAATTATAAGCTTCCAATTACTTTTTTATTGTTTCACCTGATCTGATTGCTATGTGAACATCTCTCTCTTTCTCTCTCCCTCTCTCTCTCTGTCTCTCTCTGTCTCTCTTTCACTTTGATTACCCCTTATGGGGATATTTGACATGTAGAACCTCAGTTATGAGGTCAGCTAATACGGAAAGGTTAAAACTGAGGATCAGGAGAGCATGCAGAGATATAACACAAGCAAGGATTGATAAAGTTCAACAAGTATGCTTCGACTTAGCCACTGCCAGTATATAAATGCAGAATATTGATCACGTTATTAAGCAACTTAAAAGTCATGTGTCACAGTAGTAATGGATAATATATGTATACAAACTAACAATTATACAGTTCTCCTAGCAGAAATTAAATTGTGCGTGCGACTAAATAGTATATCTAACCTTCAGAGAAAGAATAACATGCTGCTAATTTAAACTTTTATTTTTGACGTTACACGTATAAAATTATTATTCTTACTTCTTTTTTACATAAGCTTTCTCTCAAGATACTAAACTTGGCATGTTCGAACATTCCTTACAGAAGAGCTCATTTTGTGTTATTGAATTATTCCTTATGAAATATATGCATATGTGTGAGGAAAAATATGGTATCAAACCAGTAATATGTAATGGCGCAGGCTTTTGCTAAAACTTCGCCAAGATTCTAGGCCAATAATTAAAATCCGAATATGCTGAGGACGAGCAAATGTAAATGTTTTACCGCGGTACTTCATGAGATGTCGGAATTTGTTAGGCATATAACATAGTATAACTGTAACCTAAACAGTCTTGAACCTAAGCTAATACAACATAACCCTTTCTCCATATGCCGGCTTAGAAGCCCCTTCAGATGGTGTATAGAATAAGTTACGCTTTATGCTGGCATTTCATAGTCTGCCAAAAATCTTCACAAAATAGAGGATTTCACTAAGAGGCTACGCATTCAGATTTTATCGTTAACACCTCCCCTCCAGTATTTTCTCCATATGGACAACACCTATATTCTGTCATCCAAATAATATGTTCTTCTCTCTTGCAGATGAAGATATCATAGCATCCACGTCTGGACATTTCTAATTTGTATAAGCATATTCTATGAAACCACAATAACTCTTTTTGATCACTGCAAAAAGTACAAGTGCAGTTTGATACGTGTATGGTTTGCCGTAGCGTTTCATCAATTTCATTTCAGATATTATGTGATTGAGGCTAGAGGCTGACATTAAGAAAACAGGAACATACATGCACCATTATTTGCACTGGAAAGCCAGCAGCTGTGTCCCCTGCCTGTCAGAACATTGTTTTGTTGCCATCGTTTTTGTTATTCTATACAAATTGCAAATTATACATTTCACTCGATGTTCTGTACAACAAAAGTACAGAAATGCATCACTACGCTGCACCGCTGCTATCAGCCAACAGGAAGTTACGGAGATCCACCAAATGTGTTAGAACAGAGGATAAGTTGCGTGCTTCTTTCACCATGGAATGAGATGATTTATTTGTGGCTATTTGACGTTTAGTGTTTGAACAATTCCAATAGGTTTATGGGCCATAAGAGCACTAATAATTTATCTTATCTCCTTATCAAACAAAAAACAAAAAATAATAAAAAAAGAGAGATAGAGACCGAAAGAAAGAAAAATAAAAGAAAGAAAGAAAGAAAGAAAGAAAGAAAAAAAAACCTTCTTAGTAGACAGTGAAAGTTGGATAAAAATAAACACTTCGACAAAGGCGTGTGCCTCTAGAGCTATTATCAGATGGCTTGGCACCCCTACCTCACGAACAGAACGTTGGTATTCAGTGGAAACAAGACCTTGTAGGTTTGAACCAGCGTGGAGCAGCGAAGTATCACTAGATTTTTGTGAGCAGGTGGATTGAAACCAATCAAAATTCACCGTCGGATGGCCGTGTAATATGGTGAAAGTTGTTTGAGTCGAACGTGATTACCATTAATCTGCTTCTTACTTAACTCAACTAAATAAGGATAATTATTTATCTTACTATCAGGTGTATGAGTAGGGCAGATAAGTTCAAACGTGGAGTTCCAAAACCAAAGTTGGTGCGAACTAAAAGAAGCGCTGGTAAGGTCATAAGGGAATAATTCTTGAACATAACATGCCGAAAGGTCAAAATATAAACACTAAGACGTACGCAAACCTTATGTGCCAAAATTTGTAACCAACAGTTAACAAGGAAGAGACGTGGACTGGTGCCCATTGGCGTACTGTTACTGCATAACAACGCGAAGCCACACACTGCTAGACTCGCATTAGATACAACACTTCGTGTGCTTGCCCCCCCCCCGACCACCAACGTATTCTCCGGATCTGGCACCTTCCTTCACAATATCACATTTTTAACCCACAAAGAAGCAGATGATGAAGTCTAGGCGGCAGCGCATAGGTAACTAGTGAAGCACACGCCCCCAAGAATTTATTACACATGGAATTGAGACGTTTATCCAGCGCTGGCATAAGCGCAGAGAACTTGGGGAAAATGAGGTTGAAAAATAACAGCTGTCGTATTTCATTCTCGTAATAAAAACAATTTAAAAATATTTCGGGTTATTTATTGAATGACTCTTGTACTTTTGTTTCGTCATTGTTTGGTCAAGATATGTATGATTAAAGCTGATGAGAAGCAACCTATTATTTTAACTGCGCAGCTCTTTAAATCTCTCAAATAGTATGTCTGATGTAAAACATTTATATTTACGAAGCCAAGGGTCTAACAAATGTGCAGTGCAGCTTTAAAGACGACCTCAGCATTACTCAGGTACTCATAAAAGCACTTGCTTGGATGCTAGAGATACGTTGTACATCAATTTTCCCTAATAATGACGTTCAGTCAATGCTGCTGTGGACTCCAAAAGGTGATAAAATAGCATATCAGTCTAATTTCTAGTATATTCAATTAATTCCATTTAACCATTTTCAGTCCTAATTATTTTCGGGTATTATTTGTTTTTGAAACATGGTGAAATATGGTGGATAGCTTTCTTAATCTCGGATTTGTATTGCTGCAATGAACATCATTAACCAAGATTTTTAATTTCTGCTGCGGAGTTACCAAGCCTTTGATAAAGAATTGGATGGACGGACGCAAAATAAACGGTGATTGATACGTGTGCATGCCGTTAGAACTGTAGCTTAATACACGTTTTGAATTAATTTTTAGAAAGTCATAAAATATTATTTTTGTTTTTATTTTAGATGATGCTAATATCAAATTATACAATGGAGCACTAAAATAAATGAGATTAAAATATAACATAATAAAATATAAAGCTGGAAAATTAATGAAAGATAACCGTTCTAAGCCAAGCCTGTGTCCAACTTCCAACAAAAAAAAAAACATGCATGCATAATAATGCCATGCAGTAGCGTTGGGCTGAAAATGGCTAGCAATGCAAGATTTCAGCTACTGCCATTAAAATGCATCAAGAGTCTTAAAAATAATAGGTACTATGCAATTCATGTGTTCCACATGATAACAATTCTTAATTGCTTTTAATTGACTATTAGGTAAACTAACTCCAACCTCAGAGAGAGAAAATTAATTCACGTGGCTTCTTACTTATCCTGAGTGCATCATAAACCTTCGTGCGATGCCGCAGGAATTAAATGTTCTGTATTTCGATATTTTTATCAAAATAACGATAATATATGTATAGTCACCAATTTGAGGTAACACTACCAGCGAAGAAGCTTCAGTTAAACTGATATTTTAATCATGATTGATTAAGTAAATAAAGTAGGGAAAAAGAAATGCTTTAATTTGGAAAACATTAACTGATAAAAGAAAAATGTTAAGAAAAATAGCAGTTTTTGATATATAGCTGAAGACTAAATTTATAACCAATAAAATCTATTGTAGTCTTTCACTAACAGGGAACTACTTTTTCAAATATATACTTGGGCATAAATGTATATTATTATTGTATAAACCGTTTCTGCAAACAAATTTATTCGCTGGTTTGGTCCAAATGCTATTATTCTTCTTTATATGCTTTGCTTTCAAAGGAAGTGGATAGGAACACATAGAACAGAGAACTTAATGGTTTGGTAGCTAGTGTTCCTTGAACGTTTTAGAGGAATTCATTAGTTCCAAGACGGCTTAGTTGTGATTATATCCCCAAGTAGAATGCGACGCAATGCCTAAACCTGAAAACGAATGAATTTCATCGAACGTCCTCAATGGAGGGAATGTAATCCCTCCAAGTTGATAGGACGCACTTAATGTGGTGTTATTTTATACTCGGTGATAAGAATTTCACTATCGTTGGCTTCAGCAGTTTTAATACTCACCTCCAACGAGGTATCTTACAGAAACAAATGCTATACAGGGTGCTAAGGGTATGAGTGCGCAGATTTTGCATGCTGGGAGATCCAAATATTACGAATAATAAAGCCCCATAACAACTCCATGTATCTTGAATGGTAATGGAGATAGTTGGGCATTTTTCCATACATTATCTGCACAGTCCGGCAACAAAGTAGGACTGAAGGGCCGAATGTTTTGTTTTGGTTAGCGGCCAGGCTAATGCTTTGTTTTGGTTTGAGCTTGAAATCGGGTTCGCCGCGTGCCTGTGAGTTTATTATCAGCTACTGCCACTAACGAGGTGTGGAGCGGTTTTCTTTCAAGCTATCCGACCGTATTCACGAGACCGAAACTAAAAGCGACTTAAGAGATTACACATAAGATTTAGACTGATGATCAAAGATAAAGTAAATTTAAACGTGGATCCTGTTAACACCTCACTCAGGTTTATCTTGGGTAATTAAATCAAATCCACGTCCTTGCTAAACAGGCAATTTACTAAAGGTCAATAACTGCACATGATACATTCATTTACAGTATATGCTCAAAATGTGCTCTGTTAGAGTCTATGCAGGCTGCCCTACCCTCGTTAGAGCTTTTGCGTTCTTCCCAATCTCTAGGGCTGCTTCAACCACACGTGTGCTACCTAATGGTAGCAGCCTTACTTTTCAAATATCCCCAAAAATAATCTAAATGTTTGAGCTTATGATATATGCAAGAAGCATATATATAATCACTCTTGATTTGTAAAGACTGTCATGGTTCTGAAGTGTTTACCGCATCTGAAGCACTAACAGCAAGCTGTCGAGGCACTAATTTTATTGTCAAAATTCCTGACCTTTCACTCTAAACATAGGCCAAATGTGGCGCAATTTCCAAGCATATGACCACGACTTTATTCCGAATTATTCTAATTCTTTAATATTATTTAGTGGCTAAAGGTCTCATTTCAGCAATAATTGGTAATAGAACGAATAAAATAACTGGCAATCCTAATTGCAGAAGTAACCGATAAAGGGATGATGATGCATTAGCAATTAAACATTTAACCAATTTTATTTTATATTTATACAATCATGCACTGTAGACGAAAATGATACAGAATGTTATGTTTCAGCTTTAACGCCAGGAAGCTGCCGTAGAAGTTTGCGCAATCATACTCCTAAACACCTTATATTGAGATTTTTATTGTAATAAAGCATAAACCTAGTGCTGTACGAGTATAATGCTTTTATCAAAACAGAGTGATGCTTCTATCCTATAATATTGTGACTACGCGCTGAATGTTCCTGACTGGGACTTGCTCCCTGTCGATCGTCATAGCTAATTTTTGTTGGTGTTTTCTGTTCCATTTTGTATCCACTGTCACATTTGAGTAAGTGAGCACGTGTGCAGTAGGCGAGGCAATTACATCAAAGCTCCTATTGTTGCACCTGGGTGAAGAGGTTACACCTGTGTGACACGTGATCGCGCAGTAATGGCTTCTATTTCTGGAAGTTTGCCAAGACAACGACAGCTATAAAAGGGAGAGCTTGAAGTTGAACTCCGGCAGCTGCTAAAAGCCAAGGCAACCGTACGGAAGCTATGGCAGCGCTTCCGCCATCCCAGGATCCAAGCAGTGTACCAGCGGTTAAAATCCCTGGCAAGGCGCCTGCTTCGCGCGCACCGCAAAGCGGCCTGGGAACACACAATGGCACATATAAACCTGGAAGAGAAACAACCCTGGAGGATCATCCGATCCCTCAGGAAAGACAAAAGTCAGTTTCAGCATCCCATCCATGGCTCCCGTGGGAGACTCTCTTTTGAGCCCCAGGATAAAGCCACGGATTTCGCAGATTATCTGGAGTCCCAATTCGAACCCCGTGAAGACCCCCAGGATGAGTACTTTACTGAGCTCGTGGAAGCGACGGTAGACTACCTCTATGAGGAGCCCCCGCCGCCCCATGAGGAGATCCGCATTCCTTTAGTCACCCCGAAAGAGGTGGCTTCCCAACTCAACCACCTAAAACCTAACAAAGCCCCTGGACATGACGGCGTTACGGCGCCTATGCTCCAACACCTACCCAGAAAGGCCGTAATCCACCTGACGCGGATTTACAATGCATGCCTACACCTACGTCACTTTCCAACGTGTTGGAAGGAGGCGCGGGTGGTATGCATTTTGAAACCCGGCAAGGACCCGGTCTTCCCGTCAAGCTACAGATCTATTAGCTTACTTCCGATCGTCTCGAAAGTATTCGAGCGGTTACTCCTACCTCGCCTCACCCCTCTCTTCGAAGAGAGACTCCTACTCCCGGATCATCAGTTTGGTTTCCGTACTGGACATTCCACAACCCTGCAGTTGCTGCGACTGGCTGAGAAGGCTGCCCTGGGCTTCCAGGACAACTTCAAAACAGTCGCGGTGCTCTTGGACGTGGAAAAGGCCTTCGCCACCACGTGGCATCAGGGACTCTTGTACAAGCTCAAGAACGCAGAAATTCCTCCCCCCTACCTTCACCTGCTTAGTAGCTTCCTTCGGGACCGCACTTTCAGGGTGAGGGTGGAGGGGAGGCATTCCACAGTCAGACCCATAGCGGCGGGAGTGCCGGAAGGCAGCGTGCTGTCGCCGTTACTCTTTGCTGCCTACATGTCCGACTTCCCCACAGAACCCAGTACAGTTACGTGCCAGTATGCCGACGATGTCCTCATAATGGCGCGTAACAAGAACGACCGATATTGCTTCCCCCCGCTACAGAGACAGCTCCAGGCCATAGGCAGATGGAGTGAACAGTGGCGGATGGCCATCAGCCCGCAGAAGAGCTCAGCTCTACTGCTGGCTAAAGTCCGTGGCTGGCGACCGGAGAGGTCGCTGAGGCTGCGGCGGCGGCGGATCCCCTGGGTCCGCTCCGCCAAATACCTCGGAGTCCTCCTCGACCGCGGCCTTACTTTCACTCCACATGTCAGGGAGAAGGTCGGCTTGGGACACACTGCCCTGCGGCAGTTGTTTCCCATCTTCCGCTCCACCATGCCTACACACCTAAAACTACGGCTGTACCGCGCAGTCATCCCGCCCCTGATGCTGTACGGCTGTGAGGTCTGGTTTTCGGTGGCTCGTTCCACCATCCGCAGGCTGCAGGCCGTGCAGAACAGGGCATTGAGGATGATATACGGCACAGACCGCAGATTCCCGTACCACATTTTCCATTCCCACTCCGGAATCCCTTACATAGTGGACGTTGTGCGAGAAAGAGCTCGCACAATATACACTAAACTTGCTCCCCACCCAAATCCCCAGGTGAACACTCTCGGTCTTTACGACCACACGCTACCAAGGAGACGCGTAAGCTACCGCCTTCCCAAGGACGCCTTGGGATGGTAGTTTTCCGGCCGCCTCTCCCTTTATTGTTCTACCCGCCAAGTTAAGCAGCATCGGGCATGGTCACGACTCGGACGGGTGACCATCCAGTTGTACTCCGACCAGGTCTGCAACACTGGCTTCCCCCACCCCGTACCTATATCCCTTCAGGTCTCCCCGCTAGCCGGCACTGCTTTCCTTGACAGCCCGCAAGCGGCTGGCCAAGGTAAGCAGCATCGGGCCTGGTCCCTCTCTGGGTGGGTGGCCACTCAGATAGGTAAACCAGCCCGCGCCGGCTGCACAGAGGGAACACCCTGCCCAATTACTTTGACATTGACAAAAACGCTTGCATAAGACTACATCTACTATATCACACGGGTAAATCCGCAAGAAAAGCGGATAGGTACCGTGGTGATTTGCCCCCGCCCGAGTACACTCGGGCGACTAGTTCCTGCTCCTGGCTCCTGGCTCCTAGGCAAGTTAATTTCGGCTGGGAGTTAGCAGCTTTGAGAGAGCAACTAACTGTCTACGAGCGTCGAAGCGGCCAAAAAGAAAACTGTAATGGAAAATTGTTGCGCAAGCATCCGAATAATGATGTAATGAGGTTTGAGTAATTAAGATACTTCTTACAGTATTTTATCTGCAATGCCTTATTTTAAAGAAATGTTGAATGGAAATACGTGCAATATGTCTCAACGAAGTACGATAGAAGTGACATGCATGTTAGCTTCATCGGAACCGTCGATCAAGAGGTGTCCTACACGTATCCCCATGCTAAGCCACAGCTTCGTTTCAGAGTTAAAACTGGTAACATCGCATAATCGCCACAATGACATACAGCCGAGAGCATGGAATCGTCCCATATAATATCGGTGGTTTATGTTGTTACGGGATACTGTAATGACCACCCCTTGCTTGGTTCTAGCACATCACTTAATATTTGTATTGCTCCCCCCTTTTTCTCCGTTCCTGGACATGAAGCTGGCTTGTGTTCATGGGTCTTGAGTGCTAGACGTTTGACACTAAACCAACACGAGACGGACTTAAACAAGGGCTAGTGTGAACCGTCATTGCGAAGCATGTGGAATGCTTCAACCTCCTACCCTTTTTCGCTCACCTAATCTCGTACTTTGTTTATAGACTAATGCTTGTCTGTCGAGCCTGAAATTAAACAAATACTAGATTGATTTAAAATGGCTTGTGCGGAATACAGATGGTAAGCCGTTTCTGCCAACATTATAAAGGAATACTCCACGAATTTGGCTGTACCAGTCAACAAAGAATGCAGATACTTAGATTTAAGTCACATCAGTTAAAAGTGTTAACTTGTTCAGTCTAGCACGTTGCTTATGTAATATAAGAATAGGAGCTAGGGTGGAGTTACAATCCTAACCCATTCATTACTAAAAATAGGCATGCGCTACTATATTTGTTAGTGATGCTTATCATACCATCACTTTTATATCAATTTATACAATTTATCTAGATGGTTGATTTATGATATGTACACCACTTTCAAAATTCTTTAAAACATGTCTCATTTGAACGCACACTGGCAAATATAAAACTGGACATTGACTTTACCTGACATTGTTATCTTGAAGCTAAACTACAACTCCAGATGCTCTTAGAGATAGAGTAGATTCGTTGTACGTTAGCTATCTAACTTATTTATATTTTCCAGTGTTCATTATGGGTGCAGTTTTATTTTCGAAAAGTCATTTTGTTTTGTCTTTTTTGTGATTGATTTATACACAATAATGTAAAATTACTAAGAGTTGCGGCAAGCTTAATTGGTTTGGCACTGGCATTCTGATCCCAATATTCAAACCCGTCTCAGACCGATGGCTTTAAGTGTGCTAAAATGTGACGCTCACATGTCAGTAGATTTACTGGCATAGAAAAAAGGTCCAGCTGGACGACATTCCGGCACATGGTGCAGTTGATTTGATCCTGGCAATTGATAGAGTGGTTAAAAAAAAACAAATATGTTTCCCTAATAACTGTATTAAGAACTTCATCTGCAATATAAATCATCAATATTTTCTTTGTGCATTGCCCAAATCATTGAAGACAATTTTGAAGATAGGACAAAGTAATGAATAATGATCGTTACCTTTATCCCACAATTTAAAAAAAAAAGAATTTTCTTCGACTAAGTACCAGTAAACTCAGGTTACGTCAGCAAAGGTTGCGGTAACTTTAGTGGTGTTACATTTAATGCTCATAATAGTAGGAGAAAATATTACACCGAGTGCTCGAAGAGAATTAGGAACCCAAACTGTGGCATAGTTGACCAATTAGTGTTATAGTACTCATGGTAGTTACGCCTTTTTAAAACAAGTACTTAGGACAACCCTCAAGTTTGATCTTATTTGGCTATGTATATAGAGGCTCCTTGGCACAGGTATTTGTATTGGTAACAAAGAACACGGTAAGGAACATATTACATAATTATTTGCTTTATTTAGAGACTTTTACTTAATAAGAGTAGTATGCTTTCAAGTTGGTTAGTACCTCCAAGTAGGTGTGGCACACACAAGACATACGTGTTTATTTTTCTGGACCTACGGATCAGACGGATAACATTGAATAAACGGGCCTCCCCATAATGAATGTTGCATCGGAACTGAGTTTGAATGCATTCTGCAAGGCCAATGACCCTTAGGCCAACATGTCACGTATTCAAATGTGAAAACATGGAAGCAAACCGGGTAGTCTATACTGAGAGAAGTTGTTGATTGTGCCGCGCAGTTAAGTCCATGCAAGCACATCTGGTTGTAAATTATGTGAATAGTATGTGGAAAAATGTTTAGGCAAAGATAAAAATTAACACATCCACATAAAAGTGGATACATATTAATGCATATTTATCAAAATATCTGCATTACACTATATATTTATATTTCAACAAATTATAAATCGTGGAGATGCTCGATAACAAATTTTATTTAAAAAATAAAACGGATAAATATTATCATGCTGATACTTCTTCCATAAGGAGACGTGCATTTTTAAATATGATATAATTATTATTTTAAACAAACGGGATGTCTCTACGTTAACATGTAAGGTCCCGAGTTCGATTCACGTAGAGTTGAGCATTCTCACTTTAAGTTTCCTTCGTGGATTCGCCAGGCCGGTTGACGAAGGCTTGGGCGATACCTCTTCTATAACGATTCCTTTTTTTCACATTTTCACCTCAAATGCTTTATACTGAAGGCCCCTACCTATGGCTAATGTTAACCTGAATTAGTATTTTGAAAGTTTGTAAATATGTGTTTTGTAAATTAGAACATTTCATTAAGTCTTGGAATATTTCTTTATTCCTATTCAACCCCATTTGTAAATATTGTTATAGTAAAACCACAACTACATTAATATATATTATTAAGGCCAAACTCTCTAATCTGGGCTGTCCCAACTCGAATCCTCTGAGTCTGAACACTTACTCGTACTAACCAGAAACCTCAGAGTAGGGCTGGAGGTTAAGCATAATAGCCAGTATCACCGAGCTTATGTCATAGAACAATGCTTGCTCTTGTTGCCAGTTTATTCCAACAATTGAGTCAGACATAGCCATAGCTTGCCTTTAGTTCCAGCATATTGCAGGCAGGTTCCTGTGAGTAGAGAGTTACTCGCTGTTCCTTAGGTACGCACCCAAACTGAAATGACTGGCCTGACCCATGTGATCTTATATATTTAAACGTAGAGACAGCGTTACTATTGAATAGGCTAGAAGCTATACCTGATAGGAATGAGCTACACTTGTTTGTTTGGAAACAGTGCGACGGACAGCGAATGTGTGTGATGGAGAACGGATGTTATACAAGCACTAAACCTATTCATAAAGAAGAATAGGGCCAGTGTCAAATCAGCAATTTCTCACCTCTCGGGACCTTCCTTGTTGTGGATAACCTTATAGACCTGTCATCTATTTATTTCTATCTAATCGCCATTCCTACAAAGTTGTTAGATTATCCGCTGCACTCTATAGTCCATTCAGTCAGTTTATTTCACTTGTTTCACAGATAGGAAATATCAGAAGGGAGTGCACTGATCCTCATGAAGTTCCAGGATCAAGTGAAGAGACATTCGTTAGACATTTGGCGGTAATTAGAGAAACCAAGAGGCTGATACAGTTCGGTATGTACGAAAATGCAGAGAACATTAGGTGTACGTTTTAAAATGTTATTTCAAGATTAGACGCAGTTGACATTAAATACTTCGGTAAAGGCAAGCAATATAAGAATAAAATATGAACTGTATCTCGCAGAAAAATGTAATGTTCTCAGCCAATTCTTGTTATAAAGTGTGAAATACCAATCAGAACGCTTGAACAATTAACTATACCGACCTATATGGTAACTAATGCTTAGGAATTCAACTTCGATTCTTGTGGTGTGGGATACTGCGGGTTAAAGAATCTCGTCTCAGCATGAAGCTTTGTGTGTATGTTTGTGTATGTGTGTGCGCGCGCATGCGCGTGTGTGTTTGGTATATAACAAGAAAAGGAAGCAGCAATACCGAAAATAACAGGATAAGAATAATTTAAAATGTTTGATGTCTAGGTAGCACTCCGTTTCTCTAATGACTATGAATTATGTTGGTCCTTCTTTCTAGAAATTCTCAATAAAAGCCATTTGTATACTCTTTTTCAGTACACATACTGCAGTAGGTGCACAAAACCATACCTGGGGTATAGGGTAAGCATATCTGCCTTATATTTTGGAAGATCCTATTTTGAATCTCAGTAGGGGTGAGTTGCCTGGATGTTATCCTCCTAGGATTTTTCTATATTTTAGAGGAGAATGTAGGATAACTCTAAGCACTACGGAATCTCCGGACATAATTTCCTTCATTCGCTGTCCGATATGACCTTCCAATTAAGGCACAATGGGAGTGAAGTTTTAAGATTCTATATTGGTGTAAAAAACTTTTCTAAAAAGTTTACTGTGGTTGTATTGTATTATGTTGACATGAATACCAAATCTCATTCAAATAGGCTAAATACTTTGCAAACTATAAATTATTTCATAAATAGGCTTCGGTGTCAGTTTCATGCGTTCGGAAATTCCGTTGTATTTGCGTGGAGGTTTGTGATGTGGCACACCTCGGGGAGAGGTGGTATAGTCGTGTCTCCTTTCAAACCCGTTGTAATTGGAGGAACGTTGCGTTACCTGTGTTTACGTTGACAGCGCGTTCAGAAGTGTTAATTGGGTGATGGCAACATATTATGCAAGTTACAATGATAAAATACATATTTCTAAATCATTTGCACAGCGAGGGTTGTGCTGCAATGGACATTTCAAAGTCACTAATATCAGAAGAACTAAATTAATCTTCTAGAGTATACATTAAAAATAACTTTATAGATTTACTTAAAACAATAACAATATTTGAGTCTGCAAATTTACAAACGTCCGAAGCACTTCGCATGGTATATAAATTACTACAGACAGTGAAGGAAGCGCCACCAGACTCAGTTACTACAAATGTAAGAACAAAATTCGAAAAAGTTCTGCATCAAAATCTAGGATATGGAACTAAGGGCGATATAAGGGACATAATCTTGAGCATTGAGCATAATTCAAAATAATAAATATTGATGATGTGCCATACTTCCGATTTGCAACAATCACACCATATGACGTAAATAGACGCTTTTCTAAAATCAAAAATATCTTAACTGATAATAAAAAGCTTCATGTCATACACTAACACCATATACCGTTAACAATACAACTTTTAAAGTGAGCTATGTACACGGAAATGTTTGTTTTTATTTTCTGTTATTAGTTAATATTGTTCTAATTATGAGTCTATAACTGATTGCACTGCAAGGGAAATTTATTTATTTATTTTATCCTGAGTGGAAGGTTTGTTTTATTTTAGTGAAATTTATGCTTACACCAAAATTATTATTATGTTACATATGACTGTATGGAAACAACAAATGTCTAAGAAAAAACGAGAAAATAATTCAAAGTGCTCTGTCAGTATTGCTAGCCACTTTGACTGCAGTGTATCGGTGTGTCTCCCTGCCCTTCCTTAACGCCGCTATTGTAAAAACACATGCAGAGCAAACGAGTACAGTACAGTAGCTTTCAACCTAAGTTGTTTGCAACCGGAGCCGAAACCTATTCATAAATATTCTTCTGACATTGCCGTCTGCGTCCACTGGAATGCAAGTCGGCGGAACTGGGATGTGGTAAACACGGAAGCGGTGCGCCGAAAACCGGAAGCCGTGGCACGCAAAACGTCAGCAGGCACATGCTAGAAGAATCCAATAACTTCAACAAGTACTGTGATGACATTTTCTAGCTATAAAAGGAATATGAATTGCAAGCCACTGTGTGTCGTGAATTGTAGTGAGTTGTTTGTCGTGAGTCAGATTTTGACTGGAGGTTAGCCATGAATGGAGAAAGCCGTCAACTGTCGAACGTCGAAGCGTTGAGTGAATTGTTTGCTGCCAAGAACTAAACACTATTTGTAACCAAAGTTTGAGTCAGTAAAGACATTTGTTGCATTATGTAAGTATATTGCATAATTAAAAAATTTCCACGTAGCTTAAAATTTGAGAACATTGGTAAACATTATTCGAATTGGACTTTAGCCCACTTACATAAAGTATACGTGGCGATATTTCAATAACTTATATTACGAAATTGTGATACTTGTTTCTAAAAAAGCTAGAAGTTTTCATTTGTAAAATTAATAATTTTCCACAAAAAATATGCTTTGAAAAATTATTATTCCTGTTATGATAATGTTGTAATTTTATAATAAGATATTTCTGCACATTATGGGAAATTTTAATTGAAATTAAACAAAAATTCAGTCGCACGGATCATTCTGAATGTGTTAAAATGTAATTTTAAGAAAACACCGTTTTATGAAGCAGTATGCTTGGAAACATGGCTGTAGAGCCCAAAGAAAGAAAAATAAAGCTAATGTTGATTCTCCATGGCTGCCAGACGGTTCCAAAAATTATTTGTTATTAGAAGCAATTTTCGTTTATTGGCTTGTGTTTTTTTTTTTTTTTTTTTTTTTTTTTAACCGATTGTAATCAAATTTTCACTCTCAGTGTCCCTTAAAGGAACGCAGGTATGTTTCTGGCAATTGAGCGCCTTGTTAGCAAACAAACCAATTAATTAATGCTTGTAAACCATTTTTACCTCTGTATAAATAAATTTAATACATTCAATCCGATGTCTTTAATAAATTAAACTGATTAAATATCACTTTTTGGGTATGAGTTATAATTATGTAATTCTTATAATTTTAGTCATTTACAGATTTTTTTAAAAAATCTTTATGCCATTAACATCCAGGGCAGGTTATTTCTAGAAAGAGTAAAGTGACCATACATTATGTCTTCTCGCGACTATTGGGATAATGTACATGTTATTGCCTTGTTCGACTGTGTAGGAAACTGATTGCAAAATATTTTGACGAAAGCATCGAAAGTGGGGATATTACAAATACAGTCATTTATAGAAGCGTTTGGATCGAAGCTCACCAGCTTATTGGTGGTGAAGTGCAGAGAGGGTTTCTCGGAATTAACAAAAGGAACTTCACTCCAAAATCTCTCAGAATGTATATTATTGTCAACTCTATTAAATGTGACCACAATGAAAGAGACAAAAGTAGCACAACATAGATTAACTATCATATCTATAAACCACAAGTTGTGTACAAATATTATAAATATGCATGTGCCTCAATATACACGTTATATTGTACCGTTGTAATACCACAGGTTAAATTAACTATAAATAAATATATATTTCCATGATTATGTGAAAATGTTAATCTTAATTAGTTGAAAAGGTGCAAATAAGCTGCAAATTTTAAATATTAAATATGTATTACAGAAAGTATCAAAGCTAATTGCATGACAAATTATAACTACAGTATTCACACATGTATAAAATTAATCTTTAAATGGCCTTGAGCATTTCATTACCAGAATTCCTTCCCCTAATATAATTTCATTTCGTGTATCAGAAGTAACTACAGTTTGTGGTGCCATATTCAGTAAAATGGGCATTAAACACTATTAAACTTATTTGCTGCAACATACTCAATGTCTAGATAAGGGACAAAAGTAAAAAGATGCGGAAAATAAAGTGCAAAATGCTCTCATACTGGAAATGATGTGCAAAAAGGTACACCGAAAATACAGTTAGGAGTATTTGTTTAATGTTTTCTTTACAAAGAAAGCCATTTTGGGAACTTTAATAGAAGAATAAACTTAAAGTGTAGCACCTAAAACGACTAACTTTCTATTTCTCACTATAACATTAAATGCAAATGTGAAATATTTCACTCTGCAGAAATTGTGCTGTCCCTGCCTGCCTTTGGTTTCTTTGCTGCTCAAACTCCGGTTCTTAGGGCACGTGCTGCTTGCATCTACAGGTACATGTGCACTGGACTTCAGTATTTACGTCACCATATGCGCTAATTACTTATCACCAGGCTGAGGATTCTGTCTATTTCGCATTTTTTTCCTTTCTTCTGGCTTAGAGCGTACGATGATAAGTATGTAAACATTTTATGTCATTTGAAATCGATTCACATGGTTTCCGGTTGCCCAAATTTTGCCATTTTGGGGGGGTCGTGGCTCTTTTGGTCATATATGCTTTTTTCTGCCCTTTTTGTGTTTCTCCTTAATTTTTTGGTCTTTTGAATGTTTTTCACATTTTAAAAATTCAATATGCTCCATTCACATCACTTTCTCTACCTGTTCTGCAAAGCAAAAGATGCTTTTGTACATCATGCTTATAGAAATAAACATTGGCAGAAATGTTCTTATTATTGTTTCCTTGCAAGCAGAAGGGAAAGGGAAAATACACTGGGCTTAAGTGATACCCAAATATTTTAAACACCATTGGTTTGCGATTTCGATTGAAATTCGCTTCTTTGCATGACCAGGAGTAAACAAAAGAAACACGGACGACCTACTGTTTCAGGTGAGTAGAAATATTTTAAAATGAAAGCCAATAATAAGGAATATTTCGGAAATGGTTAACTCTAGAAAACATATGACAAAAGTGTGTGTTTTAACAAGATATACATTTTTTGTGTTGTAAGTTTTTTCTATCTCTTACGGTTTACCAACTATACAAAAGTCACTCACACTGCAGAGGTCGTTGGAGGCTATTTCCAGAAAATTGAAGATGTACATTTCATTTGAAATGAGAATATTTTAAATATATGGTATGTTAATCAAAACTGTAGTTACTCTACCTGTTGTGTTGGGTTTTTTCCCTGGAATTCTTCGTGTCGCATCCCGGAAGATGCTTCATTGAATTAAAAAAGTTAGGTATTTAACGGACGTTTCGTTTTCTGAATTATGCTGCACACAGTCAAACACGCCGACCTATTCTAAAAATGTTTTTTTATATTCAGGTGCTCTCAAAACACCTGCAAGGCATTAAAAGGAATAATTCTTAAAGGAGGTCAAAGTGATCCAATATCAATAGCAGGGGCAAGTCTTCTGTGATAGAATGTTCAAAAAATCCCGGTAAAATCCCGTTATCGAATTTTTGGATGGAACAATACCTTCTGTGTCTACTATGTGCCTTGTAAATACGTTAGAGAAATTAAACTTATTATAGCCTCGTAATAAGATAATTGTTTTCGTACAAACGTTTGAGTGCTAGCTCAGGAGAAGACTGATCGAGAAGACTTGAGTGTTTCGACAACTACCAGGAGCATTGGAGGAGACACTGCAGTGCAAATTTCAACACACTGTAAAGGATAACCCAGACTGGGAAAATATACAAACAAATTGCATTTGTTCTCTTAGGTTATTTTGTGCTGCAATGCCTTCCGGTTTACCAGCAGCAGAGATGCCATCATTCAAATACTTCCCACATGTGAAGTGGAGAGAACTTTCAGTATAAAACATATTAAGTGAAAATAAGCACAAACTCACATCATAAAAGTTACAGAAGAATGCTCTTATTCACTAAGTGAAGAAAACTATAACAGAGGTTATCAGCGTTACAATGTCTAAGCAACAAATGTGCAATTTTACTATAATAAACTTTTATATGTCAAGATATGACCTTATTTATGCTATTTGTTTTTTTTTTTTTAATATGCTGAATTCATTTTTAAGCATTAATTCTTCGAGAAAACAACATTTAGTGTAAATATACCTTATGTTTCTGACTTTAAGTTGTCTCTATTTCTGCTTATTTTTAATGTTTGTTTGTCTAATCGTGACTATTTTTAAAATGTTTTGCCTATTTTCCTTGCTTTTGGGCCCACAAATCCTCAGTCTGGTTATCACCCACATACTTTGACCGGACTCTTGCATATCTTTTTAGACAACTGTCAAATATCAAACATAAAACCTATATACACACCCACAAGCAAGCTATCACTCATAGATACAACATGCCAATGCAACGAGGTGTATTGTGACAACTCAGCATTCACTTCATATCTGTTTACTACAACTGTGAAATACTAGGAACTCAGCGCAGGTAACAGAATACAAACGAAGCCCTATGAAACTGGGTGTATCTTGATATGTAGGTAAAAGCTTACATGCTTGGTTATTCAAAACTTTGATTACCCGGGTACATAAGAGGGGAAATCTTAAGGATGACATGTGCATTACGTATTTGCGTAAATACTAAATTTAACTAAACATTACTTTCTCCTGCAATTCCCAATACCGAGAAACCCTTATGTTATTTTCACATGACTTTCCATATCCACTGTCATCATTTTTGGGTATAAAATTATGCTTACGGAATTCTATTTTCCTATATATTTTATATCAATTGTGGCAGATCTTATTAGAGCTCAGTATTGCACATGCTGTGCTACAACGGAAATATAAAGGAAATAGCAATAATCTAATGATATAGAACTGGACGCTATATACAGGCCTTAAAATGACATAGTATTTCCATGACATAACGATAAACATCTAAACATTTTAGGAATTTAAAGGAATGCATAAGTATCGAACAATTTGAACCATTAATAACGGATATTTTGGAATTGGCTAATGCCACAAAAACGTTATTTGAAATAAATTATGTGTTTTGAGCAGAGTTAACGTTTTCGTGTATCTGATTTACAAATAGACAACATTCCTTCAGAAGGAAGAGGACTTCATAAGCTACTTCTAGTAATTCAATATAAACTTTATTTTTCATATTTCTAACTTTGAGGTGTGGTATTTTATCGAATCGTTAGAACCATTTTTTCATAAAATAAAAACATGGAGAAATTATCCACGTAAAGAATATTTGAGGGTAGGAGGTAATTGTTGAAAATCTTCGTGCCGCCCATTTGAAAGAATAATGAATTTAAATACTAAGTGTGGAAATCGTCCGAATTAGTTTTTCGGTTATGCAGTTCACAGATACACAAACACGGACCTTTCCAAATAATACATTGTTTTAGTTCAGGGGCTTCAAAACAAGTGTTTCCGGTGAAATCTCAATGCCCAATTTTTGGAAGGAATGCAAAAGAAGCTATCTACCGTTCACGTGGTAGAGAAAGTAGAAAGAGAGAAATAAAACTAAATTAGTAAGAGCTTCTGTAGTTGATAATACCAGCATAACTAATTTCTGAGGTACAGTACATCGGTGCCGCAATAACCGGCCGGGGGGACTCGAAGCGCTGACCACGTCTCACCCTCCAATACTGCACCCCATACATGACGTCTGTAGTGGACCGAGATGGGGTACGCAGCGGCCGGGCGGTAGGCCAAGGTTCCTCTTGAGCTGTCGTGCCATGGAGTTATTAATACATCGGTGCATCTGGAATAATTAATAACGAAAAGACTTATTCAAGTGGCAGTAGTATCACGTACGGATTAGCAAGATGGATTAACGATAATTCTGCCGCCAGTTAGGATTAAGCGCTAGTGTTGCGTTAATCCGCCGGATTAAGAAAATGGCGGGAAATTTGAAAAGAAATACAGCGGTGTGGATCAGCGGTTTAGGCGATAATCCGAATCATGAAGAGGCCGATGGATTAATGGATAATCCGCTGATCCATTCCGCGGGATTTTTTCCCGTCATTTCCTTAATGCGGTGGATTAACGCGACATTAGTGCTCGCGATGAAATTTCAAAAAGAAGGGTAGCATTATCTTGTTGATAGGTATGATGACATTTAATAAACAACAATAAGTACATGTTACATATATATATATATATATATATATATATATATATATATATATTTCATGATAAAAATATATATTCTGAAGCAATGCATGCAAAAAAAAAACCATCTGATTTATATTTGAAGAAAAAACTATCTGAATGTTCATGGTTTAAAGAAACACTTGCACAAACTTTTTTTGTCTTTTGATGACTTTCTATTTCACTCGCACACTGGTTAGGTTAAATTGTCTGCAGCACAGGATAAAAAATAATGTTGATGAAAGTTTTCGAAATTGATTCACAAGGAGGACGATTTGTACATGCGTCACAGGATAGGTGAATGTGTCGAAAATTGGGGTCGACAACTGCGTTCACGGCTGGAACATATACAGGTGCAATTATGGAATTGCGAATAATATTACCAGCAGGAAGAAGGCCTGAAGAGGTGACGGTGTTATCAATGGCTGGAACTTTGCTGAGACCCATGAAGACGGTGCATCGAACATCAGGGTCGGACGGCGAAGACTTCCATGCCGAGAATCGTACGTTAACGATGTGGGCATCTGTTGAGGATACCTTAATGGTGACAACTTTATGATCACCAAAGGCGGAGATTTCTTGTGATACGATTCGGCACTCGTTGGGTTATATGCCGGCAGCATTGACGGAATCATCCAAATCAAATATAATCCTGGCCATCAGGTTGGGATGAAGGTCGACAGGGTCAGAGTTGCAGGACATTGTGGTTAAAGTTATGAAATAAAGAGGAAGAAATTATTCAAAATCAGAGTACTGGTTGCAACGGTGTTGATGTTCACGAGGAGAAGAGAATTTGACGATACGTCTCTCGAATCCGGATTGTTGTTGCTGCTCCCCGACGTAAGTCATGTACAGTGGTAAGGTGTTCATTTCGTCAATGAAGTTTTGCGTCATGGAGTCGAAGTTTGAAGGTAGAAAGACCTCATAGTTGTTGATGGTAACGGCAATCTTGCGACCATACTTGGTTTAGAGAGCTTTAGCACTCTGGATTCTGTGCGGGCGACCTTTTTGTAGCTCACCAATGGACATGAACGGCAGGATTTCTGACATTTGATTCAGATCACGAAGAATGCTACTGGTGGTTGCCATGATGAGATGCAGACGTGGGGAAATGCCCCATGCTGGGGTTTAAGAACTGAATCGGCGGAAGTGTAATATCCGGCGGGCGAAGATATCGGTCCACATCCTGCGATAGCGTACAAGCGGTAGAAATGGCACTTTCTTATCATCGGCGTAGGCCCGTCTATGTGAGTTGTGTTCCAAGGCTGGTTCCAATCGAGGTTACATCTTCTAAAGGAGGCAAATTGGTTTTGCTGGTACATGGTTAGACTCTCCCAAACCAAATCCAAATCATGAGGAGGGTACTTGGCGAAGAACGAATCTCCGTAAAACAGAATAATGCTAAGCTCATCGTTGGACGCATTGTAGATGCGTGAGGTACTTCATCAATGCCGGGATCTCTGCCATTGCGCCGGGCATACCTCTCTAGGAATGCGTCATTTCGGAGCTGAAGTTTCCTGAGATCTGTGAAGACTCCTCCGCTGCACTTTTCGCACCAGTACGATCGAATGCTGCAGCGACACTGACGTTGAAAGCAGGATGAACAGTGAAGCGGTGAGCACTGAGCATGGCGTGAGCAGAGCAGGAACTGACGCGATGTCGATACGGGGAAGGAGGGAAATGGAGGGGATAAACAGGGTTATCACCAGACGTTGCTCTTTTATAGGAGATGCTTTTGAAAATAGCGCCTTCTTTTTCTTCTTCTTGCAGAATTATGTTTTCCTCTACGCTGTACACACAATCCCCATGAACGAGATCCGGAATAATGTGCGGTGGAATACTCCGAGATGCACTGTTAGACATCTTCCAAAAAAAAGTGCACATTCCTCTTAAGCCGAAGCATTTCCTTTGGCGAAATATATTGGTGCTCGAGAAAAACGATGTAAAGTCCTTTTTTAGGATCAAATTGAACAAGTTGATCGGGGAAATCTGTGTCTTGCACATGTTTAGGACGCCAAATGTCTGGTTTAAACTGCATTTCGTTGAGGTCCATATTGGATAAGACGAAGTGGATGCCGTCCTCACAGCTATGACATTTTACGGGGATAGATTTGCCGTCGAAAGGGCTGTCGATGAATCTTAGAGCATACGAGGCATTCTTCTTTGGATGATCCTATAGCTCATAATTCTTCAACACCTTTGTCCCATCGCTGTACACTGACACGTAGTTTCTATATCCCATACTTGCTGAGGAGGTGATGAAGGAAACACGACTGAGAGGGGCAGAGGCGGGGAAAGGAAAAATATTTTAAGGATGATGATGACGTAGGATGGAATGGCCGAGGGAATTTTTGAGATAATGTTCCACCTCTAGGAAAGTTCTAAAGTTTGCGGATCGGATGTACTTTGTGAAGACCGTGAAAATCATGAAGTCATAGGGAACCCCGGAATTAAAGACGTGATGCTTGTACTTTTGGGAAGCCGAGATTTGGTTATGAAAGTCGGCCTCCTATTTCTTCTAGTGAAATAAGATATCTGAAATAAATTTATGGAGACTGTCCAATACGTCCCATTCTTCCCGGGTGAGAGAAACGGAGTGTCCCTCCTGGTCTTTTAGATCGACAATGAGTTTGCCGAAGACGGTCTTGAATCGGGCGGAGATGCGACCCGTGATTTGAAGTTCTTGCAGTTTTACCTCGGTGTTGTGAATGCGGTTGAGAATGACGTCTTTGACATCGACGAGCTGCTGCCACACTTCCACATCTAGGTCCACGGCCTAGCGGGCTCCACATCTTGCAATGACCACTTGCAGCTGGAAAGCAGCCAGAGGCGAGAACCCGACGTACACAAATTTGGATTGCGCAACATTGAGAAAGTAGACGCCAGAAAACCTTCCAATAACAGATGAAGGCTTGCAGGAATCGCCCACCTCCGATGCCAGCTTCATTTCCTCGCCACTGCAACAGAAACCAAAAACACACAACGAGGTTATGGAGAATGTATACGACAAATTTTGTTTAAAAAAGACGTAGAACAGGAGCTTACCCAATGGAGGAGCTGTCGATCTCTCGGCTCATGATGCACTGTCTCTTTGGGCAGCGCGCTGGATAGCGCAGGACTTTATGAGTCGAAGCGAGTTCTGAAAACACAATCGGCCGGGGTGATTAGCTAGATATCTAGACAAAGAGAGAGAGAGAGAGAGAGAGAGAGAGAGAGAGAGAGAAGACGATACAATTTGAAACTATACTTACATGCAAAGGTTGGCAGGACTGTCGCGGATTTGAGCATGATGCGAGACATACATGATTGCAGAAACGAAGAATGACTCGATCGTTATAATGGTAATTTTTGGCGCGAAATTTTGAATGCACCCGAGCAGCGGGTTGAAAGATAATTAATGACGAAATGGCCGCAGGTAGAACTGTCATCTCCCGGAAGCCTGATGGAGCTGTGTGACTAATTGGTGCCGCAGGAATCCTTTAACCAGTTCAGAATGTGTGGAACAAATGGGCTTAGACCGTAACTGTCGAAAACCTCCCCTCTTTCCCCGGGACCGACATAGATGGAGACCCAATGCTTTCCCGGTTTTATGTTGGGGCCGGTATTAATGGCAATGGCAAAAGGTGAGCCTAGGCGAGAGAGAGCACGAGGCAATTGTTTGCTCGCAAAAACACCTAAAAAGAACGGGCGCGTAGCGAGGCACACAGAAAGAAATCGCTGCAGATGAAACGTGTTCATGACACTAGAATGGATCTTTTAGCGTCTATTTCAATGGTACTGTGGATCTCCGCTAGCATAAGCACAACGGGTTCTGTTAAGGGTTAAGAAAATCCTACGCTTAGAGATACAGTACCTTGGCGCTGTCCAGAAATGTAGGAGGTGCTGGCGCTCATGGCGGCAGTGACATCGAACACCAAAATGGTGTAACCATGTGGGTGTTGCTGTCTAGAAATGGAATGACGCTCATCCCTAAAGTGTCTGCCAAGCCCGTCCTGAAGAGTTTGAAAGCATTGCATGAAGTGACCGGCGACAAAATCGGGTTGTAGATGTTTCGACGGGATCGGTTGGCCGTTAACGTTCATTTGAAACGAATTCATGTGAAAGTGTTGAAGGTTAAATGGGTTGGAGGAATAGCTCCCGTTATAGGCCTTGTCGGTGACCAAGGTGATTACAACCCTTCGAGGATATTGTCCAATAAACACGTCATTGAAGGACGTTCCACTAGACCCGTTTGGAATGCTGAGGGAGTGAAAGCTGACATCCTAAATATGGTACTTTGGGTTGCTCTTTGCGAGAGCAGCCTGATAGGCAATTTTAATAGTGGGAGAAGGCTTCACCGTTTTTAAATGCAGCGTTGCCGATTGAATATCGGTGGATCCTTTGAAATCTTTAGCGGTCGAGAAAAGGTGAAACTGAGGTGAGGATGGAGTGAGTTGGACGGTCATACTGACATTGTTTAACAGCAGGTTATTATGCCGAAAGAGTGCGTTGGAAAGACTGCCCATGATTTGCACCATCGTTCCTTTATTTGTTAATCCGTTTCGCCACTGAAACCCTGCATTGGCCTCCCAAGTATCCATGATACCTGCGGTGTCCTTTCGCCATAAGCCCGCCTGAAGTCTGGTATTCATAGCATCCTCGGCGTAATTTAAGAGAGTTTCAAGGTAAGTTCTTTAGGGGTATCCTGGTTGCGGGACAGAAACAATGACATTGTTGAGGCAAACCTCTACCTGTTGAAACAAGGCATTGAGGGAATTGTTAACCAGAATGGCGTTAACATCGGCTTTGATCGCTTCGCCATCGGCATCTACAATGCGAAGTTTTAGCTCGAGCACCACACAGGTGAGATCCAGATAATCGTCAGCATTGCCGAGTAGTGAAACGTGATTAGAGCATTTTTCATGAGTGTGTTTTGAGGACTTAAAGTTATGAATCGGGACGGGAAGATGCTTAAAAAGATCTAATTCGCAGCTCATGATCACGGCTGTCTCGGCCATTATGTAAGGATGTCCTGAAACTTACGCATCTTGTGAGCGGGCTTAGACTGTTTTCTTCTTGTGATTTTTGCACGTTTTATTCCCTTTAGACGACGCAATCCGGAACCAAGCATGGAATCAATCTTTTCGTCTACCTATCTCTTAAGTTAGTCCCCGCCTCTTTGAGCCTACTCCTGAACGATTCCTTTGGAGATCTGCCGGAGGCGGCAACGTCAGAGAGCATGTTTGCCCCCACATTCAACGCCTCCTTTCTAATCGCCTTAGCACCACGTTTTAGAAAGGGCAGAACAGTTCTAAAGATACCCCCAAGAGCGGAGAATAGCCCACTGCCCTTTTGATATCGTTTCCCTCTGAAGAGGATAAAATCGCGATGGTCTAGCGCTCCACTGGCTTGATTGAGATAATACCGTGTAGCCGTGATCAAATCCTTATTAAGACCGAGGTTTCGGTCTAAACGTGAGCACTATAGTTGAGAAAAACCTGTCTGCAAATGGCCTAAGATCGCCGAATCCGTTTTTTAAATCTATGTTCACTGTCTTGAAATAGTGCTGAACCAGGGAAACGCAATTGAGCGGAAAGAAAGACTTTTCATCGGTCATGTGGGTGTTGTTGCTTTTTTCGTACTCCACGGCCACGATTTCGATGACCTGTGCAAAGGTGTCGCCTACTACCTGAGGGACGACCAGATTGCAATAGATGAACCTTTCGTATGGAAATCCCATGTACGAGTCTACAGGATGATTTCCCCTGCTTCTGAAGAACGATATTGGTGAAGGGTTCGAATCCGTGCATGCTTGCCAGCGTAGGAGACAGCATTAAACTGTGAATGCGGTGCACACTCCCTTCATAATTTTGGGTATGGGTACCATCGATCCGGATCCTTCCGCAGCGGCGTTTTCGGCCGGCGCTGCGGCACCCGCCCCGGCCGGCGCGGTGGAGCCCCCGGCGGGCACTGAGGCGCCCGCTCCACCCGGTCGCACAGCCGGTGTTGCCATCGCAACCGTATCCGAGGGCTTTTTGGGTCGTGAGATCGAAGAGGTGCTAGCGTCTGGCTTAGGCTTTTGCTGTGCCCATGGCGTATCCGACATGAATGCATCGTCCTCCTTTAGGGCGAGGAATCGAAAAGGGCAAGACGTTTTCCACGTACCCGTCAAATCGGAGAAGTGACAACTGTTTCTGATGGATGACATCAGCATTTAGTTTAACCGGTCTGGCAACATCGTGGTGAAATATATCATCGACTTGCGAATGCTTGTTAATGACGGAATTCAGACTGGCCACCAGTTTCTTTGGATTGTAAACGATTGCTGGTGGCAATTGCAAGCTAAATTTTGATTGAGTGGGGTTGAGGGACAAGGTGTACTTTGTACCTACGATTTGCCCATCTTGCTTAGAAACGTTATAGAATTTAACGGGGTACCGGACCTATTGCAATGCCACCTCCCATTCGCCCTGCAATACGATTCTCTCGGGCAGAATGTTGGAGAACTTGGATGTCGTAATATCGGTAAAGTGCTCCACAAATGCATTGCTAACGAGGGTTATCGAAAATGGTCTTGTTCTAAACATGGCGAATGAATGGGTGAGGCCTTAACCAACGAGTTAAACTTTGCAGGATACCCCCTCCACTTCACCAAATACTGTTTGTTCGGCCTTTGCATTTGACCTGCGAAATTGCATCAATCTTAAACGTCTCTGGAAGCGAAACCCTCTGCAGTATTCGGCGTAGAAACCACTGTCTATGGCATCCCCGGCGAGATCTTTTAGCTTATATACCATAGGACTGCCGAGCACCACATCAAAAATTTCGAATATCTCGTCGGTCCAGCTCTGTTCGTAGCCCTTGTCGAACCTTAACTTATGTTTGGATATTCGCACGGGATCCCCCTTTTTAAAGGTTGTGACTCCTCTTTCAAGACGAGGTCGTTTGGAGGCGTAAAAATTGTGATACACCTGCAAGATGTAAGATTCGCTTACATCCTTTGGAGCCATTTTAATGGACCTATGATAGGAACCATTATAACTCTTTACAAGAGCTGGAAGAACCTCTACAAATCTGTAACTCTTTTTGTGCATGAAATACTTCCACAATATGGTCTTTAGAGTACGGTTAAAGCGTTAAACCACACTGGCTTTGACATTGCGGTTGGTAGTGTAGTGGCTCACACCGTGCATCTTTAGAAACGTGCGAAACGTTCGGTTGGCAAACTCGGTCCCTTGGTCCGTTTGGAGAACCCTGGGAGAACGCTCTGAAAATATGGTCTTAAATGCGGACACCAGCTCTGGCCCATGCTTGTCTTTAGGGGAACGGCACAGGCAAACTTTGAAAAAAATAATGGATAATCGTTAGGATATATACGAATGGTTTGTTAAGCTCCTTTATGCTGGGCAACACGTTAAGATCTGCCTCCCAAACATCGTTAATGTTGGGCACGTGATAGTATCTCGTGGGGTATCGCTTTCTCACACACTTGTGATAAGTGTACCTGTCCTGAATTTCAAGAAAGGTTTTAATCTTAGCTTTAGAAATGCCTGTGGCCTTGTTCAGCTTTGCCAGAGTGGAAAATCCTGCGGAATGTTCGGGATCGTAATAGTACCGCTTAAGCGTTGTCCATTCTTTCTTGCTTTATTCCTTGTACAGAGGTTCCCACTGGCGCCTCCTAAAGAAATATAAATAGACCATTTTGTCTGGCGACGTAAAGCGAATCACCGATTCTTCCCTGGTCCTTCTTTTAAATGCCTTTCCCGAATCTATGCTTGCGAAGGAACCTTTCTGACTTTGGCTCTCGTTTAATTTTTACTTTTTTAATTAAGGGGGTCATCTCTACCTCTCCAATCGCCTCTTCGCTCCGGGCCTTTGATTTAGGGGCTTCCGGGACGTCCTCATAAGCATCGTCATCATCGTTATCCGATTGTATTTATGGTTTCCTCACTTTTGCTATGAGCCCTAGGTAGTTTCCTAATTTATATTTCAGCAATCGCCATTTTTCTGGAGCGGTCATATTGGCCCGTTTAGCTATATTGATTTCCTTGGCCATACTCGTGAAACTCTTGTCTATGACATGAAGTCCGCTAGCTGCCTTGGGTTGGGGCACTACAAGAACCTGACGCCCGTAATTCATTTCACAAGGCTTGTCACAAAGGCACTACCCATGGAGGCAAGAACTGGCAACAGAAATGAGGGAAGAAACCTTCCTTTTTGAACGAGAATGCCTTTCTTTTTCTTAAGCGAAAAGTTCATGTCAACTAACTTTCTCCAACAGGTCTTGTGCCTTTTTAAGCGATTTAGATATCTTGGGGCTAAGTTTACTTTGCCCTTGCTAACGTTAAGCATGTATTTCAAAACAGCCTTCACCAATACGGTGTTGGTATTCTGAATCAGCGTTTTGCGCAATGCAGGTTTTGACTTTGCTATCACCACCAGGTTGGCGTGTTGCCTCGCTATAAGCGGGCTGCTCACTTTAGCGATGGTTGACATTTTCCTAACCATTCTTCAACCATCATAAAACCTATAGCTTAAATCGTCCTGTATTTAATACCCTCTTCCCATGAATGCCATGCTCCAATTCTAAAGACCGTCGTTAGCAATGAAATAAGAAAACTGTTCTCCTGTAAGAACTCCGGTTCGATACCTAAAATCATTTGGGGTATACTATGTGCAATCGAGCAGGAGGTATCCATGTGAATGCTATGTTGCCTTTTCGAATGCCTCCAATAGAAACCTCGACTGCCGGGGTTCGAGCTCCTGGCACAATCTTTATATTTGCATTTTGTCCCTATTGTTTTTAAACACGACAATATAGTTTGCTTTAAGTGATTTCGTTCAAATTTTTCCCCTGTGGCAGAACATTTTGCAAAATATGTATAACCCCAAAGTGCTTATCGGAATCTCTAGTGAAGAAATTTGAAACATTAAGGCAGTCCCCGACAAACATAAGGTCGTCCAGAATTACAAGATAGTTTTCCCTCACCATACCTAGATCGGGTATGCCTGGATGCGTTTTGCAAATCGAATGGAAATCTTGCGAGTTTGGTGTGTATTCCTTCAGGTGGCACCAAAGAATCTTTTGCAAAGTTTTATCGAACATTGCTCTAGCATTGCCAATTAGCTTCTTAACAAACGGGCAGTACACTTTGTGGCAGTAGCTTTTTGGACCTGTGGAAGCAAATCGCGATATGTACGCATCCTTTCCGAACTTCTCAAGCTCATGTCATGTCGCCCAAGAAGCTTCCTACAACCGGCATCCAATCTCCCGGTTTTCCCGAGGTAATTACAGAGCCGGTATCAAAATAGCACACCCGTTCCCCAAGTCGCTTTAGGTACGAATACAGTACCAGCCGCGCGTGTGCCGTGGGTTAGGCACAACGTTGGTTGTGACTTTTAGCTTAGGGCTCTGTTCACAGTACCTCCAAACGACATAAATTGTCAACTGTTTCCGGCATGTAGGTAAGCACCTCCACACCCGGATCGTTCAATAGCTCGATGAGCCTGGCATACTGATCCACTAGTTCACACGTTGGCAGGTTATCTCGTTGACCTAGTTTCCCCCAGAAGCTGTTCAGCATTAGTTTTGCCACTTCCCGCCTGCCCGGATTGTGAGAAATGGCTGCGGGATCCAGGGTGACACCTTCTCGCTCGGAAAACTGCCTAACATAATCCTCCTTCGCCTCTGGGGTGTCGCATTCTGAGGGCCGTCCCAAGGCTTCGGTTTTTATCTTCAGGAACTGATTGACATATTCCTGAAACAGGCCCTTGGATCGTGTTAAGGGATTATTCTGTACCATGTCATACTCCCATATGTTATAAATCTCTAGAACATCCCTTCTCAAGGGTGACCATCACCCATGTCCCCGTTAAGGCACTGTCCTCGTCGACATGAAGACACTCTTCCTGATTTTGTGACTCTGCACATGTGCGACACAGTGGGAACATAAGCTTCCGATTGACGCGCACCGGTAGAACGGGGTGATACAGGTTTTGGGGTGGAAGCACCCTACACTTTATGATTCCACCCTGAAAAGTTTCCAATCGTGGAAAGTTTTCCAAGTGGATCTTTGGATAGCCCACCGGGTATGGCTTTGTCTTATTCACAAACGGATACAACCTGCTTACATTATAATGATATAGTTTCTAGTCCTCTGTTGCCTCGCAGAACGTTTTCGTGCAGTTTGTTCGATCCCCGTAAAATACATCTGTTGGGTTTAGAGGCTCCGGTGTGGAAAACTGTTTGGCATAGAGGGCGAGCTCCTCGTTTGCCTTCACCAATGACATTGAAGGTGCACTCCCACATTTCGACTACAGTGTACCCTGCGTTCCGAATCATTTCAGAAACCTTCACGATGGACTCGAAACTAGAGGCAATGGTCTCGCTTCCCGTGCAGTGCACTCCTGCGTGTCTCTTAGGAAAAGACTTTGGGCTTCCGTGGTAAAAACAGCCATGAAAGAAGTAAACTGTCTTGTCATGTCCGCACCCTGTGCCCTGCAATTTTAACATCCGTTCACCTCATAGAATGCTGAATGAGCTTCTTCAGCTCCCGTTCAAGCCACGTCAACCAAATGACCGCTATGCGCGACTGCCTGTTAGCTTATCGGTAACCACCTCTGGCTATCATGGCTATATTAATCTTTGGCATAAACCGTTTTCTGTAAACGTTCATACATGCCTGTGCAATAGTGACATATTCCCTAAATGGATCTATGCCATTCTCCTCAAAAAAACTCCTTTCTCAATTGTCAAACTCCGTCACTTAACAATGTAACATCCATTCGACAATATGTAACAATTTCGAAACGCATGTCAAAAACATAGTTCGATTCCCTCTTATTGCCAAACCACTGGTCAGTCTCTCACTGTCCGTCTTCGGCCACTCCATCGGGACAGTAATACCTTTTGTCTGGAATAGGCCCAACATAGTGCTCATTGTTTATGATGATAAAAAGGTAGGGAAAATATCCCTCGGTTTCGCTAAGCTGAAAGGTTTTTGAAAACCTAGAAAGTGACATAGGAAGAAAGTTTAGCGAGTGTAAAAATATGACATTATTATACTTCATTCGAAATATTTTTGTTCCCTTCATAATGTGCTCTGGTGTCCATTTCAAATCCCCCACCATATACTTTAGAAAAACAGCCCGTCATAGGCCTTTAGAGTATGCGCAATGACAATCATGTCCCATCTATCATATCTAGGACGTTTTGCTGGATTCTGCGCAAACACCCACTCCTTTATGCCACACTGTGTACAATATCACATTTGACATTCATCATCTATACAGAGCGGACATACCTGCTGCAGCACACGTAGATTTGGAACGTGTTCAAACACGTTTGCTCGACCTTGAAAAGGTGTATTCTGCGTGCATTCAAAATCAATAAACATCATGATAAAGTAATTTTTAAGCTTCATAGACTGAAAAGGTTGCATATAAAACATGTGATTGGCATCAACGTGGTTTTTGCAATTTGAGCAGAATATTTCATCACAGGTATAAGTCACCTTCCTCTTCCTAGTGCTAAATAGTTTATTGCAGCTTAAACACACCTTTTACACTTCACACACTGTTTGTCCTTTAGCATAAAACCCTGCCTTCTTTAGATGGTTCTCAAAACAATGAGGTCCGTTAAAGTCGCGATTGCACATGTTACACCGTACACACCGTGTAAATGGAGGTTTGCGCTGCATGTGACCTTTTGTACACAATGTGTCACATCTGTTGTATTTCCATAGGATTGGAAAATGGGAAATTACAATTTCGACAATAGTACTTGCAGTTAAATGCCATGTTTAGGTTAACAATGGCGTTGAAATGCCCATCATGTAATATAACATCGATGTGCTTTTCAGAGCTGTTTTGTGATTGGTATAAAACAGATTTTCCTGTATGATCCCCAAAGACAGTAATGTTGTATGCCTGCAAATATTCACCATACCTCTTAACAACATTTATGCTGCCTCCTACACTTCTAAAGAGCGCTATTGCCCTCTCATTTTGCAACTACTCAGAATTAGTTAAGAGTTTTATAATTAATATCTTTGTCAGCCTTGGTTTTTCCTACTATTAAGGTTCTAGGCAAGCACATAACATCCGTATTTTTTATTTCTATAATGCCATTATTAATATAGCATAATTGGCATTGTTTATAACAATGTCCTGAAATGGCCTTGTCCATACACAATTTAATTTAACAGGTCCACCCATTATAAATTTACTGTTGCTTTGCATAACCTTTTCAATGCTTTGAAAGAATACATTTGAATTCACCTGGTCCATCCTATGCACACTCATACTAAATAGTGTAAATTCATTATGCGTATCGGGTATTGTCAGTCCTACATACCCGGGTTCGTTTTCCAATAGTTCAGTTTTAACAAATTCTATCAAGTCATTAAACATGCTTTGTATCCGTTGCTTTGGGTCTGCATCGTGTGGTATTTGTCTAACATTGATTTTTGTCTCAGAAAACCTGTATAATATTTTTGCAAGAAGTCTCTGCCTATGCTCTGTAATTTCAAATCTAGCCTCTGTCGGTTCCATCTCCTGGCTGTCGTCCTGCGTCACCATTGTGCTAGTGCTGGGTGTATTATCCATATGTAAATTAATGTTTTAATAGCCAACTAATGTGAATAGGGTATATGTGTTTGTGTAAATTAAATTATTAAACTCTAATACTATTAGGAAAGAATGTGTGCTCTTCTCTCAATATGTTATATTATATTCGTTTTACAAGCAATGTATTCTCTATAGAATGCATAACATGCTTATACTGTGCAGGTTTTTCTTTCTCATAGAGATTTGTTCTTGTTATCACCGCCGCAATAGGACGCCATTAGCTCAACTTTTTGTTATCGTACCTGAACGTACCAAGTGATTATCTGATTCACATCCGGTGGAGTTTTCTGGCTGGTGCAAACTACCACCATTTCCTGTCGGCCATTATGATTTTATATGTATGTTGATATCGCTTTCTGTCCCGTTGGACCAGCTTCCACTACCTCAACGCCATCTTGCGTTTCTCTGCCACATATAATTGCAGCATTTGCATTCAGTTTTCAACATGTCTAGCGAACAGCAGCAACGGAATTCAAGCTAGGGCTCGTCTCGAGCTTCGTCTTTCGACGACGGTGAAAGTGTCGCGAGTTCCTTGCCTCCGCCAAGATCATGGAATTCGTAATTAAACAATGACCATGTACGGCAAAGACTTCAAGAATTATATCGAAATTCTTGGTATTCCACCTTTGAAGTGAATTCCTCTGGGTTCAGGGCTTCAATAGAGTCAGTGGACCGCGAGGAGGGTGAACCTCGTACACCACCTCCAGATTCTCCAGATTCGTTGAGAATTACAAACTCAACGCCTCTATCGTCGTACTCTGACATAACATATACTAGTACGACTAACATCAGTCAGGATTCATCTGACGCAACTCACTTCGATTGTCCTTTCCTGGGCAACATCTCGGAGGCCTCCACCATCGCCTTTCCAAGTGACAATTGCAATCTTCGAAGGGGTGCAGGATTTCCTGGAGCAGGATCGGAGAGACAGCGCCGTCTCCTCCAAATTTCTTCAAGACTTCTATCTATTTCGAGCTCCGTCTCCAAGAACTCCTCTAGTTTCCCGGAGGCCCAGGAACTCGATCTCACCCAGGCCGTACCCTCCACAACGGGAGGTGAACCGAATCCTGCATTAGCGGATGCCTGCCCAGCATCAAAGGGACCTGGTGATTCCGTCCCTAGAACTTGACTTTGAATTTCCTCCTTTTAATTTATGGTAAGCTTTTCATCTTCTTCTGTTTTTAGAAAGCTATATATATGTAAATTTATTTTATTTTTGTTTCTGAGCTATTTTAATAGGCCTTTAAGGTGGTGTCCGGTTTGTAAAGCCACCGTAGACACCAAGTATGGCATTTTTGGACATTTCTGTAATGGTTTTAAATGCAGAAGTTGTATACGGCAAATTGACAGCTTTTGCCATGAACAAGTCTGTCAATGGAAAGCATATAGCAGTGATTGCAACCATTTATGGCACTGGTTGCGTACCGGTTATGTTAAATCCAACGTGTCTTGCGTGTCAGGCTCGTCGGGTTGTGTTCTTTATAGTGCCCAAAATCCGTATTCCCATATTTCTTCTTTTTCAAAATAGTATTGTCTTTGTAATCACTGCTCTATTCGGGGAACTTGGTGTTGCCCACACTGTGGATGTTTCCATGAAACTGGGTGCAAATGTTTCCATTGCACAAAGTGTGGGTGCTTTCAAATGTTTGAATTTTCGCTGTTTTATTTGTCTGCTATTTGAGGTTTTGTATTTCAATATATATATATATATATATATATATATATATATATATATGTGTGTGCTTTCATTACTATTGTTGTTAATATTTCTTTCTTTCTTTTCTATTTGTTAACACTTTTAAGTTTAATAAACTAAATTGTTTATATATACGATGTCATTTTAGTTGATTTTTATATCCTGTTTAGTTACTTAGCTTTTATTTATCGAGTTCCATAGCTAGATAGAATAGGATTATTCTCATCCTGGAGTTTATCCCAATCATGTGTGCGAGTGAATGTGTCTTTGGATTTCTACTAGTCGCCCTGCAACATCAACGAGTTTCACGTCTCTCCTCCAGGCTTTTATTTGTATATATGTTTTCCATTCATTTTTCTAATAATACTTTTATATATATACATATTTCATCAGTTACATTTTCTGTATGCTTAACTATATATATTTAAATTCTCCTGTTATTTCTGTTTAGCAAGTTAGATCTTTTCTTTTTTTCTTTTAAATAGCGTAGCTAGGGCATTTCCCATAACCCTCCCATCCTTGTGTTTTTCTCAATCACGTGTGCGAGGGAATGTGTGTGTGTATGCGCGTGTCTTCGTCCTTCTACCAATCATCGTTCAGCTCCGGTGTGGTTCACATCGCTCCTCCAGGTTCGTATTCTAGTGTTCCTTTTCTATTTATTCTCTTATTTGTTATTTAACATTATCATTTCTTTTTTCTATCTCAGTTTATATAACCTTATTTGTATTATTATATCTCCTTGCAACTCTCCTTTAATAATATGTATAATTTTTTTGCTCATTTGTTTTTTTTTTTCGAAATATGAAATTTAGTATTTTCCCCATATCACCCCCACTCTTAATTATTTTCATATGATGTGCTTGTGCGCATGTGTGTACGTGATTTTTTGTTAGGCCACTCATCTAACAACGTCTGTAATGTTCACTTCGTTCCTCCAGGTTCGCATTTTTTAAGTTTCATAGTTAAATTCATCACCTTCGTTTTCATTGTATCCGTTATCTGTTTCACCTTCTAGTTCATCTACTTTTTCGTCTATTTCTTTAAGCTCGTCTTCATAGTTTACGGCTTCATCTGCATCCCCGCTTGTACACCATTTTCCTAATCTTATCACGAGATCCTTCAGTCCCTGGAATTCTGTATTTATTTGATTTACGTTTTGCTTTATTTTGGCTACTAAATCTCCCTGTTTACTCATATCAATGTCTCGCTCATTCAGCTTCCTCTTCAATTCTATCAGTTCGGCATTTGCATGGCGCAATAATTTTTCAGTTGCCTGTTTCTCTCTTGTGACATCTTTTATCTGTTTCCCAATTTCATGTGTCTTGGTTTCACACGCTATTCTTATTTTCTGCTTTTGTGCATTTATGCTTGTTTTACAATTCTCGTTTGCAGCCTTTCGTATGCTGTTTACCGAAACTCTGCCTCCTTGCCGCTCTACCCATCCGCCTATAACACCTTCACCTCCATTACATTCAAATTGTGTTTTTAAATTTACTGAAGCTTCTTGGACTTCGCTTTGCTCTTCCTATTACCTTTCGCCCTCCAATGCTCAACTCCCACTCTCCATTTCCACATTCTCCAAATACGTACACAAAATAATCGGAGAAAAAGTATTTATTTTATTTACAACACTATCGGCTACTACTAGTTAAATTTTATCAGGCGTTAGTTTCCAATCTAAATCTAGTCCTTCTGGTAGGTCTAATGTGTCCATTATTAAGCTACAATCTACCATTTTTACCTGTAATGTTTTATTCTCTTCAGCATACATGTTTACTGGCGTTTTATAAAATTCATACTTTTTTTCTCTTTGCCCTTTTTTTCCGGTACACACCCACACCTGCTATTTAGTACATGCCCATCAGGACATTGAAATTGCCCAAACTTTAGGTTTCCGTAGTATAAAAATCCGCATTGTTCACCTCTTTGGCATCTGGTTACAGATTTTAAGCCATTATAAATATTTCTTAATGTTCCCATGTTTAAAAAAGTCTGAATTAAATCAGCATGATCTGCCTTTTTATATGCGCACGAGCAGTTTGACGTTAACTCGTAATTCTTTTCTTATTTTGTAGCATTTTCCAAATGTCCTGTCTCGTCATTCAAAACAAGCCCACATCTACCACAGCTGACACAGCTATCCTACGCGCAGGATGCACCTGCGATAAGTATCACTATAGTGATTGCAATCATTTTGTTTGTGATATTTTTTCTTTTCCTCTTACCCTGTTTCTACCCTCCGTTCCTTTACATATGTGTGGTTTTGCCCACCATTCGGCCAAGCAGGGCTCTTTTTTATTTCAACCAATCACATTCTTCTTATCCTTGTCGCTGTTCGTTTATTTCTCATTTTTTTCAATCATTTGTATTCAACTCTGCTTCAGTTCACTTCCTGTTGGTCCTCCTGGATATCGCCTTCCCCGATTTTCCCCATCACTCACGTATTTTCTAATCTATCCTAAGGTCCATCATTCCAACTATCACAACTCTTGTTTTTTTCGTGCAATCATATTTGATTTATCCGTGACGATAATAGCCTATATGCCATTTTCTTCTTCATTTACATTCGGCTGTCTCAACAGTTCGCTTCCTGTTGGTCCTCCAGGGTATCTTCCTCCCCAATTTCACCATATCATTTTGGCATTCATTCCTTAAATCATCCTTTCAGGTCTTTTATGATGAATATTGTTATCATTATATTTATTTTTATTCTTATTATTATTACCATTATTGTTATTATTATTATTATTATTATTATTATTATTTCGGTATTCTGTTTTTTCATACGGATTAACAAGTTGGATTATCCATAATGCTGCCATATTTTGTGAATTTCATCGCGAGTGCTGGTGTCGCGTTAATCCACTGCAATAAGGAAGAGGTGGGAAAAATCCCACGCAATGGATTAGCGGATTATCACTTAATCCATCGACCGCTTCTTCAATGGATTATCGCTTAATCCGCTGATCCATATCTCAGGATTTATCCCGACATTTCCTTAATCCGGCGGATTAACGCGACACCAGCGCTTAATCCCCCTGGTGGCAGGATTATCGTTAATCCATCTTGCTAATCCGTATGTGATACTACTAGTGGCAAAGTCGCCCTCCGTGGTGTAAGGGTTAACATGCTAACTTCATACACCCAAGGTCGCGGGTTCAAACCCGGCGGAGGACGATGGATTTTTTCGGGCGTAAAAATCCTTAGCATGGCTTCCTTCGGAAGGGAAGTAAAGCCGTGGGTCCCGTGTCGTAGATTTACGGCACGTAAAAGAATCTCAAGCCTGATAAGAGAGACCTCTTAGCAAAATTAAGCGATCTTTCTCGCCCAATATAGAATGGGACGCTGAGAACCAAAGCAGTTAAAGAGCGTCCATAAATAACAGACCATTTCCATTTTTACTAGTGGCAAAGCTAAAATGTCAAAACTTACATAGCAGTGTCCGTTGAACTGCCATTAAAAGATGGCGAACAATTTACTACCACTGCTCTCTATTCCGACACAAACTATCAACCTTACAACTTCCAACAACCCATCTATTTTCCAATAATCATCAGCAGCAATTAATTTTGGACTTCACAGTTGCAAAACACTTATGACATCTCTCTCCCCTTGCGATACACAACACCTTGCCTTCATTATGACAAGATTGCTACTACTGCATCTGCAGCGAGTGTTCTGCAACTGACACGCTCTTCTTTGATGTGTGAATGATGTCAATGCCATTGCTGCTTGCAAGTTTTCGGTAAGTCTAATGGTTTTGTTGAATAGTACCAGATTCTGTATGTCACTACTAAACTTAACTTATACATCCGTTGCCAAAAAATGAGTTATGTTTAGAACGCCAAATTCGTCTAAGTCCCTCACGGCACAGAACCTCGTGTGCACCAGCCGCGATACAGTTGTGTAGCGACAGCTACAAGTTTACAAAGTTCCATATCTTAATATTACTAACGCATACGATTAATAATCATAACCAAATACGTAACTTAAGCTTCTTCAACAACAAACTGTTAATATTAACTAAAAATATTAACGACACAAAACATGATGCAGTTAGGATTGTAAAACCTGCCACTTTCTATGTTTGTTCCCTGTGACAAAACTTAGGATACTCCTCTGGTGAGGTTCGCAGGCTCGGTTCTCGCATGTAGCAAACATTTTTGTTCCTCCTCTTAATGATCCTGAATTACCACATATGCACTATTAATTTTAGACATACTTATTTCATACACGACATTCAGTACAATTAATAATATGATAGTTATTATGATGCATCTTTGAGTGTTTATTCTACGGAACATCAATATGCTGCACACGTAGGCACGTGGTGCGCAGAAATACTAAAGGTATGGTTAAGAAAATCAATGTTTTGGAACATTTTTTTTTAAATTAACGTTTCGTTCACAAAGCGATCAAACACATTCTTCATAAACCGAGCCGCGGTGATATTCTCATACGAGATGATATTTTATTCCACACATAAGGGAACGGGGATTGTCTAACGTCCAAAGGGAGCCCGCAATGATGCCAAATACGTGGTTCACATTCCAACATGGTCACATATCTGTATTATGTTGAAGTTTGATATGAAGCGACGGTCTAGGTGTGCTGTGGTAGCTTGACGACATAATGAACAGTGTGCAATACACGGTAATACTCGATAATATTTTGATTCCCTCTGTGAGAATGAGTTCTCTGTTGAGCATGTGTGTGCGGAAGTAAACAAGGAGCTGCGCTCCAAATACCTGTAAATGGGCGAAGGACAAAATATGGCTTCTGGGCACAAATTCAAGAAGCCTGGGCTCCTGTAGCTTCTCGTCCGCATAACTGCAGGCATTTATTTTGTCTATCACCGAAGTTTTGGGGCAGTTATACAGGCTGCGGGTTCATACAGCCAATATTGTGCTTATTTTTTCTGTTTCAGTTTGAGAAGATAGCAGGTTATTTACACATGTATTTTTTGGTTATTTAACACGAGCGTTAGTAGCATAATATTTTTGTGTGCATAAACAGGCCAGCAACTTTAAACGCCAAAGTTATATTATTGCAATATTTGTACATACACAGTCATAAAATTAACAAACGCAAAAAAGTGACAAACAGGGCGAGATTTAACCCTAGTAATTTATTACTGGAAGCAAGGCCTTCTTAAACTCTCGGCCAACTTAACGCTGCTCCGAGAGATGTTTTCAGTACCCAAAAGTTAACCATTGCGTTGTCAGTACTGCCTACTTTAGTCATTTTGTTACGTTGTGAACACAGCTTTTACGAAGATACCCGAAGCTCTTCGATTGACATGGAATCTGGGGATGACTCCAAAATGGAAACCAGGTCAGTTATAAGACATTTTGAAACATTCTTCAAACATCTTGGGAACAATGTAATATAATAAAAAAGCTTAAAATGCGCTACCAAATCATCCACTTAGGGTAATTTAAATCGTGTTCATAACTATTTTTCTCTTCATTTCGATTACAACATTTACAAAAAAAAAATCGTAGACTGCCGCACTTTAAAAGAAGTTAAGACCCAGAAATCTATACAGGTGTTTCAAAAATACTGGGAATAATTTCAGGTATGTATTTCCCACACGTAGACAATCAAATTAGTTCATGATAACATGTGTCCGGAAATGCTTCATTTCTGAGTTATGGCCTTCACAACATTGAAATTCACTGGAACGTTTTTCTTTCCGCAGGTTGTTGTCATTAAAGAAGATGTTCAAAATGTCCACCTCCTGCTTGAATACAGACCTCACATCGATGTCACATTGACCTGCGAACACGATCCCAAACTCCAGGAGTATTGCGTATGTCCTCACAACTTGCCACAATTCGATTCCGAAGGGGTTCCAAATCCGGCACCGGAGACGAATAAAACAATGATTTTAAATGGCCCCACAAGTAGAAATCGAGAGGGTTCAGATCAGGTGAGCGTGGAGGCCAAGCAATTGGGCCATCTCTACCTATCTATCGATCAGGAAACCTTCGATCCAAGTACCGGCGAGCCGTAAGACTGAAGTGTGCAGGAGCGCCAAAATGCAAGAAGTGAATGTGTTGATGATTGATCAGTGGAGTGTCTTCGAAAACGTCAGGTATGGTGTTTTCCAGGAAGTTTGTGTACACCTGCCCCGTAAGTCTGTTTACAAGTACATGGGGTCCAACTAATCGATCACCAATGATACCGGCCCACATGTTGAGGGAGAACAGCACCTGGTGCTGAGATACAACAGTTGCACGTGGGTTTTCGTGCGACCATACATGCTGATTGTGGAAATTTGTTATGCCATCTCTTGTGAACTGTGCTTCTTCTGTAAATAATACGATGACAGAAAAGTTCGGATTTACACCACACTGCTGCAAGAACCACTGACAGAACCTAACTCGTGCAGGGTAATCTGCTGGTGACAGGGCCTGTACACGTTGCAAATGATAAGGATACAATTGATACTCGTTCAACAGTCTCCAGACAGTCGTATGAGGAACATTGACTTGCAACGCTAACCGTCGTGTGCTGATAGAAGGAGTCCTGTCCACAGCCTCCAGAATCTCCTCCTACACTTCTGGAGTTGTAGATCTTGGTCGTCCCCTTCCCAAACCTGGAGAGGTGACTGTTCCATACTCGCACAGACGGGAATGGAGACGTACAAATGTCTTCCGATCTGGACATTGTCGCTATGGGTACCTCTCCTGGTACAAACGACGAGCAGGCGCAGCATTGCCGTCCGCCTTACCGTACATAAAGTGTATCTCTTCCAGCTCTTGATTTGAATACATGTCGCACATTCTTAACACCTAAAGAACACTGAATGTAACCTTCCTCAGAATGTACTATCAGAGCGCCCTCCTAATGTCTCCTTTGACGGCAAAGACCTGCGGAAAGAAAAACTTTCCAGTGAATTCCAATGTTGTGAAGGCCATAACTCGGGAAGCATTTCCGGACATGAACTATTTTGATTGTTTACAGGTGGGACTTTCAATGTTGTAAAGGCCATAACTCGGAAATGAAGCATTTCCGGACACATATTATAATGAACTATTTTGATTGTCTTCATGTGGGAAATACATACCTGAAATTATGCCCCGTATTTTTGAAACATTCTGTAGATCCCCAAAGGAAGCTTTGAGGTTGGCTCTTAATACATTTGGATTAAATTCAATTCTTTCCCTTCCGTTTTCAAACTGTGTGCTGGCCCAAAGCTGAGGACATTACTTTATTGTAATGTTGCCTTTTTTCAGAATCTGGAACTATTAATGCCAATTACAGATTTCATTACCCTCAACATTCAAATAGAAGCTAAGAGTGGCGACTGGCCTGTGACTGCCGATACACGGTGGTAACATTCTGGACAGAGGCTCAACTTACGGGCGCGCAACTCCTGCAACATGGGGAGACGCCAGATCTTGGATAAAAGCATATATTTGGATAATTTTAAAATATCTGATAAACTTAGTCCCCTAAATCTTTACTTACCTCTTATAATGACATTACAGTTAAAGTATTTTATGCCTCACTTTTTATTGGTTTCTAGGTGTTCATCTATGAATTTAGGAAAATCTACAATATGCAAGATGTGAAATTTAACCACTTATTATAATACTTTTCCAATTATCAAGACACTAGTTTGCACAGTTATTTAACAATAAATGTTTCACTATCTAAATACATTTTTCTAATAAAAATGTGCCAAGTGAGTATTTTTAAAAATATTCACATAAAAATGCAAGTTTTTTTAGTAATTAGGTTTATAGATAGATGTACGTCAGATTTGTTATATTATTGTTAATCATTGCAGAAAAACAGATTCTATAAAATACATGCTTTCTCAAATAATAGTAATTTATTTTTCAAAATTGAAGCTTTATTTCGCAAATGTATATGTTCATTTTTTGTATACCTTTGAGGCAGTATAAACTTTTGAAACAAATTATAAAAAATTGATGTGTGTTTCATTCTTTTTTTTGGAAAGTGTTTATCACGCACTTTTACTGTATAGGCACCGCAGGCGATAACACTGATGATTCATGGAATGTAAATGGAGCACCGGTGGCTGGGAAAACCGAAGAACTCAAAAAAAAAAAAAAAAAAACTGTGCTTTTTTGTCGACCACAAATCACACTGCGGTTGCCTTGATGAGAGGCGAGTAGCTAACCACTCGACTACGACACTGTCTTACATTGTGTTGCCGATTTTGAGTATGGAATAATGTTATAAAAAGTTTATGAGAGAACAAGGTTTAACGTTGGGTGTGATTATATTTAGCAGTTGTCTGCTCATTTATAGTTTCAGTAACTTGTAATTCAAGTGCGCCAAGTGAAGGAAATGAAATTTTTCTCAAAGGTTAGAACCCTTATTAGTTTGTTGTGAAAAAAAGGCGTTTCTTCAATTTTTCACAATTTTAGTTATATTTCACAAGTGTTAAACCCTTGAGTAAGTATATTACGTAAGGTGTACGAAGAGGAATGCTGCTTATTACTTGGGTGCGGGCCCCATACGGATTTTTTTTTTTTTTTTTTTAAGCTTAACGTCCTTTTACCAGGTTGGCCAAATCGGACGATGAATGAAGTTGGTGAAATTATACTCAAATGATCTCGAGGTCCATGGAGCTTAAAGTTACTCGGATTCGAACTCACGACCTGTTGAATATGAGGCAGACACACTACCACCACACTACCCAGGCGGGTATGTGGATTTTGTTACGTTCCTGGTTGTGACAAAACTGCAATGTCACCTGGAACTCGCCACGTTGACTTTACCATTATCTTATACGTATCCCAGCTCTATAAAAGTGATATGAGTGGCCTAATGCAAAAACATGCCGTTATAATATACAGGTAATTTGGTAAGGAATTAGTAACGCAGCTCCTACCATATTCATGGCTCCACTTGGGTCTAGCAAGTTGATCGATGTAATTCTTTTTCCTGTTGGCCGATGTGTATCAGAGGCAGTTAAAGATTTATTAAGAAGGCGTAATCAATTGATTTTCCGTCGGCTGAAAAGGGAAAATCAGACTGAAAAGTATGTAAGTCGACATTGGGGTATATTATTTTAAAGGTAAGTTGAGAACCCCTTATTTCCTACCAGGTAAATTCAGGTCATATAATTCATGACGAGCCAGTTCGCAATCGTAATGCAGATGGGAGAGCAACTATACGGGAAGCCGAAGAATGGTGAATCAATCCCGAACATAACATTAAACATGTTACTCCGATGCTACCGTTCCATAATTATTAATTCAGAATTAATATTATCGTGAATAAATATTATTATCAAAGCTTTATAAAATGTCTAACGATAAGGTTTCCATCCCATTAAAATAATGCGAAATTGCTATTTTTGCCACATTTTCGTGTTTTTTTTTCGTTTTACGTGGTTATTTTGTGAATAACTCAGTTCCTTACCATACATTTTCTTCTTTCTTTCTATAATAACACACTTCTTCAATAGACCCGTTCGTGGTATTTCTTCCACCAGTATGACTGCTGTTCTTGAATGTACTTCGCGTAACTGTACAACCCTCGCAGAGCAATATCTAGTGCAATACGTGGAATAATTTTCGATTTGCTGTCCATATCTTTATTCTTTTAATATCAATGTATAATAAAGAGAGTAAGATGCCAAGGCAGTTTCATCCAAACACTCCACATAATGTTTGTCTTGCCTTCGCTCCTGGGCCGAAAATGCACAGAACAAACAAGTGTTTGGGGAGAACCTTCCAGCACTCAGGTAAATTGCTTCCATTTCCATCCCCTTTCGCCGATCACTTTGTTCAAACTAATAAGGCATCAGTCTAGTCGGGTGGGTGTGGAGCAAAACTGATAAGTTGAATATGGAAACATTAAATAAATAAACACACTATAGGAAACCAAAAGCATTGACATGCTTTTCTGCATCCAATCCTAATATTCTTAAATTCGTCTTTTTATGGCCATAGCTGATGAGGATGCAGGCTATAATTGATGCGTTGACACGGGAAAGAGAGGAAGTCATGAAAAACAAATTTTAGAGCAGAAGTAGAAAACTGTTTTGACACTGCAAAATAAGAGCTTTTAGCTAGAACATGGTTACAGAACAACCACTTTAACTTTGAAAAAATACATTTGAAGCAAATTATCACAGTAATATCAGAAATATAATTATGGTGTGCAAAGATTGCTGTAAAATGCATGATATTTAATGTCCATAAATTCCAAAATCGGGAGAAGTAGCTTTTTCTTAGCATCACTAATGGTGGGCCTTTTTCCGAGTGGTGATAGAGAATGAACTGCAGAGATGTCCTTCACTGATTTACCGTTCTTCAAGATGATGTGTTCCCTCCTTCATGGCTCGATTTTACTGAATAACATTTTTATTTCTGTGATGGGCAGCTTTTTACTCATAATTGATCCAAGAAGCAGAACTGATCTTTGTTGGTGATGTATTCAACCATGTATTACATCCAGAGGAGAAATCATAGAAGTCTTCTTCTGTCATATTTACAACATTGAATGGTTAAATACTCCTTGCTTCTTTAATCATTTCAGCCATTTCTTCTGGCGTCATTGGTTTTGAAATTTTTTCTCTTATCTTGATTTTGGATCCAAAATTGGAGTGCAGCTTCCGTACCTCATCCCCCTCAAAATGACGGCAGTTATATTTGCATTTACAAGTAACCTACAGAAAGGAAATATACAAACAGGTTATATTATAATAAAAACAACTAGACATTACCACTTAAAATAATCAGTAAATTTTATTGCGAGGGGAAAAATATAACTTACCAATTTATTAGGAACAGGTTTTTGGCGGCATTCTGTTGTAATCATAATGGCTATAAATGTTAATAATGAATCAATAATGTAAATGCAAATACAATAATTAACAGACTGAAAACTGGTTTATTCCCTTCTCCATGTCACTTATGTGCTGTTACTACAAGTGCCATCTTTGGTCATTTGTAGGAACTCAACCACCCACAATTTTTATTTTTTCCTGTTGTTTACGACACTGGCGACCTCACTTACTACCTTTTCGATGAAAAATATGAAAAACGATTCTTTTTGCTTACTACCTTTCCTATGGCAACGCCTCAATTATATAGTAGCACACTCATTAAGGAATAAAACTGCATAATTATGCAGAAAAGAAAGCTCAGGTTTTCTTGGGTGAATGGCAGTTGTCATTTCGTGTGTATTGCCTAACAAGCTAGATGTAACGTTAGTGCAACATTTGCATTTCCACATGTGTTCATCTCAGCAGCTTATGCAATACGTCCTTCACGTAACCTCAGTCCATATTCTATTTCCACAGAAGCTAAATCACTTACAAACAGTAACTGTCATCATCAAATGCACCACAGTTGGTCCAAGCTACAAGAAAGCATATAATTTTCTTCACAACGTAAGATTTAGCAATAATTCATTGAATCTTCTGCATTCGATATGGTGAATAATACTAAATATACTTCTCAGATTTTCACAAAGGCCTAAAACATGAATATTCCAATTAGTTTATTCAAATTACTTTTGTCTATAAAAGGTTAGTGACTACAAGGAAATAAGTTTAATGTCAGGCATCCTGTATTGTTAAAAGTTTTACACAAACTTTCGGATATTACTAGTGGTATTTTCTTATGTCTACAATGGAGTACATGTAAATTACTTAGTGAAAGAATATCCAAACTTAAGAATAATATCTATATCTACAGCATAATTCCAGTTAAACGTTTTCAAAGGGAGACTGCTAAAGCAACGTATTACTAAGTTTCCATGCCGAACTGAAAGCGATTTGGATCCATTTCTATCTGAATACGATCCGAGTTTCGCGGTTAAGTTCAGTGGAAATTAAGATAATTTTGAATACGCAAAGTTCGAGACTAAATAATTCAAACTTTTTATGTTCTTCAAATTAGATTTACGTTGGAATCTGTTAAACATAATTCTGTGTATTATAAGCAGTCTTTGAGGTTCTCTAATTGTTTTTGAGAGGAAGAGATTGTGAGATAATGGAAGCCATAAAAATGGCCCCTATGTGTTTTGTTTTACTAGTACCTGGAAATTTTACTTAAGAAAATGAACTGAAGAGCGTTCAGCGAGCTGAAAAGAGCAGAAAAGAATGCAGTGTCTTTGGCGCACTCATTACGTTTTGAATATGTAGGCGTTTCCATACCATCGAGTACCAACCCCAATTTCTAAGAGGATGGGATCCAATATTAATTACGACCTGAATCTGTGCTTCCATGCAGCATTCAACAAGGATTCAATCGATTTCAATTCCTCGTGAAAAAATTATATGTTTGAAAGAAACAGAGGTATTTGATTATCATGTAACATAAACTGTTTTATTTCATTACTCAGACGCTAGCTGACCTGCTAATATTTAACATAAACAAGTAATAAATGTAAGACAGAAATAATAAAATAATACTTTATTTAGAGTTTTACATTCATTAAAGTACTGGTTTTCATAATTTAAGGACAAAAGAAAAAAATACGAAGATTTTAGGTACACTTCTCCAAAAAGAATGGCTACACTCTTCAATGTCAGAATGTGACTGTTTCTCTTCAGTTCCTTTGTGGCCGAATGGTGAAAATGATGGTAATGTAATGCGATATCGGAGAACATTCTGGTTCCATTCCGGCATATGCATGTTTACTGTTTAACACAAGATTTTCTGCTTTACTTTTATGCAAATGTGTAATTTATATATAATTCATTCACCTTCCTTTCACTACCAACATCCCTCAAACAATTAAGAATTAGGAAACATTCGTGATTTCTCATTTGATAAACCTCAAACAAATTTATGTAGCTATTCAGAAATATCTCTCTCCTAGGTCACATGATGCAAATCTAATTGAGAATGTCTGGGCAGAATAAAGCGACTTTCCTAAATTCCCGTCTCCCACCTTCTAGGACGTCTGCTGAGCTATGAGACAGGGTCGAAGACTTGTGAGTAGGCCACATTTTCATCGGCTCTTAAGGCTCCATGTCGAGATGAATTGACAATGACATTGAGCATTAGGAATATTGGGCTGGGTATTCAAGTATTTCAACCATTTCATTTTTGATGTTTTTATTTTAATCTGTAATAGAGGAGGAAATGGCTCTGAGATAGATATAGTTATTTTGACTAAAGAGGACAGGTTTTAAGCAGCAATGATATGCTTTTTAAAGCTAAAGGCATCTGAATTCCTTCTTTCATTGCAAAATTTACTATTTACCTAGTTATTGGTCACGTAAACTATGAAAAGAATAAACTTAATAACCAATGAATCTGTGCGAGATTCGTTCCCATGCAATCCCTAATTTCTGATCCAAGTGCTGACGTCTTGTATCGCGCGGACATTATGACTTTGTAGTTTAAAGTCTATTGTTTTCGAAATGCCTTACTACCAGAAGACAGTATATTACTCTATTTTCTTTAATCCGTGCAAACACAGTACTTTTTGTAGTGTGTAACGCCCACTTTTACTATCCTGGCACCGCAGGCGATGACACTTGTGATACATGGAATGAAGATGAAGCACCGGTGGAAAATACAGTACTTATTCACTCTGCTGGTTTAAACAGAAAAGTGGTAAATTTTTGTTTTACATGAATGACAACTATTGTGTTATTGAAGGTTGATTCATGTCAATATTGCAGGCAGTCATTCGATGTTACAATACGTTAGGTATCATTTGCAGGAGACTGCCTGCGACTTCAGCTATGTTAGAGAGCACGAAGTGATACTTGTCAGACGGAAAAACATTATTTGACGCTGTACTGCTGCTTTACACTGGTTTAAGCGTATCGTCAATTTTTCTTATCCTCTTTGGCTGTTCCACGTAGGTACACTACCCGATGCATACGATAATTTACAATAATCACACAAATGCTATCATAAATTTCCCATTGCCATGATAGAAACAGTTGTGTATTTTTTTAAACTGTGCTGGGAACTCTCATTAATACGGCCTTCTTATTCACATCATCATCATCATCATCATCATCATCATCATCATCATCATCATCATATGTAGTTTCACAGACGCAAATTGAATGATCATGCCCGATCGCAATATTAACAAGCGCATAGCAATAACTCGCTACGAAAATACTGATACCTTGCCCAACATGCTTACTGTTTAATGCAGCGACAGTAAACGCCATGAATAATGAAGAGTTTTTCCTTCAAACTGTGGCCAACGCACGGCTGCTTGCGCGCCGGCCACCTCAGCCCGAAGTCAACTGAAACAGCTAAAGGAGTAATATCCTCGCAATCGCCTGATTTTCTCATCTTTGCAATTCAGATGTTGGAAATTTCCTTTGTCCACACATTCATGGTATGGTCTCAGGAAATTTTCATTCACGCTAAAGAGCTCAATATCCAAAAATGAGCGGTCTGTTGTTTTCTTTTAATTCTTCTAATGTATCTGTATTGTAATGTCATCATTAAAGTTGTGCAACATTTCAGTGATTGGATTTTGCGAAAAGAGAGTAATTTACTCACGCTTAATGTTCTTCTCTGATGAATCATGGTTCCATCCATATGGCTGTCTCTTCGCAAAATAACCATATTACACTACAGAGAAACCGCATTTTTACACAAGGTTTCCATGCGTGGCGCTAAAATAGCTGTGTGGGGTCTTGTAAGTGCATACAAAATAAAAGAACCCATATGTCTTTAACAAAAATAAATGCAGGGAGATACAGGAATATCATACACCATATCTTTGTTCAAGTGAACGACGTTGAACATCAGTCTGGATTTTTCCATCAGAACACTGCTATCGTGTATACCGCTGATAAGCTTTTAAAAGTAAAGTTGTGCATATAGGGTACTTAGTGAAGGATTATGGCCATCAAGATCTCCTAGTTGAAGGAAGGATGTAGGTAAATTTTGCAAAAAACAGAGTTCCTTTTAAGGATTTTTATTGATACATAGGATACTTTTTGAACTTGAACTGGACAGCCGCCAGCTATGTGTTATTTGTGCGAGTTCATATTGATATTTATTCCACTAAAATAGTTACTTCTTTTAAAATCACTGTTCAAAATGGAGTATTATTTTAAAAGTGAGTTGGAAATATGTTTTGAAACTATACTAAATATGTATGACGCTGAGTGCTTCTACTGAACCGCTGCGCCGCGTTTTTTGCACTGCGCACACGGAAACTTTGTAACACAAGGTCACTGAGAGTGCAGTATTGAGCTCATGGTGATACCAGTGTGCTTTATTATTTAGTCCTGTACTTAATCAAAAAGTGTATTATGGCTCAGCATTTGTTTTCTACTGCACACCGTGTATTTATTTATGATTCGTATGTTTTAACACATTTTGTGAGTGGTTTTTCAATAGTGTATATAATGGCAAAATTGATTCACATTTAATATTTTTCACAGACGAGGCTTGGCTCCACCGTTATGGATATGTGTGTACACCAAATAATCTTTATTGGAGCTCTGAAAAACCTAATATAGTTCATGAAATACCCTTTCATGACAAAAATGGCGTATGGTGCGCCATTATCGGAGAAAGAGTTATAAGCCCATTTTTTTTTTCTTTTTTACTTGACAGTTGGTGCCCATACATACGTGAATACAATTTGTCCCCATTTTTAGAGAATTAACATATAGAGAATGTGATTTTGCCTTTTTTTAAACAGATTTTGCAACACCTCATACAGCCAATTCTTCGATGAGAACGACTGAAAGTGTATTTCAGGACAGAAATTATTAGTTAAGATTAGGACCCCCTCTGTCCCCCGACCTAATTCCCTACAATTTCTATCTCTGGGGGGAATTTATAAGCTATCATACAAAACAATTTGCATAAAGTATGAAATCCATATCTTTAACACTGAATTAGAAAACATTCTTTATAGTCTGAATTGTCAGGCTAGGTTATATTGGTTCATTATATACATTCTTCTAAAGCCCGGATGTTGTAACAACAATGATAATTGTAAAACACAATCCTGTCATATTTCAGGTGAATAGTTTATACAAATACGCTTCTTAATTCTTCTGGGAATTTACAAACACCGCGATTATCAAACACCGGCAATAGTTTAAAATCTATGGCTAGTTCACTATTGTTGTGCATATTGATTCGCGCGTCCCTTAACTGTATATGCTTTTTACCAATGGAGGAACTTTAAGATGGAAGTGGATACAAAAAGACTACCTACATAGGAAGAACTAAAAGGAAATATGCGGTGATAAATTCAGTCTAATAAACTCTCGAGTGAGAATGTAATTTTTCTGAGAACATGCAATAAACGAGTAGGTGGTGGAAGATGACATTTTCCAATATGTGGTATAATAAGAATGTGCTTATTAACTTTGTAACTTAACTATATGAGAATCTGGATCAATTGCGGGGAAATTATACCTCATTTGCTGGTAGACGGAGTAGGAAATGAAAATGGAAATGGCGTATTATTTATGAACGCCCTTTAACTACTGTGGTTCTCAGCGTCTCATACTAAATTGGGCGTGAAAGACCGCTTAAGTTTGCTCAGGCTTGAGGTTCTTTTATGTGCCGTAAATCTACGACACGGGACGAACGGCTTTGCTTCCCTTCCGAAGGAAGCCATTCTAAGGATTTTTACGCCCGAAAAAATCCATCGTCCTCCGCCGGGTTTGAACACGCTATCTTGGGTATATGAAGTTAGCATGGTAACCATTACATCACGGAGGGCGACAGACAGAGTCGGAGCGGCCGGCGTATGAACCACCAAGCACTGGCCTCAGTGTGAAGGAAAGGCACTATATTTCTTAATATATCATAAACATAACACATGAATGAGCAAGTAAATATATTTCATACATCGTAGCCCCAAAATGCGATCTATGAATAAAAAATAGCATGTGTTCCATTCACATAAATTTATCTACAAGCTGTTGCAACAAACGATTATTCCTTCATGTATATCGTGGTAACAGAAATGGTTGTATTAGTTTCTTCTAGGTAGAAGGGAAATAAGGTAAAAAACTAGGTTAAGTGATAGACAAATCTTTTAAAAATCCATTCGCTGTGAGAAGCAATTGAAATTCTGTTCTCTTTGAATGGCCAGGGTAAACCAAAAGAGACATGATACGGAAGATGATATCCCGTTTGAGAAACGCTTAGTAGCTTATAATTGCAACCGATAACGATGAATATTTCGGAAACCGTAAACTCTATAAAATGTAATGAACATAATCTGTATGTTTTAGCGAGATCTACATTTTTTGTTGTTGTGTAGTAAAGCTTTTGTCTATTTCCTACGGTTTACCAGTTATGCAAAGTTCATCTAGAATGAAGCGGTCTAGAGAGGCTATTCCCAGAAACTTCAAGATGAACATTTTATTTGCCATGAAAATATATTTAATAAAATATTTTATTTTAATCAAAATTGTTGGAGCCAGTTTTAGGAAAAAAAGAATATTCAAAAACTTTTCCATGTGAAGGGTATTTTGGGTGAGAGAATTTTCTTTAAAACTTCTTATAGCATCCTCGGAAGGTAATTAACATAAAACACCAAATTTCATGTTTAACGGTATTTTCGTTTTTGAGCTAGATTGTCGACAGGCGCCCACACGCGACTTTTGCTTTTAGAATCTGACAACCCCAAAACATATTTTTGGTGAAATCTCGACATTGAATGTTTGTGTGGAATATAATACCTTCTCTGCCTATTATATGCATAGTACGTGTACAGAAAGTAAAAACGCATAACCGATAAACGCACAATTGACCAAGACAAAGATGAGTGTCTAAAAGATTTAACATGTATCTGCAAAAAACGTAGAAGCCAGTAATGTATAAATTAGGCTCAATTTCAACCTTATTAATTATTAGGGCAACTAATGAATACAATTCATTTTCTGAATAGATATCTGTTTTATAGGAGTATTTTACTTACACAACAGTGGAAATAGTTAAGAAACCAATCCAATTAAGGCATTTTGTTACTAAAAATGTTTTACTCTGCCTAATGCACGCGTTTGAAACATTCTGCTGTCACTCTGACGATCACAATGATGTTTGAATATGATGTCTGAGGGAATTTCGTATTGCAGATATTGGCTTATTGTACGTCAGACCCCAGGAGGATAGGAGGAGATAAGGGCGCCACCAGCGTTGTCCTCGCCGGCAATCCTACAATCTTGAAGGAAACCGGTTGGATGAAATGCAGTTGAAATGAAGGGACACGAAGCTTGGGGGAATGAAGAAACCTCCCCAGTATTTGCCTAGTGACCCGGGAAAACTCCGCAGGAATCGATCTTACGAACTATCGAATTCCAGTCTCAGAAGAAACCCCTTGAGCCAGCTGTACTGGCAATCGCAATGGTCGTTGGAAAATTCTTTGTTCTACTTTTGCATTTTATGTTGCATTAAATTTATGCACGTGCTCCTAACATCCAATGTATCTGCAAAACTTTACTCCCTGTGATCAAACGTACATATAGTGAATTTCAGGATCGTTCCTTTGCATCCCTGCTTTGAGGAGCAGATGACGTATAGCATGTGAATTGTTTTTACCTAAGCAGCATAACATTCCCAGCGTGTGTTTCGTGTCATCACACTGTATTTCTAACTTAGCTGTTTAAAGTCGTGCCAGCTTGGCAGGTCTTGCAGGATAAAATTCAAAAGGGCCCATAGCGCGTCTGCTTCGAAGTTTAATAGGTAGTATTCACCTTTGCTGAGTAAAGAGAAAACCTGCAATAAACCTTCACCGAGGCAACTCATTTCCACGGGAGATTGACTTGCAGGAGGACACACTATCTTTGAATCTTGGTGAACAAGGTATATTATCTGCACAATGCCCTTCCTCTTATAAAACGGGATGCAGCATCATCGTAGTTGGTGCTACACGTGTAAAACTGGAGTTATCAGAAAGAGCAGCTTAGACCCTTTAAAACCTTAGTGCTTATCTCACTTTTCCAGTCTCATGTGATAGACACCAGTGCAATGTATGTATTACATAACAGCTGGAGAAGGTATTGTATTCCAACCAAAAATTCGACAGCAATATTTTACCGGGATTCTGAAACAATGTATTTTAGAAAAAGGTCCTTGAATGCATGTGTCTGTTTCTGTGTGTGAGGATAGCATAGCTAAAAGAGATAACTCCGTCAAATACCAAACTGCGAATTTAAGCTTAGTGTCTTTCAAGAATGCGACATGGATATTTTCAGGAAAATCCCCCAAACCAACTATGTTTTACATAAGCAATAAAATATACATGTTGCATTTTCTGTGAAGAACCTCAGAAAACCTATTCATTCTTGATGAATTTTGCATAACTGATAAACCGTTAGAGATATAAAATCACTTACCTTACAAAAAATATAGGTATCGTTAAAGCATTTGTTTATGGGGGTTGATATTTAATCCAGAATTTATTATTTTTTTTAGATTAATATTTTTGATAAATATTGACTTTTTTTGTTGAAGAGGTTTAAGTTATGTTTTTGGTTATGATTATTTATGTTATACCAATTTTTGTTGTGGCGTTAACCATTTCTGATATATTCCTCGTTATTGATTTCGATTTTAATATAATTAAAACTTTTGTAAAATGGGAATTTGACATTCTTGTTTCTTTTGTTTCACCACTAGCAATGCAAAGAGAAACGAATTTCAATCACATAGCAATCAACTTGTAGAAGTTACGACCATCGCGTTAGCTTAATGTGTTCCTCATTTCAAGTCTAGTTATAAGAAACCAGTGATAGGGCTAATTCTGCTAATTTTTTGAAGTTTCTCAAGGTTTTAGATCCGTTTAACCTGTTGAGCCATCTTGGCCTTACAACGTAAGGATTATCTTCGAACAAAATGTTTATCGGACAAACCAATGCTATTGAAGAAAAAAAAAAAAACATCGAATGTTCCTGAACCTATTTATCCTTACAATATGGTTTGCGCCATTTTAAAGTTTTCTTTCGTCGTATTATTTGTAATGAATGAATAAGTGAAATGCCATTAATAGTTTATAATCTCTGTTTTCAACTCCTGGAACTTCACAATCAGCGGTTTAAATTTACTTCGACGTACATGATTACTTTCCAAAAATCGCAAGCGGTATAACAACACTGGTTGAGGACTGAGGTTAACTTTTGAGCGCATGGACTATAGGGTTAAAGAAAGGGGAATGTCTTATGATTTTAGATCAGTGAACAGAAATACCTCTTCTTAAAAGCCTTGTGTGCTTCCAAGATATTCGTAATTTAGTGCTACTAAGGCACAAGTGGACATAGATAATCCATTCGAAAATGTATTAAAGATTTCCACGTATAAGAGACGATCTCAAGCTTAGAGTCAAAATGCTTCACTTATAATGCGAACCGGCTAAGAAAACAACATCTATTAACATGACAAGTACAGTTTTATTTTCAGAATTATTGCACTGAAAATATACATAGCAGGTAACTGGGATCTCAGCCACTCAGGCGAAACTCCTATCTTTTCTGTGACTAATGTACGACAATTCTTACCCTTTCATACGACGAAAGGAATTGGTTTAAAGCGAGACACGAAATGCTAAAACCACATCGCAGTGGGACGTGATGCAAATTATTGGAGTACTGAATTTATTTCACCTTCATTACTGAGTTACACTTAAGTGAGGTATACGCTCTTGCACGTAGAAAACCACAGACGCCTGTGCTCGAGAAGGATGAGGCTATTCTGAGTTTCATGTGTATCAGTAGATTGTTAGAAATTGGTACCAGGAACTCAAAACACAATAATACATGTTCCTCTACAAAATGCATGATGATGATTATGATGATGATGTTTGAAGTTTAGGGGTACACAACTACAACAACTACAAGATTATTAGCGTCCTATAGAACATGACGTGCTAAAACCAAAATAAAAGAGCAATACAAACATAAAATACAATTATAACAATTACTAGAATGACAAATAAAACGCAAAATAAATAAAACTGGCCATGGCAGAAGCTACAGGCAGCCTAAAATCTATTAAAACCAAGTAGGCTAAAAACATAACTAAAACAAAACCTCCAGTCCTGAGATACCAAAATAGTTAAAATCTGCAGCTACCATTCCAGGGACGTGTCAGAACAATGGAAATTAAAATAAAATTAGATTATGAGCTTAAAAGGCAATCAAGCTGAAAAGCTAAAAACCCTATCGACCGATCCGGTATCGTCCAGCAAGAATCTATTACTGTCCGGCAGTCGTAGAGTGGCTCGTAATCGGGCTAGAGGATCATACTCTACCAGTACATGGGGGACCTCAATACTTGTCTACACTGAGGAAAGATAGGAGCAAGATCCGTTTTGAACAGGTAGCTGTGTGTAAAAAAACAGCGAGCGATACGGAGACGAGTCAAAACCACTTTCTCACAACGAGAAGTGCGTGAGGAAGTTGACCAGTATACCGGAAGATCCTTTACTGCCTTTAGCTTCTTGTTGCAAAGAGCATACCACACTGCATGCCAACTCTGCTCTCCGCAAAACAAGTCTAAAATCTTCGGTTGTTGAACAACTGTGACAGTGGGCTCCGTGGTTGCCGACTTTGCCGCGTCATCCGCTAGTTCATTACCTGACAACCTAACGTGTCCAGGAAGACATGCAAGATCCACATTAACACCAGAAGCGTGCAAAGTGTGCAGAGCATCCTGAATGTGCTGCACTAAAGAATGTTAGCTGTACAGCTCACGAACGCTCTGAAGTGTGCTAAGCGAATCACTCAGAATAAGACATTTACTAAATTTTCGAGGCATACGTAATGAATGGCTCGATGAATAGCATACAGTTCCGCAATGTAAATGGATGTGTGACTAGGCAAATCGAAAGTATGTGGTTCAGTTCCAGTTACAAAGGCACATCCAACACCGTCGGTACACTTACTCCCATTGGTGTATATACAAATTCGGTCACTGTAAGGGGATACAAATTCTAAAAAACAATCACATATACTACACGAAGGCATCAGACTTCCCGAGTGCCAACATCCCGAGCTCAATTTGGGAGGCAGCTCGTATCCAAGGTGGATGCAACCTCTCTCCCTTGAGAAATATGCTAGGTATTGCTATATCGTAGTTCTCTAAAACGAAAGCCTGCAGACTTTGGACAAAGTGATAGGTGGCGATAGCGGCCGTCTAGCTCAGTAGAATGAAAAAAGGGGAAACGTTGGATGCGTAGGCATGCACCTAAGTCCACTGCCATTATTCGCTAGCAGGACATCACACCGAAAGCGAAGGGCCGGTTCCACCGATTCAGCGTAGAGCTCACAACTAGGCTAGTTGGAAAGGCTCCAACAGCCACACGGATGCGCTGATTGTAGACAGAATCTAAACACAGATGGTAGTGCCGAAGAATAAACAATACATCCATAGTCTAACACCGATCGGATCAGTGCACGATAAAGACGCAGCACTACTGTCCAATTTGCTCCCCAAGATTTACCACTTAGTATCCGGAAAATATTAAGAGAACGGTCACACCGCGCCTTTAGCTGTGCTGTATGTGGTGACCAGTATAGTTGGCGATCGAATACCAACACCAGGAATCTCACCTTATCTGTGAAGGGAAATAAATCTGACTGGAGTAGAAGAGTATGTGCCATTCACCACCTACGGTGCCAGAAGATAATACAGATTGTCTTCTCAGGGGAGAAACGGAAGCCGAAAAACGAGCTCCAATCATAGAGATCATCCAAACACCGCTGGAGACGGCGTTCCAAAAACGATGTACGCTGAGAAGTACAGAAGTGGCAAAGTCGTCTAAGTATAAACAGGAAGAGACACCTGGGAGAAAACATTGCAATATGGAATTAATCGCTAGAACAAACAGCCTGACGCTTAGTATAGAGCCCTGAACTCCGTTCTCTTGACTAAAAAGAGTAGCAAAAACCGAGCCGACCTTTAATCGGAAAACGCGGTCCCACATAAACTCCTGAAGGAATAGCGGAAGGCGTCCTCATATGTTCCATTGTGGAGCGAACGTAATATTCCTGCTCGCCAACACGTATCATACGCCTTCTCGAGATCAAAAAAAAGCACAACTATGTGGATTTTCTGAACAAACCCGTCTAAAATCTGAGTTGGCAGCGAGACAAGGCGGTCAATTGTTGAAAGACGTCGTCGAAAACCACACTGGATGTTGGTCAAAAGATTGCGGGTGTGCAGCCACCAAACCAATCGTCCATTGATCATGCGTTCCATCATCTTGCATACGCCACTGGTAAGGGAAATAGGACGGTAACTGGAAAGAAATTGATGGTCCTTTCCAGGTTTTTCAAAATAGGTATGATCGTGGCCTCCAGCCACTGAGTTGGAAAGTTGGCATCAACCCAGACGCGATTATAGACCTCGAGTAAGGAAGCTTTACCTTCAGAAGCGTGATATTTTAACATTTGGACGTGGATGCCATCTGGATTGGGTACAGAATTTTGCAAAGATGAAAGTGCGTGTTCTTGCTCCGCCATGGTGAAAATGCGATTGTACTGTTCAAGGTTTCCAGAACGGAAAGCGAACCCTTAAGATTCCACCTGAGCCTTAAGTGGAAGAAACTCAGGCGAATAGCTTTCTGAGCTAGACACGTGAGCGAAAACACTGCCAAGAGTGTAAACCATGCCAAATGATCAACTGCAGTCTCTGAACCAGCGATGGGCATATGGGTCGCTTTGCGGCTATACGCCTGAACTTATTCCATACGACAGAGGAAGGTGCATGTCGATTAAAAGATGTTACAAAGTTGCTCCGTGATGTCTTCTTGCTGTACTTTATAACTTGTTTAGATTTTGGACGCAGTTTTCTATTTTGTATCAGGTTATCCACTGTAGGGCGACGTTGCAAAACCCTGAGAGCACGTCTGTGAGCACGAGAGGCATTGCGATATTCATCTGACCAGCAAAATGACTGGAGAGACCAGTCGATCGCGGAATATACTGCTCAACAGCACAAAGAATGGTGGCTGTGAGATTAACGAGATGGCTTTAAAAGCATGAATGTTCATTATGTGTAAATTTGCTACGAGATGAAAATGTTTGAAAACCCCCAGTGAAAATATCATTTGATTTTCTGTCTCGCATATCAGACAGTGTTTGTTACATACCTTATTTTATTTATACTAACACTGCAAGTGGCATCGAACCTTATTTCCAAAATAAGATCTAAACCAACTCACAACAACAATTTCACATGAAAATGCAAAAATGCTCAGGTACATATTGTACTGTACTTGATGAATACAAATTATAATAATGGAGAAAATGATTAATATAAAACATTCATGTGATAATGAGTTTAATAATCTGCTTTATATTTAACTAAGAAGGTACACACTAAGCAGTAATAGGTATTAATGCAATTCCAAATAAAATGAAAAGTTTCTACTAATTTTGAAGTATTGCTTTTTGTACTCACTTTTGTTTGAAATGAATACCAGCTAGCATTGAAATAGGTGCATCAACTACATTAATTGTATCAAACGATTACTTTTCCGATTACGTAATGTTATACATTCTTTGATACAGCTAATAACTTCCGTGCATGTTGTCTAGATGGCGATTTCCTTCAACGCCAGCCGACTGGTTGCGAAATGAATATATATATTCTTCCCCCGCCTCCTGAGAAAAGTCCCGAAACTCTTGCTACTGTGTATCGGTAAACGTTCTCATGACGAATAGAGGGGTGTATGATTGTGTGATGCGACATAAATTGCATGCTACTCAGTGCTGTACTATGAGTGGGTGTGTTTTGATGTCATGTATAATTGTGGCAACTAAATGTGATCTGCGAGCATCAGAATGCTATAGGATAGAACAGTCCTGTGTTCGACAGCTAACGAGCGACTGGAAGAGAAACGACGAGTCCTGTGTTCTACACCGCAATGAGCAATCGCGAGAGAGGGAAGAGACTACTTCGCGCGAGTTTTAATTCAACTTTACATGCAAAAATAAAGTTTGAAGCAGAATAACAATAAAAATTGAAGTAAGTCCCACTTTTGTCGGGTTTGGGATTTGCACTTCACGTTGAAAGAAATCTGAAAGTTTTATTAATCGAAATCAACACTAGGAAATCCGAAATGGAGGGTGAAACGGAGAGTATGAATTTCGCAATGGAGAAGATGCAGACGGTCATGAAATCTTGAATGACGCAATTGGAACTAAAGTCAAGAGCGAGATGGAAAAAAAATCACATCCGAACTCAGTTTATCGCATTGCTACTGCCTAAAGTAAGTCACTAAGAGAAGGGAGGTGAAAACTGAATAAATTTTATTCACGTTGAAACAGTCGAATTTTGAGCATTACTTTAAATTGATAGCTAAAACTGTAAAATTTAAACAATCCCTAAGCAGAAGCTTACTATGCCTTAGAGCGGGTGTCGCAGCCTTAATAAGGATTTCCACGCCCAAAAAACTCCATCGCCCTCCGTCGGGTTTGAAATTGCGATCACAGGAACCAAAACTGCTCAGTTATCCCCTAACCACGGAGGATGACAATCATTATTGTGTTAATATAATAAAACATAAGCAATTTGGGCAGTGCATAATACCGCCACCCGTCTACGTATAAGTTTGTAATGGAAAACTTTCACGGCGATAGCAGTGATGATGCACAGGCATATTGGCAACTAATTGGTATATAACGCATCTTAAAAAATCTTATTTATAGCAGTAAACATGAACAGGTGTCTTGATAATTGCTTGTTATGCAACACGCAAAAAGGTTTTACATTTAACGCAGAGAATATGAATAGACCTCTTCATAGTTAATTGGTATGTACACAACTCGGAAAAATATCACATTTATAGCAGTGAATATGTCCCAGTCTGTTCATAACTGGTTGTTATTTAACATAGTTCAAGAAATGTTTGACATTTAGAGCAGTGAATATAAGCAGGCATCCAACATAATTCGAGCAAACTACGACGCACTTAATGGTTGAAGCATTACAAAATAGTTGAACCACAATCAATTTATGCCACTTTCTATGAGTAAGAAACAATCCTCCTATGTAGGGAAGAGTCGACGGCCTACGTGTTGGATTGCCTTCTATTCCTGATATAAAATGGCACACATACACTGTGCAAAGAACGAGAGACACCGCTGCTGTCAGAAGTCCATCTCTAATATAACGTGTTTACCCACTTGTAGAGCAAGCCTACTACTCTATTGGTAACGCAAGCCTTAGAGGAACAGTACTAAAGACATTCTCTGGCTGATGACACTAAGCTGCTGTGAGTTAACTGGGATCTTCTAGCGAGAAAGACATTGTGTATATATTGCTCTATCCTAAGAAGCTAATTTCTAGAAACCTGTTTAGTTTGTCACTAATTCTGACAGGAGTAACTATACACTATCCAAAGTACATGTGCTGTTTATGAGTTGCGTTATGTATGATGCGTCTAGCCACACGCAAAACAAAAGCTTTAAATCTCATTACATAAATGTTACTGCAATATCAGCAATATCATCAATACACCATTAATGGGAACTGTTTTAATGTATTGGGTCCTTTGTAGATACTAGTCACAATGAGATTCGTAAACAAATTATCAAACGCGGGGATTATTGTGCCTCATTGTGCATCTGTTGGGAATCCCCGAGCTATAACGTCTCTAATAGAGAGACCGCCCATCAATAACCCCATCGCTGCCTATTGCCTCTGGTAATTAAGTTGATGCGAAATTAACATGCGATACATGCCCATAGGTGCTTTTGCGTACTCCACCGCGTTGACAGTAGTAAAGTTTTGCCTGAGTTTAAGAAATGCAATGCTTAATTGTAACCATCTGGCCTACCGATTAATTAATGTCAGTATCCTTGCCACAGGGAAGCAAAGATAATTTGGCTATCTCCTGAGAATGAAGGACAAAATATATTTCAGATAAGCTGAGGCGGGTGGCAGTATTAAATGGTCCTGTTGCATATTACTTTCTCTAGCACGTGTGTAATACAATGTACATAGTAGCTAGAGAAGGCATTGTATTCCACCCAAAAATTTGAACCGATATTTCACTGTAAATATGTTTTGAGGTCCCATAAGTCCAGAAACAGCATTTTTAGAGTAAGTTCCGTGTGTGTATTTTTGGACAGTATAGCTCAAAACAAAAAGACCCTTAAACAAAAAACTTAGTATTTACGTTAAATATCTTCCAAGAATGTGACACGAAGACCTTCAGGAAAATCTCCCGCATCACAAACACCCTTTACATGGGAAATATTTGGAAATTTTTATTTTTCTTAAAAATGACTATCCCGATTTTGATCAAAATATCATATATTAAACTTATTTACATGAAAAATAAAATGTATATTTTGAATTTTTTGGGAATGGGCTCTGAAGACCTCTTTATTCTGAGGAGATTTGCAAAATTGTCCATACCGGTTAAACCGTATGATAGACAAAAACTTCCAACTCAAGGAATATAGATTTCGTTAAAACATATAATTTGCGTCATACACGTTCTCCATGTAGAGCTGGCTGTTTTCGAAATATTCATCGTCATTGGTTTCAATTTTAAACTACTTAACGTTTCTCAAAGGTACAATGCAAAGTGAACCAAACCTCAATTGTTTCGCATAGCAACCAACTTTTAATAAATTTGACTATTGCTTTAACCTAATATATTCTCTTATTTCCCTTCTACTTACAAGGAAGCAAGTAACAACACCAATTCTGCTAATACTCTCGATTAGCATCTTTTGTAAGAATATTTTTTATTTGGAACAGCTAGAGAAAGTAATGTGAATGGAGCACATCAGATTTTTTTACCTTTTCTGGCACTTATGTACAATGTACATAGCGGATAGAGGAGGTATTGTATTCCATTTAAAATTCAATACCGAGATTTCAACGGGTATACATGTTTCGAGGACCCATGAATAAAACAAAGACTTTTTAAAATTTGATGTGTGCGTGTATGTGTGTGTGGACAGCGAAAACGGCTGCGGTATGCATAACACTGGCCACACCACTCCCGTATCTGAAAATGTAGTTTTGAGATAAACGCTGTTATATAAAATATATTCTGGGAATACACAGCCAAGCTCTTTAAATATTGTATTGTCCGAAGGGTAATCTCGAATTATGTCTCTTTGTGTGTGTCCAAACGTTCAAAGAACCATTTAGAGCAAACTATAACAATTTTCGATTTTTTGACCGAGTTTTCCAAAATGTTCCCCAGTGTTCCTTAATTGTAGTGGCAGATGAATAGGAATCACAGAACAAAAATTTGGTGTGTATTCTAAAATTTCATTAAACACTATTATTAATCTGTAAAATGTTATGATTTTAATTAATGTTTGTTTTTATTCTATTTTGCAGTAGAATTTCTGAGTTCTAAGTGCTAAGGCTTAGCATATATTAATTCTACTTTTCTGTGTTTATTTATACTGAATAACTTTAAAAATACGTCATTTATCTGATGCACTAACATTTTAGAATAGCGTTGGTCCTGTTTATCATTTATGTGTTTTTCTTCGAAATGATACAAAATAGTAAATTTAAAATACACAAATGCCACATAATGTTAAATGCACAAATAAAAATCCTATATTTCTGATTTCAAAATGCTGAAAGTCATCATCAGCTCTAACCATAGCCAACACATTCAGCTACAAGAGAAGACACCACGCTACATAAGCTACAAATATGCAATGCAGAAAATCATATTTGTTTGGTTTGATTATTGTTAGGGGGAGATGGAGAAGTTAGCGATTTTGTTAGCAGCATGCATGGACGGTACTGGCGGGCATAGTAGACGCGGAGGAGACAAGACAATACTTGTTTGCATCCCCGCGAATAGGAATAAACGATACAAAAATAAATCAGTTGTATCACTAGCATTCAGGGACAATATATATAAACTTCCTTCTATTCTTTTGCCTTGCTTGCTCTATATTCAAGCGTCTGTTAGAAAACTGTTCTTATTCCTTGAGTTCACGCCTTGACACTATGGAAGGCAAACCTTTTGCTCTTTCCAGATTTTGAACATAAGACCTTCACGCTCTTTTGCTAAATTTAGGACTCCACCTTAAATTTCGGAGACGGTGACGGGAAGTTCTTTAATTTAGGAGTTCTCATATTCTCTTTTCTTCCATTGTTACTCCAAAATTAACTACTTAAATCACAAGAATGGTGGCTATAAGACTTTAAGTGGCCAAGAGAATAAAAAACAAGTGAAACCAAGGACTGCCTTTTTCACACTTACGATAGAGACAACTTGCAATATATCTCCGTTGCTTGCAAGGATTATCTCTGCACATATCTCGGGATTAGCAGTATGAACTACCAAAATTAAGACCATAAATATCTGAATAACAATGGAAATTCTTATAACTATGATGGGAATAAAATACGTCACGTTTAAACTTTTAATTTATACAGAATGAACGATATCATGAACAGGTTCACATATTTTAACGGTGCACTCGTCATCAAAATAAAGGGGAAAATCCAATAGGCGTTACATTTATTTCAGTTCAAACACTTTATCTACAAAGCAGTAAATAAATAAAAGCATGCAAGTCCGGTGGCTCTTTAGACCTACTTTCAAAATACAAGTTATTTATTGTATATTTAAAGAACGAACATTTTATTCATTATTTTTGTTTAAAGATTCCAGGAAAAAAAAACGATATCAAAATCATAACATCTGGAACTGTTCCTCAAATAAATCCAATGCAAATCCTTAAACGCAAGGAACATAGCTTCAGCAACACCGTCAAAATGGACGAAGGCCTATAACGTTTTGCTTTCTCTGCCATGTACTTACAGCGGAGGAAATGTAGTATCATACTAACAAATTATGTATCAAGATTTCACCGTAAATAAATGTTTTGATTCACGCAAATATTACGAAACTCAAACTACCGTTTACACGGAACTTTTTTTGAAAATTGTGTTTTTCCTAAACGCAACTAAGAATTTTTACTAAAATACATTCATTATATTTAAGATATCTACATTTAAAGTAAGATTTATAAGTAGAATTTTGTGGACATAGCCTCTTAGGTTCTGTTCATGCAGGAGGGATTTTATATAAATTTATTTAACAAGTCAAACATAAAAGATATAGTCCAAAAACTTGTTACCCCCAAAAATGTGGATATTAAAAAACGCAATATGTTTCAAATAACCATTTATGCAGCATCAGTCTTGTCAGAGATATCCATTACTATTAATCTGAGTTTTTCAGTATCCTAAACCGGTAATACGGCGATTAGTTTAGAAGTTCTAGTTGATACATAGTCTAGGCCACTTAACTAAAACTAAATTCTTATAATGGGTTTATGGTGTGGTATACATCATAGTTGATGGTTATCGTTAAGTGTGATAACACAAGAAAAACTAAGTTTTAAATTATTGGGGATACCTTGACCACCACATTACTTTTCATTTAAATTCATGTTAATTTCAAATATTCAAAATTCAACTTCTATAAATAACCTCTTAAAAAGAAAATGATCATTTTAAAGTCCTTTATAAACAGAGTTTACTGCAAAAGTGAAATGAATATACTATGTATAATAATTGAGAAAACGTCCACTTTTGATGGGTTAACAACACACATTTTCTAAACACAAACGATGTTACTGATTGCACACAAGAATTGGCAAACTTCCAGAGTCATCTGGTAAGCTAAAAAAAAATCTACAAGCGTGAAAGACTTTGGTCACAACTGAACTAATTTAGAAAGTAAGATTTTAATATTTTTTATTTATTTTTCTGATCGAAATAACCGTGGGATTCAAATAACCCAGACTTATGGCTTATCGGATTCAATTTCATGTAAAGTCTCTTTGAGATAACCAAAATATTGCTCCAAACTTTCAGCAAACACCTCCACTTTTGAAAATCTCAAATGTTGGAGAATTCTGTGGAAATGTGTTTTCTTGTGTCTTCATGGAACTGGTGTCCCATTCCACACCAGAACATTCTCTGAAACAAATGCAGAGACTTTTCTACCAAAGTTATCTAAAATGTAATTATGCTAGGTAGTGCAATTTTTGCGGTCGTCTCCTTAGCGCGATGGTAGCGCAGCTGCTGACCAAGCGGGAGACCTGGGTACGATCCACAGTACCGGCGTGGGGATTCCCCCCCGCCGCTGGGAGACCTCGTCCGGGGTGCACTCAGCCTCGTAACGTCTCTGGGGGGCCAATAGCTACTTGATGGAGAAGTAGCAACTCCATGTCATGAGGACCGCATTAAGCGGCCAGGGGGCTCGAGGCGCTGACCACGTCTCACCCTCCAATACTGCACCCCATCCATGACGTCTGTAGTGGACCGAGATGGGGGACGCAGCGGCCGGGCGGTAGGCCAAGGTTCCCCGTGAGCTGTCGTGTCATGGAGTAAAAAAAAAGTGCAATTTCTGCATAACAAATAGGAATCTTTTAAAGGTGTTAGTTTGGTACAAATATCCAGGTGGCGCAACTCTACCATATTTGACGTGTACAGATAACCTTATTTCATGTTATAATCGATAAGTAGGGAACTAGGCGGTTTTAACTTGGTAATAGCCCCGTTGAGTTCTGCAACTCTTTTAGCACACTGGTCAAAAACGGGGCATTTGAGCCACCCGGTACATCCACTTTGGAGTACAAAGAAACTATTAATGTGCCAACATTTAAAGGGGTGTTTCTCATGTATTTTAGTGTATTTACTTGTTAATCTTATACATTTCTACTGCTTTTGTCATTGGTAATGTCCTTATATTCCTAGTGGTGCCTACAAATCTTCCTGAATGTAGGAACTATATCGCATTGAGCATGGTTTAGATTTGTACTACCTCACTAAAGTTACATATCTGTTACCATTATCATCACCACGGTATGCTTTGCCCAGCAGGTGTAATTGTGATATCTAAATGGTGAGGTTTTGTATAATGGATTGATTATTTTTATACAATCTACATTATCTCAAAAATAACAGTATACACAGAATAATGTGATCTTATCATAGTTTTGTAAGTATTTTATTACTAAGTATTTCATTTTAGTGTGGTATAATAATCTATTTTTACAGTGGGAAAATAGGAGCAATACTATAGATGAAAGTAGGCTGAAACACTGCACAGAAAAACATTCTAGGTTTAAGCCACACTATGAGCATTCCAAACTGTCAATATACAGACTCGTTTAAAAGATCTGGTATGTTAATCCAGATCAATCTTAACAGAGAAGGTATTATCCCTTGAATGTAGAAGGGGAATAAGAAATACACTAGTCTAAAAATACAGTAAACTGTTTTAAAAGATGTGCTATGCGATTGGCATTGACATTTGGTTCTCTTTCAATGGATAGGAGTATATATATATATATATGAAGTGGATCAGAACTTCCAGTTTGAGAAAAGTATAAGGTTTTTAAATTGAAAATAATAAGAGGGAATATCTCTGTTAAGCTCTACAAAAAAATCTGTACATTGTAAAAACTGAGTGTTTTAACGAGGTCTACATTTTTGTGTAGTAAGGTTTTGTCTATCTCTTAAGATTTATCAGATATGCAAAAGTCGTTCAGAATGAAGAGGTCTTCAAGGGTTATTCCCAATAAATTTAGGATATACATTTTATTTGCCCTGTAAATGTTTTTAATATACGACATTTTAATCAAAATCGTTAGAACCAGTTTTGAGAAAAATTGAACATTTAGAAAAAATGTTCAATGCTACCTGTAATTTGGGGTAGTACGGGGTCATGGAATCCACTAGTGTTTGAAAATAAGTAATGTTTTCTGCTAGTGAATCCCAGGAGTCTGTCATGGCACTAACTTTGGAGGCCACAGTATCTGCTCTAAGATAATCGTGTGCTCCGAAAACCACTTTAGAACTTTGGTCAACTTGAACACCGAATGATTATCCTGTTGGAATTTAATAATACTTTCAGGATAACACTCTTGGGTAGATGGAAGCAGAACATATTCTAGAATTTCAGAATATGTTTCCCTATTCAGCTTTTCATGAACACGTTCCAACATACGTGAACCTTCCCGAGATATCCATGTCCAAGCAGTAAAACTCGGTCAACCACACCTTGCACGAGTTGCCAAATAGCGCATATCGTATCGAGTACCATTAGGCCGGTAAACAAACACAGTCAAATTGGCATCTGCAGTAGAGAACGTAGCTTTGTCGGAGAAAACTACATTGCCCCAATTGAAATTCTCGTACTGCACAGCAAATGCCAACCTGTCAATTCTGTGGGCTTCATTTACATTTCCTTTACTACCGCAAGTCTACGCCGAATTCCGGCATCTTTACAGTGGTTGCTAACCGTCCGTGCAATACCCGGGAATAAAGATAAAGCCTTGTATTCAGCGGCCATCAGAAACGGATTTCTTTCAAACTCTGCCACTTTTTTTTTTTTTTTTTTAAGGACGCTCTTTAACTGCTGTGGTTCTCAGCGTCCCATTCTAAATTGGGCGTGAAAGACCGCTTAATTTTGACCAGAGGCCTCTCTATCAGGCTCTACGACACGGAACCAACGGCTTTACTTCCTTTCCGAAGGAAGCCATGCTAAGGATTTTTACGCCCGAAAAAATCCATCCTCCTCCGCCGGGTTTGAGCCCGCGACCTAAAGTTTATGAAGTTATAATGGTAACCATTACACCACGGAGGGCGAGAAAAAAAAAACTCTGCCACGGGAGACCTGTCTTCATTCTCGGTAGATACACGCTAGCCATTAGTGCTCTTCCTTGCAGCAACCTGTCTCTATTCACGCTATAACTTTGCCCACCTCCCCGCAGTGGACTGTAGAACATCACAAATGCTACCCGTTCTGGTGGCCGTATAACCCTGTGAAACCAGGTTGAGAACAGCAGAACGTTTATCAACGGCCTCTGCCATTGCTAAAGCATGAATCAGTGCGTCGTTGTAGTAGTGATTGAGGACCTCTTTCGGTGACTAATGGAACCAAGCACAAACATTTGCCCAAAAGAAAGAAGCACAATAACGACATAGGAATCAAGCTTATCAGCAGTAGTTGTAAACTTTGGCTATTATACATAATATAGGTATATCCCAGCATATTACCTAATACACAAATTATAAAATAGCGGAAACGTAGTATAAACTAAGAATGTGAAACAGAAAATAGGATAGAATAAACAACATAAATGGGGGAGAAAATTATTATGCTGTTACAAAGATTTGAACTTAGGTTCGGTAACATACAAGGCACTTGCGTTAACTCTGAGCTATATTTGCTTGAACCAAGAAGTGTGTGTGTGTGTGTGTATGTATATATATAACTACCAATGAGCATAGCATCAGGTAGAAAAACTTTTGGGTTTGTTAACTTGGCTAACGAAAAATGGGAAGCATGGCACTTGTTTTCGCATTCTTTATCAGGAACCAATACAAATGCGAGACACGGTGCAAGACACAGCCTGTTAATATGTACCACAGGCGATAACGTAAGTCGCAGCCACTTAGATAAGTCTAGCTGCATATTGGAAATATCGACCAGTGTAAATTTCGCTGCGATACAAAGTGGAACTTTGAAATATTCTGCTCTCAGATTGCGCTCAATAACTTTTTCCATGACTGTACATTGTGCATACATTTTAGAGAAAGTAAAATAGGAATATTGTTTGTTTTTGGTGGTACTGATCAAAGTAACCTCACTTTGTGCCATTTTTAAAGGCTACCGGTATTCAGTCATTTCTCGGGATGTCATATAATGGATCTTCAAGGCCAGTACATAACATGTAGCTCTTGGTTGTGCTTTCTGCATCTCACTTGTGTATACAACGAAATATGTATTGAACCTGTTTTTGCAAAGGTTTTATTTCATTCAAAATAAAGCAATAAGAACTGAAGCTTTCCTGGCGACGTGTTAATTCAAAATCTTCTCGGGCTTCTAGCCAGGTAAAAACTTGGCTTGACACCAACGTTTCGAAGAAGTGCATCTTCCTCGTCTTCAGGGTGAACTGATCAGTTCACCCTGAAGACGTTGGTGTCAAGCCAAGTTTTTACCTGGCTAGAAGCCCGAGAAGATTTTGAATTAACACGTCGCCAGGAATGCTTCAGTTCTTATTGTTTTATTTCATTTTAACATGACGTAAGTAAAAAAGTAAGATTTTAGAGGAATACTGTATAGTAACTATACAAATATAACTGAAAGTTGGTAGAGACAGTAATGTGAATATAACTGTTTTTCAAATCGCAACAAGTTTTCTTTCAATCTACTGGAATGTATTAGAAATGCTCCTGCACTGTTAAAGGATGCAGCCAGTGTCAGCTGTGGCCTCATTGCAAATTACTCTACACTGCTTTGGTTTGTGTACATAAATGTGCTGTACGTATCATACGGGTTTTCCCTGTTATTTCTAGGATCCATATTTCAGGAGTTAATTCTGCATGAAGACACATGGTGACGTGTTTGTAGCCTTGCTTTATGCACAGCCATATATTCAAACAAATTCTCATTCTAGCTTACGTTATTCAACTCGCAAAACGAATGTAGTCTTTATTTAATAATCATGCTAATGGGATGCTGTTACAAAGATCCGTAGAAGGCTCTGAGAAGCAGGAAGAAATGTTTGCTCCAACCTCTAAGTAATTAGCCCTTATCCCTCCTTACATTTACCTCAGCCAAAGCATTTCCTTCTTGCACTTGACAAGAAATAATTACAATGCTTCGTATAAGATAGTTCTGTACCGCTTCACGTAGAGCGGTAGACTTAAATAAGTATACTTAACTCTAGGACCCTAATTTTCAAAAAGTGCTGAACTGAAAATGTTGAACATTACAGAATACAAACATTTTATTCTCAATTTTCAGTTTATTAAATACCTTGTACTGAAATGATATATTATTCTCTCTGTTAAGACTGTGTTCTAAGACGAGGGAACGGTGAAATTTTACACATCCTTAATTTTGGCTCCAAACTCATAGACATTCTAACATGCTGTCTACGTGACAAAATAAAAATCCACATCCATTTTGAAGTTTTTACCTCGCACACATTTAAATAATTTTAGCCTTAACTAATTTAATATTTATAAACCTTTCCGCTACCGTTTTAAAAATTAAATCTCATCCATTTATTTAAATATGTGCTTTAAAATTCAGTTTATTCCTTTTACAACAAAAATACAGTAATTGCATTTTTGAACTCGTTTCTCCCAGTTCAGTTTACTTTCTCTATAGAGTAGAGCACAATATGCAGAGAGAGAGAGAGAGAGAGAGAGAGAGAGAGAGAGAGAGAAGGTATTGCACACCATGGAAAAGTTCGATATCCAGGTTTTACCGGAAATAAATATCTTAGGATCCCCTGATTAAATAAATAAAGAAAAAGAGTTTTAGAAACGCTCCGCCTGTGTGTGCCTGTGCCCATGCCTACGTGTGTGTGTATGTGGGGGGCAGTATAATTAAAAAACGAAAAGTCGGTTAAATAACAAACTTGGTATTGAAGTTCAGTATCCCCCAAGGACGCGACACGAAGATAATCCACCACATCAACTAACCTTTACATGAAGCATTTTTAGAAAATTTTGATTTTCTCAAAAATGGCTGTAACGATTTAGATTAAAATGCCATATATTTAAGATGCTTTTATGACATATGAAATGTATTATTTGAATTTTTTGGGAATAGCCTCTGAGTACTTTTTCATTCTGGATGACTTATGTATAACCCAACAGTCAAGAACTTTCTACAAAAATATGTACGGATAGAAGTATTAAAACACATATTTGATGGAATACGCATTTTTGTTTTTTGTGGAGTTAAACTTTTCTTTGATACTCTTTGCTATTCCTCTAATTTTTTTTTTCAAACGAGAAATCATCTTTCTTTTCATAAATCTTTGGCTTGAGAACCAAATTTCAATTGTTTCGTAAAGCGGCAAAGTTTTATAGATTTGACTATCGCTTTAAACTAATAAATTCCCTTATTTCACTTCTACTTACAAAGAAGCAAGTAATAAGACCAACTCTGCTAATATTTATCTCAATTAGTATCACATAAATAAAAGAGTAATATATTGTTAGAATATAGTCATGTAAATGGAACACACAAGCTTTTTTCTATAGGTGATAGTTATAAGGATAAGTTATCACTGTGCATGATACATCAGAAATCTTATGAATGTAACAAAGCTTGTATTCGTTATAAGTGAACTTTGAACAAGCATTGGATATTATCAACAGATAATTAATTGTTACTGAATGGAATCAATTAACTTTCTTAGAAACATGAATTTCGAGAAATTGTTTTTGAACACAATGTGTATGCTGAGTATCGGTTACTTACTGCAGAGATAGAGGACAAGCTTCAATGTAACATGTACAAATGAAATGAAATATCAGATAGGTACGTATATAAAACTGTAAAATATCAGGAAGAAAACTCAAGTTACGGCTTTTAAGAGTAAAGATCCAATCAGACCTAAAATGTTAATAGACGCAATAATATTGAAGCAAATTTTAACATTTTAAGCTGAAAATCATATTTCTGATAATTGTGATACACATGTGGAAATAAATATCTCGCGATTTTAAAATGTGTGGAAAAATTAGTAGAATGTTAAGAAACCAAAATGGGATATTAAACTATAATTTTATAAAACAGCGACTGTACAATCATTATTTTCTAGCACTGAGTTTTGGGTGCTGAATAAAAGAGAATGAAAGCACAATAAATGCATAAGAAATGAAAATTTTAAGAGCAATAAAGGGATGCGCAATAAATTACCACATTAGAAGTAAGACAAACGGAAATAATTGCAAATTGCACTTCTCGTAGATAAAGTTGCAACCTGTATAACAAAATGAGCTCAGCATCTAGATAGAATACACTGAATGACAGTCAACAACCTAAAATAGCCTGGATATAATACGCTTGTCGGAAAGAAATTCCAGGAAAAATCAAGAAGGCTATGGAATCAAGAATCAGAGCAAGCCGTGAAGTTGATGATTCTATCATAATCACCATCAATTAAATTGGTGATTGCAGAAATGCCATGAGTAAACCGTTCTACGAAAATGAATTTTATACTGGATTGGCGCGTTTATGGTTGGGTGAAACAATCTACACAAGGCAGCTTGAATATGACATTAAATAAGGTGTTATAAATTTATTGTTGTATTCATTGTTAGTCTAATTCAGGAGCATGTTTACCTCTTGTATAATCTAAAACGGATACTTACACTTCCTCTAAAACCTGGCAATAAATGCGAAGGAAACGGAAGACGTAATTACAGGAATTATATATATATATATTGAAATAATTAGTAGTGCAGGATTGTAACATTCTAAAGGAAGAAGAATATATTTTAAAATTTATTCCAGAGCAGTTTAGGCTCTATAAACGCAAAGAAAAAGTTATAAAGCAAATATAGCCACTATTTAATAAAGATAAATACATTCTGAAACAAATGAGAACATCAGTTTATGTTAAACACACTGGTTGTCTACCAAACAATCCAACGTAACATCTTGCATGTGTGTCACGAACGTCGGACACAGCACAACCGTATCACCCAACGTGACTGTTCATTTAGTCACTGTGTCACTTTTCATATGTTCCTGGCAGTCTTAAGGTTTTCAAACACTTTCTTCACTCGCTAGACTGACTTTTTAGACTGTCAGCTGGGCCCTCACTGACTGCTTATACGAGTATATGTCCCATAGCTCAGAAAGTTCTTGTTGTGGACAGTTTGGGGCACAACCAGATCGACGACTCAAGAAGGGTTTCACTAAACTTAGAAAACTGATACAATGCCCTTTGTTTGTCCGGCTATTGTGTTCGTTACATGCTATTGTTCCAGAATGGCCATGGGACAATAGCTGTGCCGAGCAGGGTCTGGCAAGGATTCCTCGAGCTCGGCGGCAGGGGCGGCTCTCAGCGCTACCGTCACACTCGTCATGGGTGGTCACTCCGACCACCATCGTTATAGCGGGCTTGTTGCGTGCCAGACGATCTAGACGCACCGCAAATATCTCCCCTCGAGGCAGACTCTGAATGTGGTAGACTAAATCATTGTGGTCCTTGCTATGGTTGTAGAAGTTTGGGGCAACGCTCCTTGGTCCGGGTAGGGCGTTTATAGCCACACCAGGTCTACCTGATGGAACCCCTGCTTGTTGGCTTAGTGATGGTAACGAGCCTTTATCCAGTCGCTCGCTACCTGGATGTGCTGAGGAGCCACCTCACACACATCGTGAAACGGTCCACGAGGTCTTCCACGTAGTCTACGAAGGCTCCGACATATCACATCATGTGAAAGATACAGCTCCCTACTAAAAACGAAGGTGGCTGATGTCAAACTGGTAGTGTCCTGGATTGACGATTGTTAGCCAGCAAGAAAAGCGCCGCTTTGAAATTCCAGTCTCTCTGGTGATTGATTTCTCGCTACTTTAGCAGTTCCTCAAGAATCTTGATGAACCGCTCCACCATGCCAACTGACTGCGGGTGAAAAGGCGTTGTGGTGCGTTGTGCAATCCAAGTTTCCACAGCTCCATTATTAGGTTCAACTCGAAATTGCTATCCTGCTCGCTGTTCAGCTCCAGGGACACTCCAAAACGACAGAAGAGCTCTTCCACGAGGTAGTCCACAATCACCTGGTTGGGGATGGCGTACACCTTCGGGTACTTGGTGAAGTAAACCATGATAAGTAGCAGATACCTATTTACTCTGTCTTACACAGGAAGGTCCGGTCCATCTGTGTCCACATTGTACTGTTGCATGCGACCCCAGTTCCTAGTCTAAGGGCCGCAACTCGCCACACAAATGTGACATTGGTAGTACCACCTCTTGAGCTTCCCCGTAGTCTCGACCAGCAGTAAATTTGCGAGAGGTTTTCGATCGTTTGCTTGGGGCCAAGATGTCCTCACGAAATCCCCGCGTGTACCTCCACCAGGACTTCAACCACCTTACTCCGAGGGAGAATCAACATAGCTCTTTGAGTACTCCCGTTGTGTGATTCCCAAAGTCTGAACAACACGTTTTCTTTTGCCATCAATGAGTCCCAATGGGCACTGTAAGACTTAGGCACACCACTGTTTGCAATGTCCTCCCAGCTCGGGCTAATCCCTGCAACCAGATTTCTTAGGAGTGGTTCGACGTCGGCATACGCTCCCTCCTCTAATCTGCGTCATCCCATCCATCGGCAGGCATCGCCGAAATCACACAAACTGGTGCGGCACGCCTCTTCCCCTTCACCTTAGTATATTGGCCGGGTTATCCGTGGTTCAAATCCCGGCTATGGTGCACAATTTTTCCGACAGGGTCTACCTATACAACTCTCCTCCTGCACACTGTTTGTTTGGAAGACAATAATTAACACTGACTGACCAAGTATGTTGTTATATATGAAGTCAGGGACCTGAATTACTTGCGAAATTACAAGTTATCAATTGAATATAGCAATTAAAATAACTAGGGACCACCTCGTGGTTTACAGGAAACATTACGCGTCATTTGCGGAATTTAATGTCGCATCGGCATGTTGTTATGGTAGCCCAGTGCTTAGAGCAACCAGACGGAGACCGGTAGATCTATGGTTCAAATCCGTTTATGGGATTGCATTTTTCAATCTGACTCTACCGACCCAATTATGTTTTGAAATTATCCGGCATTACTATCTTTTTTGGTTCAAGGGACCACAAAACATGTATTTCTAGTGAAATCTCGGTATAGAGGTTTGGATGGAATAAGTTCCTTCCTCTACATTCTTGGGACATAGTAGATAAAGTAAAAATTAAATTATTGAATTTTTCGGGGCATTAAAAAGGAGAACGGCAGAATGTGTAAAATTGTTATGAACCGAAACTGAACTCAAAGAAAATGCGGAGACCGAATGCAAGGTTGTTGGAAGAATGGACGGATGTAATTCAAATAGATTTGGGGGTAACAAGTGTGAAATCGTGGAAGAGGAAAGCTAAGGGTCGACTGAAACTGTGCTGTTTTGTTCGAGAGGCCAAGGTTAAGGGCTCTAGCGCCAAAAAAGTGAAAGATAAGTCTATAAAGCATAGTAAAAGCGGTTAATATTTTACCTTTGCATTTTATATGAGGTTTATAGCAGGTCTCAGGAAACCTGCTGCACAGCGTTTATCAAGTGTTTAAATGACTGCCAAACATTACATATTTTAAAGGCGAGAAAATCAGAAAAATGAAGCAAAACCTAGGGGTTTAGTACGAATTTAGGCATTCAAATAGCCAATGAATTACGTTGAAAGAATCAAAAGAAACAAATCAATATCTTTTAAAATATCTAAATTTAAGATAAATTTTAGAAAAAAATTATCAAAATGTTCGCTTTTTAAAAATGTATTAATTCTCTTGCCGCTTACACTACACGAAAAGTATGTTTTAAAATAGCTTATACGGCTGTAATTCTTAAAATAATAGTAGATATTAATATTCTGTATAACGTATATAATAAATCCGTAGGAGTACTTCTATCCCTATTGCAACTGTAATAACGTCATTTTCTATTTCTCAGCGAATAGTTTCCTTATAGAAATTAACATTCTTATGAATCCAATAATGAAACTAATGAAATGGCGTGCTATTTATGGACGCTCTTTAACTGCTTTGGTTCTCAGCGTCCCATTCTATATTGGGCGTGAAAGATCGCTTAATTTTGCTCAGAGGCCTCTCTTATCAGGCTTGAGGTTATTTTACGTGCTGTAAATCTACGACACGGGACCCACAGCTTTACTTCCCTTCCGAAGGAAGCCATGCTAAGGATTTTTACGCCCGAAAAAATCCATCGTCCTCCGCCGGGTTTGAACCCGCGACCTTGGGTATATGAAGTTAGCATGGTAACCATTACACCACGGAGGGCGACCTAAATGAAACTAGATGGAACTAGCAGTGAATTAGATGGTATTTCAGAATATGTGTTTCCCTGATGATTAAAATAGACAATTCTAATTAATTGGTCTTAGTATAATTTGCTCTTGTCCATAATGGATTTAAATAGCTTGAACTATGAATATATCTACGTTTCTGAATTACCTATATCATTGTATCGGTAGATAAAACGTAGTATTTTAGTTATCGATGCTCTTTGACTACTGTGGTTCATAGACCCCATTGTATATTGGACGTTTGATACCAGGAATGGTCCTCAGAGGCTTCTATCAGGACCTCCGGCTTTACTCTCCGGCAAGTTAACCTTGATGCGGAGTCATATAGTCCTAAAATTTTCCTGCCTGTAATTTCCTTATCGTGTCTCAGGATTGAAGGATCAGGCGAGTGTTTGGGCATGTAGCGATGGATTTTGTTCTATGGAAATACATCTTCACTGGTGTTCGGTGTGTGATGAACCTCAGAGAGATGTGCCTCGAAATTCCACACTCTTTCCATTACATTGCAATAAACAACCAAATAGCCACAAGTCTTTAGAAATGAGACAGGGATTGAACATATCAAAGCAATAATAAAATATATCTCTGAATGACAGCAAAATGGATATTTACAACAAAATGTGTGTTTTAAGCAGATTTACATCTTTTCCAATAGGTTATTTTATATGCTTTACCCCTTAATTAAAATTACAAACTTCTTTCCAAATGAAGAGGAATTTGCACATTATCTCCAGAAATTTAGGTATGCGATTTGTTATAAATGTATCCTAAATATACACGCAGTATTTTATTAAAATTATTTATTCATTTTAGAGAAAAAAAGAAAAAGAAAGAAAGAAGAATAAAAAACGCACGAAAAACTATTTCATATACGGAATGGCTTCGGTTGGAGTGTTTTCTTGAAAATATGTGTGTCGCAACCTTCAAAGATACAGAGAACTTACGTACACAGCTTGACAACTTGGCATTTATTCGAGTATCCTTTGTGAATTTTGTTGTTCACGTATGCAATCGTTCCAGACGCACAAATTATTTTTGTAAAATGCGTTTTTAAATTCAGAAGCATCGGTGAAATATCTATATCGTATTTTTGGGTGGAATGCAAAATGTTTGTGCCGATTAGGTACATGGTAGGAAAGGTAGTAAATAAATAACTTATACACAGTCCCTTTACAGATAGTGTTTTATCAGTTAACCTGTTTAACTCTACCATAAAATCCTTCTCAATATCAGTTATTCAGCTCCAGGCACTAAATATAGGCAATCCATCACTTACTGTTAGGAGCAGAAAGTAAGAGATAAACATCGGAAAAACTGACAATTATGTTGACATATTCATAATTGTCATTTATTACTATAAAACTGTGATTGACTATTTTAAAACTCTAGTTCAATAAGGTGTTGAGTGCTTAGGAACATAGTTTTTGTTTGGAGAACATCTTCAGCTTTTGTTTCTTTAAAAGTCAATAGCAAAATAAATCATTCTTATGGAACTGTTAAATCATAGATCGTTTTAATGACCCGTATGCCTGGAAAACTTTTCCAGACAAATTGCAAGTTTTTACCTCGGGGCTAAAAGGCAGGAGATAAAAAAATGTATTTGTGTAGATTACTTTTCTTAATCTCGTTCTAAACCCATGTGTATGTTTTGACCTTAAAGGCGTGAAATATGCTGTAAATTATTATTTTGCGAAGTTGCATTTTTGTGAGCTGATTATCAAATATATTTAATAAGCAACATATTGAATTTAAAAATAAAAGCTTCATTAAATGATAAGTATTTTAAATGAAATTGGTATATACTGTAGTTGGACGTGAGAGAGCCGAAAAATTAAAACTAAATGCTAAATAGCTTTGCGCAGCCGAATCCATTTAGAGATAAACTATCTTAGCTGAGAATATGCATTGATTTTTTATTCTTAACGTGTTGTAACCTATTTCTGCAACTGCTCGTACAGCATCTCTTACCTAATCGTGTTTGTTGTAGGTATTTTTCTACTTCAGTCTATTTATTTTATCACGCTGGATCCTAATGGTAATACTATTTTGTGGAAACGCAGAAGTTCAAAAGAAAACCCAAGGTCGGGATCTGTACAAGGGCAAAATCAGGATTGAGGTGAGCCTTTAAAATGAAAGAATCAAAGCAAACTTCACCAATTTACTGAACAATTGATAACACTTTTACAAAATGCACAAAATCATTAATGTTGGTCCCGCTTGCCATGTTTAATAAAAGCAGTTAGGCCATTTCACGCCGGTCAAAATACCTCCGGAACGAGCGCCATGAAACATTTAGCCAAACTAAAGTCGGAAATAATTCATAACGTGTAATATTAAATTTTGACAAATCGACTGGCCTAGAAGTTAAATTAGTGCATCCTAATGGAGGGAATGTGAATATATACTCCCCATAATTTGGTCAAAAATACATGATAATTCACAGTAATAATTATGATAAATATTGCAAAGGTAAGTTACATTTGTCTGATATATAATTCTTTAAAGACGACTTGATGCTTCCAATACAAGATGGCCCATCTGCCCCGTATTTGGCGTGCGTAGATATGCCTTGGTGAGCTAAGAGTTGCAGATCTCAAAGGCGCACTTTCAAGTGAAAACCAGCCAGTGGAGAACTGAGGAGTTCGACCTTTGTTTTACCCCTCGCAATGAGCGTGACCGCTCACTCTCCACTGATGAGACGTGTAAAACGAAGGCCACTCTCGCCAGTTTTCCGCTGGTAGGTTTGAACTTGAAGTAGCCCCGCGAGTTCTGCAAATACTTTAACGCACCAAGGGATATCTGCACACATCAAATACGGGGCAGTTGGACCATCTGGTATCTTCATTTTATGGTCTTCTGGTATATCTAGTCATTAGGGTTCCTGTAAATAGTAGAAAGAAGAGTAGGATAATTAGGCATACGTAGGCACCTCCAGAAACTGAGGGGCTCCTGAATGCTAGCGTCACATGTTTCCACACAGCCACTTCATTCTTTAGTAGAGCAGGAACTGTTGCATTCCATTGTGTGTGTGTGTGTGTGTGTGTGAACAGCATAACTGAAAAACGGAACTTTGGTTAAATACTAAGCTTGAAATACTAAGCTTGTCGATGTCCTTAAAAATGCGACACATATTCTGCCAAGAATATCCCTCACCCTAATCTACCTTTTATATTGAAAAATTCTTCAGTATTTTATGTTCTCAAAAAACGGAGAAATGTTTTTGCTTAAACTGCCACTACAGTCCTGTTTATTGAAATAATTTTCTATAATTCTGTTTAAGTACTGAAACTCAATGTATAGACAAAAGCTTATTAGGTAGAATGCGAAAATGCCTTTAAGCCAGAGAGCCTATTTCAAGCAGCTTATTTTATAATTATTAGCCATTTCCGATACATTCGAAATTATTAGTTTTGATTTGGCAATACCTTGTTGGGCCGCGACGTGGCAGAGTGGTTAGATCACTCGACTCTCACCAAGACGGCCGGGGTTCGATCCCAATTGACTGCATGTGAGATTTGTGGTGGACAAAACGGCGCTGGGGCGGGTTTTCTCCGGGTATTCCGGTTTCCCCCGCCATCATATTCCACCGGTGCTCCATCATCATTCATGTATCATCAGTGTCACCGCCTGCGGTGCCATTATTAGTTAAAGCGGGCGTTAAACACTACCAAAAAATGCCTTATTATATTTTTAAAGTATTGTCGCCTTACAGAGCCCCACATATAGCGTCCAACTTTTTAACACCCGACTGTCGACTCGGCTTTTATCCCCGTTCTAACTACAACAAAATGCATAATGAAGTTATTTCTGCAAACGTTGATCTCAATATGAAATAGATGAATTAGGTTGTGTAAGATTAATGTTCAACACCTACATAAAACTATATGATAGTGGTAAAAAGGTCAGTGAACATACCTTAAGATTTTTAAAATATTGTTCAGCTATTCAAGTTCAACCTATACCTATATGGTCAGCAGTGGAAGGATATGTAATTATAGATTCAGAAGAAAAACACTGAGATCCCCCGAACTAACATAAATAACAGCGTCTGCAATCGAGAGGATAGTGATCTGAATCCAGATGACCCGGGCTCGATTCGCGGTTGGAGAGGTGACTTTTTCCTTAACCAGAATAATTCACTATTCTCTGCCGAGTATGAAAGTACATATATGGGAGTAAATCGCCGGTGCCGAGGGAAATGGTTTGCATCCAAAAAAATCACTTTACGTATGTTGTACCGTTAACTCAGAATGAAGCCAAGAAGAATCGAACCTTAGTTTGTGAACAGCTTTCAATTATCACACAGGTGACAATAACTTTACTGATATATGAAATTCCAATTTATGAGAATTGTGCAAAGGAGCCTACAGTTCGTGTAATGCCAGCGGAATGGGGGAGGGCAGATTTATCTCCATCTATTTGTTTGGTAGCGGCAGGCAGCAACCTCAATTATCTAGGACGTCGCTTTGTAACAGTGGTAGGGATTTCAGCAACATTAATGTTATATGGGATGATACAAATGCTAAAAGAATCTTCTTGAGCGCCATTTTTGTTATTGACTTGCTTGGCACTGTTTACTTGTAAATAGTTCATTAATGTTTGCCGATAGGGATGAACAACAGAGTCTTAAAAGGCAGACCAAATGATCCTGCTCTCCCTTCCCTGCCACAGTATTTGCTTTTTATTTTATTCATTTTCGAGAACATCTCTTCACACATATATGTAGAATCAAATATTCATAAACGTTTTCCAGCAATATTTTGAAATTTGGGAAATTTTAAATTGATAACAGATTTAAATAAATCGCAATATTTTTTCTGAGCGTATTTAATTGCTGTTGAATTTTGCAAAGTAACTAGAACCATTTAAAGATCGTGGGGAGCGTCTTTGCAGACAAAATTAGTTCTAATTCAAGTGCTGTTACTGATTGCATATGTGATAAAAATGTTTGAAAAATAGCATTATACTGATTATGGTAAAGTATCGTATAATATTACATCCGAGCCCCAAGATAAGTGATGCTTACAAATAAGATATTTCATATTTAACAGAAAAATGTTCTTCCTCCCACTCTGTCTGTAATATGATATGTTTGGTTCGCCTGAAACCTGCCATCGTGTCGAGAATAAAACCCAGTTAAACACCACTGAATGATTGAAGGGGAAATGCTTCCTGCCGGGCCATGCACAAAATGAAGGAGGCGCGTTAACACGACTAGGTGAGGCAAATTGGCTCATACGAGCAGAGGTTGGGCGCATTAGAGTAATACCAACACAATCAATTTTACGCCTATGTGAAACATTCGGGTGTACTACAAGTTTAGGGGAGAGAGCCCAGTGAAGTATAAAAAAAAAAATGTGATATGTTCCATTCGCATGACTTTCTTTACAGTACGCTATTGCTAAAAAGTGTATTCTTCCATTTCTTAAATTCTAATCGAGAAAACATTAGCAGAAATTGTCTTATTACTTAAATTCGTATAAGTAGGAGGCAAATATCACTAGGCTAAACCTCCGACAGTCACATGTTTTAATTTAGGGTCGCTATGGGATTGAAATTCGTTTCTTTGAGTGGCTAGGAGTTGACAAGTTCCTGTATGAGAAAAGTTTATGTATTTTAAAACTGAAACCAATAAATAAGGAGCATCCCAAAAATGATTAGTTCACAAAAAAAATGTGTACAACATTAATAGTGTGTTTTAACGAGTTCTACTTCTTACGGTTTCCCAGCTATTCAAAATTCCGCAAAACTCATCCAGAATAAAGCTGTCTTCAGAGACTATTCCCAGCAAATTCAATATATACATTTTGTTCGTCATGTAAATACCTTTAATATACGATATTTTAATCAAAATCTTTACAGCTATTTTTTTCCGAAATAAAAATGTTCGAAAATATTTCCATATAAAGTGTAATTGGGGGTGTGGGGATTTTCTTGAAAATCTTCGTGTCGCATCCTTGGAAGATAGTAAACTTAATTGTCAAGCTTGGTATCTAACCGACTTTTCGTTTTTGACTTATTCTGCCCACAGGTATACACACACGCGGACATTTTTCGAAAAATGATTTATTTTTGTACTCAATAGAAAGTAATAAAGACGAAAGTTAAAATATGTTTTAGCTCTCTTAATACGCTTCGTATATTTACGCTACACCATCTTAATTTTGGCTTTCTTATTGGTTCTTATTGAGGTGCTTTCTGGACTACTGCATTTCACACCGATTAAAGATAGTTCATTGCTCTGTTCCTGAAGTGTTCTACAAGCCACTCAAATTAGAGAACTCATACAGGTTTGGTGGGGTTAAAGAATGGTTACATGTACTGTTGTGTGTGATTTAGACAGGGAGAACATTTTTTATGAATGCAATGTAAATACAGCATTTGAAATCCTGTCGATAAATTGCGCAGTGGTTTATGCTAGTAAGGAAATAGTAAACCGCCTCTGCCGCTCCCAGTCTCCCTTACCTGGTTCTAGCACTCTATTTAATATTTGTACTACTCAACTTTTCTTTCATCCATGAGCTTGAAACCGAAGATTGTTCATAAGTTCATGTTTGAGTGCCAGACTTTTGACATCAAACCAATGCAAGATGGACTCATCTACGGGCTATTGTGCGGACATTGTTGCGAAGCGTGCCCTCAACTTTCAATGTGCTTGAAATGGTTTCGATCTCATCCTCTTTCGCCGCTTACCTAGGCGTGACATTTGTTCATAGGCTAATGTAAGTGCGTTAGATATAAATACAAACCAAGAAGACTTGGCTCCTCGGGGTTAGTGCGAAACACAGATGATAAAATAATTCTTCCAACATTAAATAAAGAAAGCACTATAGGAAACCAAAAACATTGGCATTTTTCCGTGCATTCGTTTGTACACCGCATAATACGTTGTGATCAAGTCCGCACTCCTTGATACATCTTTGGCTATACAAAGCGTGCAGTAACGAATAGCTGTATTAAGACATCCAAAGTTACGGCTGGGGCGCAAACATCTTGCCACACTTAAGGGCGTTTATTTAATTTTTACTTTCTCAACAGGTACTACATACATATTGTATAGAAAAGGTATTGTATTACCGAAATATCACCCGAAATAGATGTTTTGATATCCCCAGAACCCCCCCCCCCAAATATAAAAAGTCAGTGTATGTGTGACTGGATGTGTATGTCTGTGGACAGAATAGCTCAAAACCCAAAAGTCTGTTATATACCTAACTTGGTATCTAAATTTAGTATTCCCGAAGGATGCGACACGAAGATTTTCAATCACATAGCAACCAACTTTTAAAATATTTCTCTATCGCTTTAGCATATGGAGCTCCCTTATTTCCCTTCTACTTACAAGAAACCATGTAATAAGACCATTTCTGCTAATTTTATCTCGATTAGCACGAAATAGAAGAATAATCTTTTTAACAATAATTTGTAACAGAGATGTAAGGAAAATCATATAAATGGAACATATCAGATTTTTTTTTAATTCACTTGTGTAATTCCCTTTAACTGCTTTCGTCATATCGGGCTTTTTTAACTCTGTAGACGACATTGGGTTTAATCATTTTATGTAATGCTCACGCACATTCAGTCTCGGATTTATACTTCCACACTCTGTAGGGGATAGAGCATAATTGCGGTTGAAGAAACATTCCCCGCCCCAACCGGGAATCGAACCGGGGACTTCCGGGTGAGGAGTCAGCTCGCTCAACCACGGAGGCAGTCGGTTAATCTTACCTGAAACTAAATCCAAGTGTTCATCTTGCCGTGGCCACGCTTCTATTTTAGTTATATGAGCCCACTGTACGTCCCTCATTTGAGAGATTTTCTGCCAAAACAGGGGAAAAGCCAAGCTTTAGAAATGAAATTAAAAAAGGGGGAGAAGCTAGGAGAGAATTCCCACATTTATTTTCATGCAAACACACAGTATATTCTAATTAAGTTATTATGCTTTTAAAAAGTAACGTCTCTCACTGTTCCGTTGCAGTAAAATAAGTGTTGTTTTATAAAACCTTCTGGATATAATTTATACCAGGCATAACGTTTCTCGTACTGTTTATCTCTTAATGCCGCCTTAGCGGTCCCCATGCTTCTCTTTATTCAGTACCAGCCATACTTTTAGATGCAAGATCTTTTCCTCGTTTTAAGTATCGTTCTGTCACTTCTATTATAAAGGTGCGGTATTCGTTTGAAGTTCATTCTCGCTATGGCTTCAGAATATGCGGGAAAATAATTACAGTAGTTGTATGATTTTCTTACAAAATTAATTATAGTGTATAGTAATACAGTAGATATTATTACAATCTAAAATATTCTGTCACATCTTATTCGATTTAAGTTATGCTACATTCGTTTCGTTTCGTATTTGGCTTACCCCCCCCCCCCCGCCATAGTGTCAGTGTAACATTTGTAAATGTTATGCACGCTTCTTCAAGGTGAATTTCAGCACTTTGAATACTGATGATTTTGGAATTTGCAATTGATGTGAAACACAATGTAGAAATTTAGGACTCCGTTCAATTGACTCTCGTATTGCGTTAATGTCAGCTGCGCTTCTGGAAGGACGACCTGAACGAGACTCATCAGCAACACTGCCTATTCGTTGGAACTTGTTTAACTGTTTCTATATGGTTTTATTCGTTGGTCTATCCTTTCTAAATTTCTGTTTAAACCGCCGTTGCAGCTTATCGCTTAGAACACCATATAGACGCCATGTGGCAATGTCAATACCTTCAGGAATAGTCAACGTACTTCTCAGTGATAAACCTGTAACAAAAAGGCATTCTTAATTTACCTCAATCACGGAATAGCTACTTACATATTGGACACTCTGTATAACTAAAAAGGAGCGGATTGTCCTGATGAGAAATAGCATGTTGTTGCTATTGAATAAGAATTATAATAATCTGTACTCTGGGTAAGTCCACCCCCTTATCTCAATAAAATCTGAAAGAAAATTGTTGATGTTACATTTGTACAGTTTTCTTGTAATAAAATGGTAGTAGGAAGATCTGAAATGATTCTCACTGCAACAATTTTTAATCTTGTTACCAATTAACACGTCTGATTTGGTGGGCTTTTATTTCCCTTATTCTTGAGTTGACACTTTCTTTAAGGTCAAACGTAATAACAAAATAAAATTGTAGTGTACACTGAAAGACGTAAGTGTTATTTCTAATCTTAACTCTAGAGAAAGGCTTATGTTCCATTTGACAAAGAGTTGTAAACGCTAACCCTTTCAGAATTATACTTATAGTTTTAATATTTAAACACTGTCTGGAATAATATTTCTATATATTAACAGGCCTTAGAGTTTTTATACCCCTTAATATTCCAAGTATCTCTAATTTATTACACTAATTATATCAAATGCGATTACCGTATTCAGTTAAATGTAGGGACGATAAAGGCTCAACAAAAACGTTTTGAAATTTGCTAATACCCAATTGGATACAAGCAAGATACGAAAACATTTGAACTCTGCAAATTACAGCCTGATTTTCGTAACCAATGAAATTTGAAAGAAAAGAAAAATATATATTTTAGATAGCCTTACAGAAATGTGAAAATATTTAAACCTTAAGGTAAAACAAAGAATATTTTGTGACTAGTATGCTAAAGTTATATTCACTCACGCTTCTGCATACACGTGCACGCACACAGGCATATAAATACTTGTTGGGATGCAGGAATTAAATCTCGAAAGTTTATGGATAGATATGCTAATGGGTTTATACATCCAAATCCAATACTCTTTCATGAATGACAAAGAACAAAACCGCATGGATTTGTCAGAGTATGATGTGACAGGGTAATGTAATTAACAATACTGCACTATTAGAGGGAAATAATATTTTTTATAAATAAGGTAAAATGCAGAAAAGAAAGCCCGTCCAAACAATATTAAAACGTATTACGAAGTAGAAAAATATTTAATGTGAGTGTTCTGTGTTTTTTATTTGCTTTTGTTTTTATACATTTTTTTTTTTGAGAAAATCACATTTTAATTGCCACATTTACATTTCTATTAGTTTAAAGTGCAAAATAATGTAAGCTGTTTAACATTTCTTGTGATATTTTAGTTTTGCATTTTCAGGAGAATTTTTTCCAACTCTGTTAAAGTATTTACATAGGATAAACCAGAGAGGATTCAGCAAAATTAGAAAATGTCTGATCAGAGTAGAGTCGGAGCGATACAAGGGACTTAGCACCTCTGCACAATATCTAGTCTTACTGTATATCTAAAAAAATTAACAAATATGTTACACTCAGATGACTTTCTATCTTCAAGCACCCTAAAATTATTCATTCAAGAGCTTTTATTCTAGTTACTTCTTGTTGAGCCCAATAAACTTTCATTACACATTTACACATTTCCTTGTACAATACAGTAGGTAAAGTGAGAGGCAAGTTTTTCAAAATTGTCTCTCTATATGGTGGCATAAGAATTCCATGCTCCTTGCATTGCCAAGGTGGAGGAGAAAGAGTCAGGAGTTTCCACTTGAGAAACCGAGAGCGATGACTCTGGTGGTAACATCTATTGCCCGAAAACAGTAGGTCTCGAGTTCGATTCCAGGCAACTGCCCATTCTGACCATGAGGTTTTCCGTCGTTTTCCTCTGGTCTCCGAGGCGAATGTTGTGGTGGTGCAGTCTATCACATGTCTCCTTTCCCTCGTTTCCTCTCCCTTTCGTCTTTTATGTTGGCTACGGGCTACTTTTTTTTTTTTTTTTTTTTTTTTTTTTTTTTTTTTTTTTAGGAGTACGCCACTATTTATACTTTATTTTCTTATTGACAAGGAGCTAACTATATCTCCTATATTCTCCTTTTTTCATTTAACATCTAAGGTCATATCGTCTGTAGGTTTAAATCATTTTATTCTCCTCAAACACACACATATACATTCACTCTCACATACATACTCCCAGACTCTGTGGGGGGTAGGGAATAACTCTGACTAAAGAAAAATTCCCGCCCCAGCCGGGAATCGAACCCGGGTCCTCCGGGTGAGAAGTCAGCTCCCTGACCACTCGACCGCGTAGGCGGGTAGATGTCACGGAGGCTTGCGCTTTGGAATTCTTAGGTCCTATCAAATGGAAGCCTTTGAAACCTACAGGTTAGAATCGTGTTCCCTGATCCCGCTAGGGGCACGTTGTAGAGCGAAACTCTCGTGGCCGGGTAGTCAAGCTTGGAAATTTTAGGGAACTGCTCGTTTCTGTTGTATTTACCGGCCTGCAGTCTATTCGTCTCCTGCGCTTCTTTCATCTCATCCCTTCCTTCCGGGAGGTCCGGGTGCTCAGTGTCCCCTCTGTCAATTGGCCAATGCCACTCTCCCATTTGAGAAAAGTAAAACTAATTGAATCTTCTAACAAACTACAAAGGAAAAGAAAATATCTGACGTACAATACGTGCTTTAATGCGATCTATATTATTTGTATATTACGACTTTTTTTTTTTTGTATCTCCTACGTTTACCTGTTGTTTCAAAGTTATTCTGAGCAAACAGGAGTTACCCCAGAGACTATTCCTAGAAAATTAAGTATATGCATTTCGTTTGTCATGAACATATCTTCAACATGCAGTCTTTTCACAAACATTGCTAAGAGACACCCTTGAGAAAGAATTTTTCCAGAAATGTACCATGTAAACATTAGTTTAGGGTGGTGATATTTTCTTGAGAATCTTGGAAGATCACATGTTTCACACCATTGGAATATGCTGAACACAAGTGCAGAGTTTAATATTTAACTGATTTTCAGTTCTTAAGTTATATTTCGACTAATAAACGTAACAGAACAAAAAATATCAAATTATCGCTCACACACAGACATAATGAACGCCATCTCCTCTTTCCTCTGGTCCCCGAGGTGAATGTCTTGACCTTGATTATCCACTTCGCATTAGAATTCGTAATTAGGATTTTTGTCTAAATCACCAAAATGCACTCTTATAACTGAAACACTTTAAACAAATATATACTAATTAGGATATAACAACACTTAGGACAAACACATACCGTAAAGGTGCAAAACTTGATCGAATATTTCACTGTTGTTATTTTGCGAAAATACCTCACTAATGTTATCATATTTTTGTTTAGTTTTCTACCGGTCTCAAATGCTGTCTAACAAGATGTAGCAGGTCATTTCCTAAGAAAATAACGGCCTGGTTATATGTGCAAATTCTTCAAAATTTAAATCATAAGTTATATGTTTAAGGGGATTGAAAATGTACAAAATTAACACAGATAAAACCTTACGATATTGTAAAAGAACTTAAGAATTTTTATATGAATATAAATTTTATAAGCGACGGTGGAACCTATAGAAAACATGCTAGATTCAAGCATACCGAAACAAATATGAAGCTACAGTCCGCTATGGAGTTGGCTTATGAGCAGACCCAGTAAGAGGTAGCTGGAGAATCTTTGAACACCAAAAAGATCATTTACTGTGTAGAACTTGAAGTGTAAAAGATGATGTTGGAATAACGTTTATTGAACCGTATGCATAAAAACCAAATATTATGTTTTGGGCTTCCTTTGTGAAAAGCAAAAGAAAATAATAAATTAAGTATGCATAGCATCTATCGTCTGCTGGAAAGTAAATCTTCTATGACATAGATTTCGTATACCACAATACTCGATTCAACTGATTTTTAAATTGCCACTAAAATTCGGCAGTGTTGTCAATTATTTAGTAGATTTACCTTCGATACAAACCACAACAGTATGCTAGAACTGATAGATTTTGGTGCCAAATTCCATAAAAGAACCAAACAATAAGCTTGAGCACATGGAGAATAATAATTATCGGTACACCTGCATCAATAGTTGTTACTGTAAAATATGCTAAAATAATATAAAATGACTAAATACATTGTTGTGATTGCACAGAATTAACCAAATATGAACACTTCTAGCTGAAAATAATAAATTCACGATTTTTATGTTTATTTCACTTGCGTCCCTTTGCTCATGCTGCGCTTGGCTCGTGGCTCTGACTTGTCGGATACAATTCCCATAAAATCATAGCTATATAGTTTATTATCTAACTGGCACATTCCTTTTAAGTTGAGTTACAGGAACATGCATTTTGTTCCCCTATGGGCTTATTACTGTAATTACGGATTTGGCCGGGGTCGGGGCTCCGAACCAACCTTGACTCCCTCTGTGGGCAACCTCTGAGTGATGAGGGAGTCAGTAGGTGAAAATGCCCACCCACGCGTAGGCCGTGCGTGGAGACCCCTGTAGGTGGAAAGGAATATTCTGGTTGGTTAAGAGTTGCATATCTGAGCCTGGGCTTCTGATTTTCAGTAACTGGGGGAAATGCGCAACCTAATACACCACTTTGCTTTCTGCTTCGCCTAAATGAGAGGCTAGGGACTAACGTACCCCCAGTAATTCAGACAGGGCTAGGTATTATACTGAACTCCAGTGTGAGTGGGACGCAAGCGTGCTATATCCCCTATGTAGCCCTGTCAACCCAGTGGGGTTACCCATCGTTGGGCTCCGTGATGGGTGGGGAGCACTGGGGCATGAAATGTATACCATATTTTATGGCTAAAACAAAACCAAACCTAATTTTGTGTTGGAAAAGAAGTAGTTGAGTCCAGTGGTCCTCGCTACTTAGTTATACATATATCGAACAGAGGAAGGAAATGTTCGTCGATTAGCCCTTTCGCCATCCAAAAGGGTTTAGATAGAATAGCAGGTGCGGTTCAATGTTGCATTCGAGCGCGCAACGATACACTCCTGGTAGAAGCAGTTTCCGCATCCCAGGCAGCCAAATTACTACGAGCCCATATGTTAGGTCGTCACCCAGTTAAGGTGGAACTACATAAGACCTTGAATTTCTCGCGAGGTGGTATCACCACCCGCGCTTTGGATGGATTGTACAAAGAGGAGATTCAAGGGAATCTGGCGGACCAAGGCGTTACATCTGTGTACAGGGTCCAACAGAAAGTGAAAGGTGAATTTTTCCTACCGGTGCTCTTTTCCTTACCTTTGATTGGGTAGATCTCTCGCAAAGGATTAAGGCAGGGTCCAAAACCATCGAGGTTAGACCCTACATTCCGAACCCGCTCAGATGCTACAAGTGTCAGCGCTTTGGGCACTCAAGTGAATTCTGTTCTGATCAAACTAGATGTGCCATCTGTGGAGACGCCACGCATAATGGAGCGTGTACTTTACCACCATCATGCGTTAATTGTGGCGGCGAACATCCATCTAATTCCTGTAACTGTCCCCGTTTCACAGAGAGAGCGATCCAAAGGATTCGGGTGAAAGAGAAGGAGTCCTTATCCGAAGCCCGGAAGCTCCTGCGTATCTGCCAACCCTCTGTCCCGCGCTCCGGTAACTATAGCTCAGAAGTGGCTAAGCCTGTACCGAGGCGGGAAATCAACTCTCAGATCAGCGATATTAACGGGGCCACCATTTCTGAAAAGGTTCTCACAGCCAAACCACAACCAAAGTCCTCCAACTGTATGTCTGCTTCGGCATCAACATCTGCCAAAACCGCCAATGTAAAGAGCAGTCCAGTTAAGGTGTCACCAAAACCTTGAAACTTTGGCACCAAGACCGGCTCATGCGCCGCATGCTCAGCGCCAGCAAAATCATTTAAGACCAGTTATGTTAGGACCGACTTCCTAAAAGGCACTGTAAGGTCTCCTCCCAGACCATCTAAGGAAAGGAACAGTCAACGTGAACCTCCACTTTGATCCTCTTCGGAGGAATCTTCTGAAGGGGGTATCGATCCGCTCCGACCATCTACGCCGATCAGTACCTGTGATCGCTTCGAGGTTCTCGAACCAAAATTTTCTATTGGTAAGGGGTCCTCCCCAGTGGAGGAGATAGAACAGGAGGATTGTGCCCCCACTGGCAGACGGGCAGTGAGGAAACGGCAGGATCATACTCCTGAGAATAGTACAAGCCCAACATCTAAAAAGAACAAATTTAACCGACCAGCACAGCCCAATCTGCAGAAACACCTTTCGATATAATACTTTTCCACTAATATCCACAATGGAACATACGCTGAATTAGACCACCACGATCAGAGCTTGAACTGTTGATCCATCAGAATCAACCTTTGGTCGTGTGCTTAAGAGACAAAGCTCCGTCCACGTGACTACTGCACCTTCAGGCACGTACGGTGTGATGTATCGCCGGAGGAGGGTGTTCCTGCACATGGTGGTACTATGATGCTCATCAGCGGTGATCTTTATGCTGAATCTGTGCCCTTACAGTCTGGTTTTCTGTCAGTCACTCTCAGAATTACACTGCCATATACCAAATTCACAATTTGTAGCATCTATTTTCCTCCATCTGCTGACCTCTGACGCAATGTTTTAGACGACCTAGTTTCTCACCTACAACATATTTTCTGTTGCTCGGTGACGTGAATGCCCACCACCCACTTTGGGGCTCACCTCGGGCTTGTGCGAGAGGCTATCTAATTGCCGATTTCTTAGACAGACACCACATCTCTTTGCTGAACACCGGAGAGCCTACCTTTCTTTCTGACGCCTTTAATAGTTTTTCACACATCGGCATAGCCGTCTGTTCTCCACAGTTACTAGTTTCCTTACAATGAAATGGCATCCCTGGTTTATGCTCTAGTGACCACTATCCAGTCATTATAAGTTTCTTAGCACTCAATTTATATCCCACAATTTTACCTCAATGGCACCTAGATCTGGCCAACTGGAACTTTTATACCCGTTTGGTTGTTTTTCACTGCAGTGAGCAATATGCAGTTGATTTCTTAGTGCGAGAATACTACACAGAAATATTTTCGCCAAAACAGTGTCTAGTAATAGAGCGAGAGGGATAACTCAGGGGCAACGTCAGTGGCACCCATTCGGTTTCACGCTACCCATGGATTGTTTGTGGTTTTCCGAATCGGCAGACGAATGCTAGAGTCGTTCATTTTCCATCACTACTTTTATGTTCATCATTTCAGGTACATATCACTTAGGTCATCCTTTAAAGGGTTTCAGGACCAGCTGACGCTGTTCAGCGGGTTGCGGCCGAGTGTTGGCTTGTGCTTTGTATACGATTCTACTTCCTGGAGTAGTTAGGGTCTTCTGCCGGCCAGGACCTGTTTTCGAGATCCTTCGGGTGGCGCGTTCCCTTCCAATGCCGCCGCGGGCTCAGGGGCTTGTGAGAGTACGCCGGGCGACGTCCCATGCCTTCTACCTCGAAACCTTAAAACCCCCGCCTCTGCTTGCGCCTGCCACCATCCGAATGCTGGACACCTTCGGATGTACCGCAGGGGTCATATAAGTCGTAAAGGATCGAAATGTCTTATGTGCAGCACTGTGCATCAATGGTTGGAGCACCATTCACGATAATCCTAATGCTGACTAATATTCACAAGGAAGGGCACAAATACACATAAAATCCAGTGCATAGATTTACTACTCATGAAAGAGCAGTGAAGACAATGTGTAGTAGATTATAGTTTCGGCTGTGATGGTGGATAAAACACAGATTTGTGCTTACATTACAAGTTTAGAGAAGTCAACGGCAATCAATATGTAAAGCCTAACGTATTTCTTAATAATTCCTTTTAATACATGAACAGTAATACTTATTTATAAAGTGTTATATTTTACTAATGCACATCTCTTTTAAATAGAAACATCAAACCTACACATATTAGAGATTTCGCAGGTAACCAAAAGTGTATTTATTTTAAACTGGTGCGATGACTTACTTTTAGCTAAGCAATTGTAGGTATTAGTTCGATCCGAAGTAATGTTTATTTTCATCTGTTTCTCCATTAATTTGGCAATTGGTTATCACTATAATATGTTTCACATGTTAAACTCATTATTCAGCATCCAGTCATATTTCATTGTAAAACAATTTTTTTTCTTCTTATAACTTTTATGATCATTATCATCTCCTAAGGCGTTATGCTCTATAAACCTTTAACGTGTTTTGGGAATGCCAATCATATTTAATTTATTTAATTAGAATAACAGGGATTATGTTGATCGTAATAAATAACAATAATACTAATAAAAATAACAATAATAATTAAATAATAATAATTAAGTAATAATAATAATAATAATAATAATAATAATAATAATAATAATAATAATTTAGGGAATATAGGAGAGGAAATTTCTTACCCGGATTATGTAGGCAAACCTGTCTCTTTATAGAACATGGGGAAATTCTCAAGCGAGCACTGCATTCAACTGCCTACCGGATAAGGTTGCGAAGTTGAACACAGTTAGCACACAACTTTGCTCGCTGAATTGTTAATATAAAAGGCTTGGGGCTTGAATGCAATTTTCTTTCGCCTCTGCTTTTGGAGAAGATTGTGCGATAGACGTATTGTTTGTCCGAATTTAAATATATGGAACATTCTCTGAGTATTCTAAAATACATAGTCCCTCTCGCTGATGCTCATTTTTACTTTCTCCATACGCACTATGTATATAGTGTATAGAGAAAGTATTGCACTCCACCAAAAAATTCGATACCGAGATTTCACCGGAAACATATGTTTTAGGGTCCCCAAAATCCAAAGAATGAATTTTCACAAAAAGGTCCGTGTGTGTGTGTGTGTGTGTGTGTGTGTGTGTGTGTGTGTGTGTGTGTGTGTGTGGCCGTGTGTCCGTGTGTCAACTTTGAACACGATAACTCAAAAACGAAAAGTCGGTAAAATACCAAATTTGGTATTTAAGGTCAGTATCTTCCAGGGATGCGACACGAAGATTTCGAGAAAAATCCCCCCACCCCCAACTACCCTTTACATGTAACTTTTTCGAAAATTTTGATTTTCTCAAAAATGGCTCTAACGATTTTGATTAAAATTTCGGATATTAAACATATTTACCTGGCAAATGAAATGTATATCTTGAATTTTCTGGGAATAGCCTCTGAAGAGTAGTTTATTGTGGATGAATTTTACTAAATTTTGAATGACTGCTAAACCGTAAGAGATGGACAAAAACTTACTACACAAAAAATGTAGAGCACTTTAAAACACACACTTTATGTTGTATACATTTTTTTCGTGGAGTTGGTCGTTTTTGTGACATTCCTTATTTTTGGTTTCTGCTATGAAAAACGTAGACTTTTCTCATACAGGAAATTGTCAACTCCTATCCATATAAACAAAGGAACTTCATTGACATAGCAACCAGCTTTTGACGATCACTTTAACCTACGGTTGTCCCTTATTTCGCTTCTACTTACAAGGAAGCGAGTAATAAGACTATTTCTGCTAATTTTTTCTGATTAGCATAAAGTAAATAGAAGTATAAGCTTTTTAAGAATTATTTGTTGCAGGGATATGGAGAAAGTCATGTGAATGGTACACATCAGATTTTTCGAAAATGCTTTTTACTTTCTCCATACGCACTATGTACGTAGTGTATAGAGAAAGTATTGCACTCCACTAAAAAATTCGATACCGAGATTTCACCGGAAATATATGTTTTAGGGTCCCCAATATCCAAAAAAAGCATTTTCACAAAAAGGTATTTAAGTTTAGTATCTTCCAGGGATGCGACAAGAAGATTTTGAGAAAAATCCCCCCAACCCCAACTACCCTTTACATGGAACTTTTTTCGAAAATTTTGATTTTCTCAAAAATGGCTCTAACGATTTTGATTAAAATTTCGGATATTAAACATATTTACCTGGCAAATGAAATGTATATCTTGAATTTTCTGGGAATAGCCTCTGAAGAGTAGTTTATTGTGGATGAATTTTACTAAATTTTGAATGACTGCTAAACCGTAAGAGATGGACAAAAACTTACTACACAAAAAATGTAGAGCACTTTAAAACACACACTTTATGTTGTATACATTTTTTTCGTGGAGTTGGTCGTTTTTGTGACATTCCTTATTTTTGGTTTCTGCTATGAAAAACGTATACTTTTCTCATACAGGAACTTGTCAGCTCCTATCCATATAGACAGTGGAACTTCATTGACATAGGAACCAGCTTTTGACTATCACTTTAAGCTACGGTTGTCCCTTATTTCGCTTCTACTTACAAGGAAGCGAGTAATTAGAATATTTCTGTTATTTTTGTCTGATTAGCATAAAGTAAATAGAAGTATAAGCTTTTTAAGAATTATTTGTTGCAGGGATATGGAGAAAGTCTTGTGAATGGTACACATCAGATTTTTCAACAACGTATTCGAACAGAAGGTGTCTAGACATGCTCGTTTACAAGGAATTGCAGCAGTATGCAACACATGTACCTTGTATATTTAAACAGAGTTTTCAGCAGAACAAAATTCCTAGGAATCGCACGTTTCTGTGAGTAACGAGCCGCAAAACTGCACAAGCAACTCATTCACAAAGAGATCATCACGTTCGTGCTCAGCCAATGAAGGAGTGTGTGACTGACTGTGCATTCCAATTTATATCTGCCAATTTTCCGCCTAAAGAATAATATGGCATACTGCGAGGTTCCGTCCTTACCACATGTAAAAATGCCAGATCGTGACAAAGAACTACGTAGGTCATCGGGGAAAACTAAGATCCACACTTTTTTTTTGTCAAATTCGTCACTCTAGAACAGGCATGTCAAGAGATAATTCTTTGGCAAATTACACACACTATCATACATACGTGCTGTTTACTTGGTAACGAATGCACTATTTTTAACAAACATAAACAGAGTGTAGCTTCCAAACGCGGAAATTGTTATTTTCAAAACATTTTCAGAGACCTCACACGAACTGAAAATAGAATTAGTAGCTTTACAAAAATCTACAAACATAAAATTTTCGAAAGAAAGAGGTTCGGAGTTATTTAAGCCATTGCCTGAGGATTAATTTTGCAAATTGCAACTATTTGCATCACAAGTAATGGCACATTTTGGCCCCAAATAACGTTTAGAGCAAAGCTTCTTTAAAACGAATTATCCATATTAAAAGTTATCTAAATTAAAAACCTAGATTACACGGCAATCATTTGGTTCATCAATTAAGGCTGCGTACATCTACCTTAGCAGCAGATATTGATGGACTGTTTCAAAGTAAAACATATCACCAAAATCAAAATTAAAACAACACTAAATCCAGATGAGGAAGACCTTGTGTTTACATCCATTACATCGCAGAGCAGCATGCTCCAATGCCTCACACGGAGTGGAATGAATTAGGTCCAATGGGACCTAAAAGTATGTGTGGGTAAACTAAGGGATAATCTAATATGACTTTTAGTAGGGCCTACTGAATGTGAAGATCGTCTAGGTTCAGCAGCATTAGTTGCCTACTTTTCTGGATGAAATACTGCTGCAGAACCGAACAACAAAGTGTTACCAACACGATGGGACGCTTACTTGTCCAGCCCGAATCGCATCATTTCAATGTCAACGACCAAGAGCGCTGGATTGGAGAGTATGAACCAACTGATTACCAAACACGCTTAAGCGATTAAACCTGCTTATACTTTTTCGTATGGGAATTATTTTAAATATAAATTGAGCTGATTGGTTCCGCGGTAGCTTGTGTAGCTGACATTCTGAAGGTTCTGAGTTTGATTCATCTGCCACGACTTTCTTTTCCTCAGTTCCGTTTCATTCAGACTCCCTTACATGTTTCCGGTGTACTTCTAGTGATTTGCGGGGTGAAGTGGCGTTTGACAGCTGACACGTACACTACTCCAAGGTAAGCCGGTCCCCATGGCCACGCTCGCTAAAGCGTCTCGCTTTGGTGCTTCGTGGGCAGGGGATCGTGGGTTCGAGTCCCGCCTTAGGCATGGGTGTTATATGTTTGTAAAAGAAACAGTAAAACCAGTAAACCAGTATTCAGTAAAACCTACGGGGGGAAATGTAAATAGGGATACAGTACCGGAGTCCTGATCAGACTCCGTTACTGTTTAAAAAGAAAAAAAAAAAAAAAGAAAAAAAAAAAAAAGGTAGGCTGCTAAGTTGCACGTATCGTCCATCACCTCTATACCACAGCAGTTAAAGAGCGTTCATAAATAAAACACTATTTTTTTTCGAGGCAAGAAGTGTTAGGTACTTCTGCGTATACCTGTGGCCTGTATGCCTGCAGCATATAGCACACTGTAATTCGTTAAATATATTCTCTCTCTTGGCCGGGTTCGATCCCAAGCGACCGCATGTGAGATTTTTGGTGGACAAAGTGGCGCAGGGGTGGGTTTTCTCCGGGTTCCCCCGCCATCGCATTCCACCGGTGCTCCATCTTCAATTCATATATCACCAGTGTCATCCCCTGCGGTGCCACAAGTTGTAAAAGTGGGCGTTAAACACTACCAAAAAAAGTCTCTACCTTTGGGTTGGAGAAGAATGCAACTCTCCATAGGTGACAGTAGCCGAGTTGTCCCACTCTGTTGTATAGCCTATCTACTCTTCAAACATGTCTGTAGCGGCAGCGTTAGCATCACAGAAAGCGCATCATCTAATCTTGTCGTAACGTCATATTTGCCATAGGTATGATAGAAATGGACGAAAAAAGTACGCAATGGCATTGAGATTCTAAGAATGCGTGCGCTGGCAGAGCCGGTGTTTAGTTCAGCACCTATTACAATTACCCCTGAAAAAGGTAGGTAAGCACTAAGCTAAGTTGACACATTCGAAATTGTGATTTTTGCAAAATTTTCAATGTTTTGAATTTGGTATCATAATAGCACATGCTTTCTGGTTTTCAAAACTGAATAGTTTATAGACCTTTTTAGAGAAAAAGTAGATTTACGTTAAGATTTGGAATCGCCCTCCAGTGCTACTCAGAGCACATATCTAATATTTCATCTCAGTATTTCTCGGAAGTAACATTTTCAAAAGTTTTGTCACTTTAAATCAGCAGCTAAAGTTAAGTTACAGATTTCATTCCCATATGATTTTGAAGCCTGATGTGAACCAACTTCCCTGGCCTTAACTTCAAGTGAGACAAATTCTGTAGTCATTTTAAGTCAAAATCCAACATGTTTGGAATTTCAATTTTCAATATTTATGAAACAACTGGATTACTTTAAATATTTGAAGTTTACATCATAATACAAGCTGAAGTAAACAAATTGGTGTGTTGGAGTCTGAGATATCAACATTTTTATAGTTGCTACAGTGTTTTAAAAAGTTGAATTGCTGGTTTTTCTTCTTCTTTTTTTCAATTTCACAAATGTTTATGCTGTCAGAAGGAACATATTTAATTTTTGCTAATGTAAAACTTCTAGTTTACAATGCAAAAACCAGAGCAAAATGTTTAAAAATATGTAGACCTTTCACTGCAACATTTGTGCCTCAAGTAAAATGCTATATGTAAGAAAGTGATGTATGACTTGATGTAGTACAGGAGCCAGAGGATTTCATAGCCATAAAAAGTATATCCTTTTTCTGGTAAAATGACGGTTTAGCATGTTACATGTGTGCATTCGACCTCGGAACTATTTCCTATTTTTTTGTTTGTTTTGTTTTTCTTTTGTATCTATCAATAACTTGTGTTCATCATTTTACGAGTACAATAATGAGCTGTAATATGTATGTTTATTTGTTGATTTCAACGAACAGGTTTTAATAGCATCTATGATGTAAATGAAGTTTACTTTAATTGCATGCTTACGATTTTTGCGCTAGCAAATGTCACAAAAAGAGTATTATTATCTCTTTAGCATTAGTATGCACCATGTCGTAATAAAAAGACAACAGGAACAAATGAAACAAGGCAACCAAGGTACATGTGCCAGTATTGAAATTGCAGTAAATCCAATTGCGCACATTGCAATATTAGTGGAGCAGGAGTCATAACAGCCTGAGAGATCATAGTGGCCAATTAGGTTGAAATCGATACGACGCAGGGGACACTGTTTACGGCAGAACCCCTAAAACGCTGGAATTACCCAATTCCCAGGATGAAAAGAATCACCCGATGTGCTGGTTGTGTGTTTTTAGGACTCTTGCAAGAAAATAAATGGATCGAATAGGGACCGGAATACCACAGCAACAGGTAAACATTGACACATAACGAGATAATAAATACAAAAAGTATGTAAGAAAATTAAGTCCGAAGTATCCGGTTTGCTTGAGACCATATGAATGCTGCAAACGAGACTATTCATGTTCGCAAACAAGAATGCTGATCATGTTGGAGTAACATAGGGCAGCGCACAAGGCTAGGTGTATTACGCTGAAATAGTCTATAGGAGGTAGGCATTGTTTGAGTTAATTCAGCAGATTTATATTAGGATAAAAACTTATGATTAGATAGCTACACGGTAGCGTGAAACTCACACTCAAAAGGTCCGGAGTTTGAGACCACCACCCTGACTATGTTTTTTTTTGTGGTTCATCCGAGTTGATAGGCGGATACTAAAGTGATCACCCTTCTACCATTAATTTTCTGCCCCCATCATTTCCTTTTATCTGTTTCAACTTATCTGTTACAGCTCTGCAGGGCCAGGCTTGACGGTTGATGTTTTGAGGCAGAATACGGGGAAATTTGTGCTTAGGAAATATTTATCCCTGACATTGAGCTGTGCACCCAGGATCCCCAGGTTGCAGGTGGCTAAGGTATGGTTTGCCGGTGTCAAGATAAGTATCATGTTGGCAACATTATGGACTGCTTTGAAGTCTCCCCATCATCCCTTCTCACCAGAGGTCACGTTGGAAGCATAAAAGCGCAATATGTTGTATTTTTGATGCTGTGCTCTAATTACTGGATCCCACCCCTTGATCTGCCTACTCCTAAGCCATCAAATCCAAAATATAACAGACTTCTGCGAAAGTCATCCCAAACGTTACAATATTGAAAGAAGTTGTTCATTATTTATGCAGATACTGATAACAATTGCTATCAACTGCAAAAATCTGCATTTATTGAAAACTATCTTGCCTCTGCCATAAATTAAAATTAATGAGCGAGACCAGGTATAAGGATTATTTGTGTTTATTCTACATGTTTTCATTGCCTTAGCATGACCAAGCAGCATCTTTCCAGTAGGTTACTTTATGCTATATCAATCACATTAACAATACTGTCAATTTCGAGGAATAGATTCTTAACCTTCAAGCAGGCCAGAATTCCCTTCTGGTGGTCAGTAATAGACTGACGCTTTCCTAATGGTTATAAGTGGTATTGTCAACAATGAGATTTTTCTGGCTGAGACAGGTTGCTACAGTTTTGCTTATAAATGCATGTACATTGTTAACATTTCCGGATGTAAGAATTCTCCAGCAAAGTTTTTAATGTACTTCTGTATAAGTAGATTAATAGAGGGACGCAACTAAACGGACATCCTTTCTAAGTATAAAGTTAATTCACTCTTCTAGTACTATAAGTTTAGAACATTCTATTCATTGTTGAAAAATATGGTACGCAGATATTCCAATATTCTTTCTTAAACGGTGAATTTGACTTTTGATTCTAATCGTAATATTTGAATCATAAATTTGAAAGCCCTTTACATATGCATAATAATTCAAAACGCCTTACTGAAATACGTGCTAGTAGTTGCGTAACTTTCATCAGTTGGTTGCTGGAAGGCAAAACCAGAAGTTTGTAAACACAGATGTGAACACCATTAGTTGCTGTTTTAAAGAGTTATGCGACCACATCCCGTAGGTAATCCATCAAATACATTAGCCCGAAGAATTTGAACAGTACAGGACTGGCTTAAACCATTAATCACTCTCTACTCACCATTGAGCATAAAAAATACACTATATTTTAGGCTGAACAACCAAAATGAAAGCTCCTGAAGATTGATAACGCAATTGATTGCATTAGATTGTTAGTGGTAAACGCTCCTAGAACGAATTGTGCTGAATTCTGTAGAGCATTATGGCAGTGGTCATGCTCGAACTCCGAATCGTTGTTTTCCTTGTTATGCGAATTACAGCTACGCTATCGTTAAAATATTCCGAATTCCTATTTGTGATGCTGAATTGTCTTGTAACTCTACATGGTGTCAAGAGAAATATTTAATTCGAGTTCGGAGGTTTTGTGTATGAACTGGCAATATATAGCAGCTTGTAAGGCTTACAATTCATGGTTCGAGTGCTGGCCGTGATTATTTTGCTTTCCATGTTAGAATAGAGCTTTACGGATAACATTTTGACAATATTCCCAAGAGTCCATCTTCTGAATATGACTACTGCTGTTTCCAGTGTGTGTAGCCAGACAAGCACCTATATTTCAATGTCGCAACAAATTCCAAAATCGATGCTCCTGATTTTAAGTATTTATTTCACCCACCAGGCAAACGAGCTGAAAAAAAAAATGTTATGCGGTGCCTTATGTTCATTTGGTATCGACAACCAATGAATAGAGAACCAGTATATACCCATCGTGAACGGACGTAGCCGACATTAGATGTCCATGTGTAGCCAACTGGATTGCTTTCAACACCTGTCCATAGAGTGCACTGGAAGAGATGTGAGTCGATACTCTTGTAGCAAAAGTTAGACAGCGGTATGTGCCAGTTGGAATCCGACCGTGACCAACATACAGCGTTCAAACATTCCCCTTTCAAGTTAACCTCAGCAAAACTCAATGGTATCTCTGATTACACGATGTCGTTTGAAACAGTGCCAGAAAAATTGCTAGTTTGCGCATTAGTTTGGCTCGGAAGATGATGAGTGATGACCTAAGTATGCTGACAAAACTACCTGTATAATGATTTTAGATTTGTAAAAGTTTAACGCAAAGTTATTGAAAAATGACATAAAATGGGGTTAATTTTTTTAAAATGTCATAACATTGAAAATAAGACTTTGAAAACTGTTGATATACAATATTCAGTATTGAAATAAGAAGAAAAAAAAAGGACATTCGTAGTGTATCGAAATGGGGAATGAGCCCTTGTCCTGAAAAACACTTTTTCATATTAAAAAACTTCTTTTTATTTCAAGTGATGTCGTGGGTTGCATTGCTGACATGGGTAATGTCTTCTATGAACATTTTTCTACAAGTACATGAAAGTCCAAATTTCCACCTTGCAGAACTTTAACCATTTTACATTTGATTAGCTAACCAAAGGTCACTTACAGCAATTTTTTTAATTTTCTTGCTTGGGTTATCATGACCAATTTTTCCTCCTCAGTATCCCTAATGCTATCAGACATTTTGTACCTTTTCTAGAACTGAGTCCATCTCTCGTCGGTTTTTCCAGAAAGGCTATCTGTGTTTTCAGAATAGGATTACTACTAAATTGATGCCAAAACTTTCAAATCAGCTTCAACCAATACGTCCTGACAAATTCCACTTATTACAGCACGTTTTCTGTAAAAATGAAACTGATTTGACCGCCTCAAAATTGTCAGAATAATGTAACAGGACCAAAGTCACAATGCTGCTGCTAGAGGTAGCGTAACGTCAGTTGAATTATGCCACCGAATAGTTATGGAATTCCGAGATTGCTTGGTCAATAATGTTGAAGTTCACTCTGAAGGCGAAAGAGGAAATAGTGAAACACAATAACGAAAATTTCCCAAAAATGTCCAATGTATGATATCTTCCGGAAACATGCAAAATCAAATTAAGCAATTTTCGGTCGAATTTATATCTCATTTTGCATTTTCTGCAGTGTTTCAGAAAAATAATTACATTTTGTCAAATCCAGATATCTGGCTATTAGACCGAAATAAATCGATTCGAATTTCATCACTGACCTACGGCAGCAATCGTGTGCTTCTAGCAGAAAAAAATATTAAGAATTTAGGGCATCTATAAGGTGAATAGATTAGTTTTGCATAATACAAAGTATTATTTTGTTTTACAATGAAGTGCGTGATATGTGGCATGAAACATAAATATTGTCACTATAATTACTCTTATTAAATTAAATACCTCCAATTTGACCTGTGGAATGTACAAATATATTTTTGAACATAGATTAATAACTCTAGATTAGTAGGCAAATGAGTACTTTATAATTGCTGCTATGAGAAAAGAACATTCAAATATTTACTTTCCATTCTACCTTTAGGGTGCCTTATATTTGAGGTATTGCAGGCATATTTTCATTTCTGTTATTAATGGTGCAAATTACAGTGCAAAATCTAAATGTTTGTAGGCTGACTTCTAAAACCACCTGTTTTTGAAATGCTTTTGAAATTTCACAGGAACAAAATCAATGTCAATGTTTCTCTAACCAACACCTGATTATGCATGGTAACATGAAGTATGTGCATTCTGTATTTGTCATCTGGAAGAGTTCTAAATAGGGATGGCAACTTGGGGACAAATAGAGGGACAGAATAGAAGTTAGCGCAGCATGGTATATAGTTGTGATGTTTGATAATGCAGTGTGTACGTAGTGATATTAATAGAAGGAAAATGGGGCAGTGGCTGTGTGACCGACTGTGATGTTTTCACTAGCAGTGGAAGGCGATTGAGTTTGAATGGCTGGTAAACATAAATACCACTCATTTACGGGAACTAACAATTTCAATACAATTGCTGTTGTGCAACAAGTCTTCAGCATCATTGTCCGTTTCATTTTCTCTCAAGATACATATATTACAATGCACAACGACAAACAATCGTAACGCATCAAATGTGAATCGTCTCCGATTGGCACGTAAACAGGCTTTATATTGTGAAATAGACACCTCATCTACTATTGGCAAAGATACCCCATCAGCAATTTTTTCCGTAGTAACACCTCGTTGTATTTTTCGCATTTCACGACACATTTTTCCAAACGCTGTCTTCGCTTTTTATTTTCACACGGTTTAAAACAGGTGTCACGGGTTTCTGATTAAATGCTTGCGCAAGTTTGACAGCTTTCAGGGCTCGAGGAATTTTAATGTTCGATGTTTCTAAACATGTGTTAATGTAAATATATCTGCAAAGTTCTTCTGTATGAATTGCAAATCTTCGTGCAATCTATTTGAAGCAACAGATTTTACAATCTTGATTGAAGAGCATCCACTATCATCAAAGGCATTAATTACCTGTAAAGTAGTATTTTAATGTACAACATAACATACTGCTGCGTGGAGCTACAGTAATACATGCGGCACGTGGAGCCATGTTCCCCAACGCGTTACTTCAGTAATACATGGGGCACGTGGAGCTACGTTCCCCAACGCGTTACTACAGGTAATACATGCTACGCATGCAGTCGCCAATGCAGGTCCGTCTTTACTCGGTAGGTATGCAACTCGTATGCGCATGTGTCCCGCTATCGGTCCGGAAGTTTGCTATTGCTAGTTATAATTTACATTAGTTGAAGGGGTAATTCTACAGCTAACCTCAATGAAAGACTGTACTCCACACAACCGTATATAAACATATGACGTCATTAACTAGCTCGGGACTCGCGGGAATCCAAAGTGCACCAAAAGATATGAGTACCTTAAATGCGCGCGAATATCTGTAGGTTTTCAAGAAGTATGTTTGCTATATATCGTGTGAAACTTTTGGTTGACCATTGTCTGTATATTAAAACTAAAGAATGGTGCGTTTAATTTTTTTTTTTTTTCGATCCCACATCTCTTTTGCATTCATACGATAACGATCAGCAGTAAAGCGGTAAACATGGATGCTGCTACAACTTTTGTAACTTCATACACCCAAGGTGGCGGGTTCAAACCCGGCGGAGGAAAGTGGATTTTTTCGGGCGTAAAAATCTTTAGCATGACTTCCTTCGGAAGGAAAATTAAGCCGTTGGTCCCGTGACGTAGATTTACGGCACGTAAAAGAAACTCCAGCCTGATAGAGAGGCCTCTGAGCAAAACTAAGCGGTCTTTTACGCCCAGAATAGAATGGGACGCTGAGAACCACAGCAGTTAAAGTGCGTCCGTAACTAATTTAAAAAAAAGTTCCTGTAAAGCGACAATAAAGTGAAGTAATGAAGCAGTCTAAAGGTAAGTCGTTAAAAGCAGAAAAAAAGGAATTATGTTGAACATTTTTAACAAACTAGTGCAGGAGAATTCAACTGCCGTTGCAAATAACAGTTTTAAAATAACTGCAGATTATGCTGGTGGTTCGCAGTAGTACGTTGCGTGTACATGTAAAGATTGCTAGGAACACTAAGGAAGAAAAGCAGGAGCCGTGAGCCAGAATGATAAAAGAAGCAAATGATTTCTTGTAGAAAAGGGCCAGAACTTTCCTTTAATAACAAACTGCCAACGACAGACACATTCTTAACTTCTGGCATCGTTCTGGCCTACGTTTTAAGTGAAACACCTTAGGATTGCCAAGCAATGTACAAGTGTTTTCAGCTCTGTGTTCAGCTCTGGCTCTTCTCATATTATATTTATAGTTTACAACAATTCCTTAATTCTACTTTTTGTCTCGATATATTTGGTTATTTGACTTTGCTAACTATCCGTATCGATTTATTTCTCACTTTATTTAATACTATTCTGTCTTCTTTCTGACTTCATAAAATATTTATATTATAGCCATTTCTCTCTAACGTAAACTATTTCTGACGTACTCTTCTGATGAACTCTTTTGACGTACCTCTGATATACTATTTTCTCAAATTTTCAGTTCCTTTAGATTTAAAAATTGCTTTCCAGATACTCATTTCCATCAAGTATAGAAGTTTATTTTTTGGGACACGTTTCCTTCGTTAGACCTATAGGCCTGCATATTCCATTTCCTGCCCATGCAATGCTCCCTCACTCCCCTCTTTTGTCACATCTATGGATTTTCCCTTTCCCAGAAACCTTCATTGCTTTGTAGAAGACTAAATATCTCTTTTTGGCTACCTAACTAAATTCTGTTGTTGTATGTATTTCTAAATCCTCAAATTTCTTTCATGTCGATAGCCAGAAACGAACACATTATTTTCTCGTCTTCTCCATGTTTCTCCCAACCCATTAGTTTCCAAATCATTTCGCAGAAAATTTACCCCTTTCATTGTTTTTAATCGTTTCTCTTAATATTCTAAGCACCGTTTTACAAAATGCCCTTCTTCTAAGTTCCAGGCTATACACCCAAATCGGAACACCCTTTCCATTATCCTTCCCTTACCTAGCTCTATTTGTGTTACCTTCCTAACGTTGCGTTTGCTGACCCGGGTATCTCTCTTCAGAATATACTGCTTCTAATCCCCATAGTTTCCCATATAACATTGGTGTCTCAACCACATATTATTATATACTTTTTCTGACCATTTAATATTTATTTTCGGTACTCTGTGTTTGCAGCTTCTAAAAGATAAATGCATTCTCTCACTATTGTATACAATTTGCATTTTTCTTATGTACTCAGCCACCCCTTTCTTGCACACTATGGTCTCTTTCTTATTTCGGGCTCACCTTTAGTCTCCATGGTTGTTTCAATTCATTAACTGTATTTGCACCTACCAATAGAAATCTAAAGAAGTAATCCATGATAATAAATAAAATTAATTAATGATAAATATGGATTACTAGAAAATGTATTAAGGCTTACGAAGAGAAATAAAGTAAGCATGGTAATTGATATAAGAATATGGTACGGTGGAGACCAAGATGTTACAGCTCTTTCCCGTAATGAAGTTAACGTGTGCTTTGTTTTAATTACTCTGTATTTAATTTTAACTCAAGTTTTATTTCGATGTTCTTATTTTTTTTGTGATTAGTATTGGAATAGTGCGCCGTTTTATTGCATTATAATCACGACATATGACCCGACGTGGCTTTTGTGTATGTTTGATCCTCACAGCTGATAGACACACAGAGTTAACGCGGAGGGACACAAATGTTTTGCTTACATAAAGTCTGATACTAATGCTGAATCGACAGCAGCATTTTTCTGCTGTTAGTTTTACAATCTAATGCTTAGCGTGGGAATTTATACATGCTGTTACGCTACGGGGTCTTTTTATATCAGAGCGTGCTTAAGGCTGTCCGTAGTTCAAAAGAAAACAAAGTTTCTTTCTAGCTTTATAAAACGAATTGTTTTTGAATATTTTTATCCTTGAATTATACGCACAGTCTTAATTTTCGCAGTGTTCTGCATTTAGAAGCGCCACGCAATGCTTCTCCCCGTTTTTTCACATCACTCTGACCTTGTCACGCAACGTTGAATGTAGACAAACAGCAGTAGCAGATAAGTCAGTTGCAGAGGTGATAATGAACAAAAATCAACTGCGAAAGCCTTCGCAGATCTGAACCGGTTGAAGGGTTTTTAATTTGACGAACGGCGTTACAATAAATTTCGACTTTTACCTAGGTAACCTGTCAGTTCCTTCAAATGCTTGAATAATAAAACTGCTGTGCATAGAGAGAGACCACAAAGCGCACCAAAAACACTCGTAGCATGAGAACAGGTTCTGTAGCCCAACTACAACTGCAAAATCAATAAAAAGTGGACAATATGTTATGAGCGTTTACTAAATGCTTTAGGTGCGGCTATCAATTAATTACTAGTTCAGGATCTCAATGAAATCGACGCAGAATCACATACAAAACTGTCCCCCATCAATGCTACTTCACCACCTGAGCCAGGTATTGATATGATTATTTGGGCGTCAAAATGTTACCTTCTGTTTTCAGAATGCGTATCATGTAGGTCGGAGGAAAGCCGAACGTTAAAGAAGAAGCATGTTTTAAAGAATCCTTTGTCAAAAATATCATTCTATATGATTCTTTTACTTTATATTCACTGCAGAACGAAGCGTTTGCTTTATATTAAAACACATAGTGTAAAAATCGTAGCCGTAAGACTTCTATTATAAATATGGGGAGGAAGCTTTTGCCAAGTACTACTGTCAGATTTTTTTAGCTATTTTATTTCGTGAACCAGAGCCGTTACGCCTGTTTGGCACGCGTATTTGTGATGTAATGTTGTCAAGTATTGCACTGAAATATCACTGATTGTTATATACATGATCACAAGTATTTTTAAGTGCTCAGTTCTTTAGACGAGTTCTCATGCAGTATAATGTGCACTTCTATTACTATGCATTCTGTATAATGTGATAACGGCGTGGAGTTATCTTACCCCCAAAGACTGAGAGCACTCGGTTCGTCTACTTTTTTTTTTTTTTTTTTTAAATACAGTTCCGGAGGCTTGTCAGGACTCCGGCGCTGTATTCCTTTTTTCCTCTCCATTTTTCCAGTTTCCTATATTTCCTTGGTAGACCTTTTTATTCTTAACGTTTTCCTTTTACACATACATACACAAACATGGACACATTTACAAACAGTGAAACACCAATGCCCAAGGCGGGACTCGAACCCACGATCCTGTGCATCACGAAGCGCCAAAGCGATACACTTTAGCAAGCGCGGCCATCGGGATCGGCAGTATTTGAGCAGCTAGGCATGAATGACTGTCAGTCCCTCGCAACAATAACCACACACCTTATGTGTACGATTACTTTCCCGCAATTCTGGGTAATTAGTACCTCCAGTTGTTTCAAATAATTTCTCCGTCTAGACGTTCCGCTAGCAATACGGGAGCTATATAATGGGCTGACAAGTGCCCGATTGGATGGTTGAGCAGTTGAATTCAGTAAGCGTCAGAAGACAGTTAAAATTGTACAGTTGAAAATGGACAGCACCGAATGGAGTTCAGTTTTGAGTTACGACACAACTTTGTTTGTAACTTTTGCATTGTTCTGAGCATCTGAGTGAAAAATAATAAAGCGTGTTTAGCAGCAACTGATGTTCTCATTTGTTACACTATATAACTATACAAGTGCATAGTTAATACTTTGATTTCACTGCAGTGAAATTCTCCGTCTGAAAAGGACCATAAACCGGAAATGTGTTCAGTAAAACAAAGAAGCCGTGTTTTCATTCTCAGTAATGTATCGTTTTATAACGTCATAAACTACGGCAGAAGAATGTTTAGCTGGGCTTTACTAACAGCGTACGAGCCATTAACTTGAGCATAAAATCTGACACAGTTTTTAAGAATCACGTTACTTATTGTCTTTCTATCAGACTGTAAGCTTTGTTTTTCTAAATAATTTTAACATCCTTCTAACTGCATACGGAACCATAAGCGATGGACACTGATTACAAGTACATATGAAAGGATAATTGGGAAAGGACATTTGGGAAGGAAACCTTCCAAGCCTGAGTCTGTTAGTTGCGTTAACAGTTTATGAGGGATAATTCCGGCCGCACTATACGTGTTACGAATGAAAGCTATTGTTGCATATCACTGTTAAAACTGCTGCGCTAAAGTAAATTTCAGAAATTTTCCTAATATACCACTTAATTAGCAGGCCGCTTAATTAAATGTTAGAGCTTACATTTAGTTTCTCTTGGGAATCAATTTTTCTTTGTATGTAAAATATTAATAACCCGTGAAGACAAACAGCGGGATTCACAGCTGAGCTTGTGAACTTATTCCCTTAAAACCTTCGGTTTTGTGATTGCTGATAACATCATATTGAAGCTTTGGGCTAGAGCTGTCAAACCCACCTTATCGAGCTCTTACATTTCCATAATTACTTACTGGAGCTCGACATTATCTGTTTCTGAATAGTGTTGCATCCGTTTCTTATAGATGTGGAAGTAGCCTAAGACAAAGATTGTGGTATATGCATGACGGAGCTCTGATCCACTTAAATGATCCTATTTAGAATTATCTCAACAGCAGGTATCTCGGAAGATGAATTGGACGGTGGTAGAATAATGCAAACCACACTCCGTCTGAAGGAAAGTACTGAGCAGCCACCATTAGTGCCATTCACAATGACAATTATAAGATGTAAAACTTCAGCATAAACTTAACTTGATAGGTTGCCATTCACAACGGTAGGATCCAACCACAAGAGATTGTGATACACCTGAGTTAATAATTATGGTGGCTTGCGGAGAAACCGCTGCTATGCACACTACAAGTGAGGTTATATACAGGGGAGTGTATGGAATCTTGGCAATAAATTGTGCAGTGGTTTATGTTGGTAGCGAACTATTAAACTAGGCCATGCCAACTCTCCACCTGTTATCTGGTTTTGGCATTACGCTTAATGTCTATGTTACTCTTCCCTTTTCTACCGTTCCTGAGCCAGAAATCCACTCAGTTCAGAGGTTAATATTTGAATGCCAGAATTTTGACTTCAAGCCCATAAGACACAGACTCATCTAGTGGCTACTTTGGACCGTCGCTGAGAAATATTCCTTCTAGCTACTCAGGTGAAATGTTAATCTACTTCTCCCCTTTCGCTGCTCGTGTAGGCATATCTTTTGTTGATAGACTAATGCGGTTGTTGGACTCAAATTCAAACAAATGAAAGATTGGCTCGTCCAGAATTGTATGACATACAAATGTCGGCGAGTTTTGGGCGATACTAAATAAAGAAAAACACTATACTATCCAGAATCATCGGCACGTTTTGGTGCGCTCCATGCGCAAACTATAACCAGCCATGGAGTCCCATTGTCTTAACACTACTACTTGTCCATTTTTCCATGTACATATTTCTAATTATACTATCTACAGTCGCCCTCCGTGGTGTAGTGAACAACATGCTAGCCTCTAAAACTCAAGATTCCAGGTACAAACCTGACACAGAATGAATGAGTTTTTCAGAGGCAAAAAGTCTTAGCATGGGTTCCTTCGGAAGGAAAGTAAAGTCGGTGATCCCGTGTAATTTTTATTTGCACGTAAAATAACCCCATGGCGCACAGTGGTCAACTCACGAACTACAAATTTAAATCTGATCACGCAAAACAACTACAACCACCACCACCACGACTAGAATAGTATCCACATCAAACAAGAGGATTTTGTAGTTTTGATACGGCATTAGTGTGCAAGTTTTACATTAGAAAGAAAGAATACGTAAGTTCTCTCCTTATGCTTCAAAAGCGAGTACAACCACATTTTAATTTTCCATTACTATTCAAAATAACTGTAGAAAATGTATAAACGCAGATCTGGGGAATCGTGAACCTGTAAAATCAAGTTAGGAGTAATTTTTCAAAGCTCAATTTGACATTTTTATAGTAGAATATGCCTTGCACTCAAAGCTTTGAGTTTTATATATGGGCGCACTTACACAGCTATAGTTCTTAGCTTCGCATTCTTTATTGGGCGTGAAAAACCAGAAGTTTTGCTCAGAGGCCTATATCAAGTCTATTTAGTTTTATAAAAGTACGGCACGGGACCACCGCTTCATTTCCATCCAAAGGAAGCCATGCTAAGCACTTTTACGTCGGAAATATACATCGCTCTCAGCCGGGTTTCAACCCTCGACCACGAAAAACAAATATCTTAGAGTCTGTGAGATTTAATTTGTCAGATCTAGAAAAGAAAACACACAAACATTTACCCTCTTATTGTCTCTCTCTTTAAGGTTACGGACGTATTTGCAAAGAACATATAGTCATTTAAAATACAATAGAGGGTTGGGAAAAGGTGTATGCTTTCCAAGAATTTAGACAGAGGAAGTGGAGTGTCCCAAAGACAAGGACAGATCCAAATCGGACAAGTTACATCTCATTGAGTGTAATGCCGGATCTACTTTTAAAGATATAACAGTAATAAAATGTGTGTCAAATATACGCTTTGGCAGTTTGCAATGTTTGCTTTTTGACTAAGTCATAGCTTATGTAGTATTGTGTGTATTACTTGAATAATTGGAGTAGTGAATATTTCCCATGACGTACCTCGTAGCTTATGAGTGAAACACTGTATAACTATATCGTTTAATTTCCAATAACGTAACTGAGCTATGACTTCAGAAATCACAAATTCCCAACTATCATAGTTCTCTGGGTAGTCAGTATAAGAGGTCTAAGTGCTTTCTTGAGGAACACTCATACTCAAATCTCATTTGAATGTCTATATAATTGCAGAAATAAAAATCCACTGAAAAGTGACTGGGTATTCAATGAAAACTGAATGCGATATAAGTATACTTCTAGTGTACAGTCGAGATACACTCAAAACCCTTTTGAGGGTTGGTAACTTAAAATAAAATGTTTCTGAAATATTATTAATCACGTAATTAACACAAATATATAAGTACAAATGTGAATGTTCGTGCCTTCTGTGTAATCTGCTAATTTAAAATTATGACGTTACGTGCAACCGGCCAAGATAAAGTGATTAACTCCCGTATCTATTGCAGCCCAATACGCACCCTCGCACGTAAAGTTGGAGCAGTCACATCTGCAAGTGTAGTCGATGATTTGAATTTTGGTGGGGGGTACGCCGGTAATTATTGGATTTAAACCTATGATACATAGCTCATATTTCGAACACATAAATTTGATAACTAATTCGTAACTGTGGGATTTTACAATGTGCGTGTACTTCAAACGATCTGCTCAAATGAACTAATTGTCACTATCACTTCTCAGGGTACCGTGCAAACGCAGCTGCTTGACATTAATAACAACACTGTTGTGTTAAAAAAGACAGAGGACACTTCGTGAGTTATAATGCTTTCTTTTTCATTGTTGGGGTTCAATGTTTCTTTTATTGCATAGTATTGTAGAAATGTTAAAAATAAAAAAGGAAGAAACACTGTAGAACGCATAGAACACCTATTAATGATTTCACTGTGAAAGTAATCATTAGATGCCTCATTTAAGGCTGCAGAATTCATATGAATTTAATTATTTCGCCACTTTTCATAAAGAGGATTAATTTTTTCAAAGACGGATGCATTCTTACTTCCCATTTTACAAAACATTGCTCTGCTTCTCTACAATTGTTCGTTTTTGGGAGAAAATCTTAGGGTTGACCAACATTTTAATCCACAAATGAAAACCATGGAACTACACACACCCATGTAAATGGCAATGAATCCAGTAAATAAAAGTAGAGTCGATTGCACCGTGGTCGAGTGGTCAGCGAGCTGACTTCTCATCCGGGGGTCCCGGGTTCGATTCCTGACTGGGGCGGGGAATTTTTCTCTAGCCAGAATTATTCCCTATCCCCCACAGAGTCTGGAAGTTTCTATTTGAATGTGTGCGTGTTTGAGTAAAACAAAATGATTTAAACCAACGTAAAAATAAAAAAATAAAAAATAAAAAACCTACAGACGAGGGACCTTAGATGTTAAAGGGGACTATAAAAAAACAAAAAACAAAAACAAAACTAGAGCGATAACCTCAGAATATTTAGCCCTCTCTAAGTGAGTCAACGCCTGTTCCGGAAAGATAAACAATTATCGACCTATTAAAGTATGTCCATGATTATTTAATGGTCTTGCAGTGAGCGGCCACTCTGCTCACGGTAATACCGTACTCACTGAGCGCTTCCCACGGGCGACATTCCTGACCCATGAATTTTATCGGGGGTCTTCCCGAATCCCCAGGCGATTGCTGAGAAGGTTTCTAGCATCCCCTAAATTTCCCGTCTCTTCATTTCGTTGCTTTTCATCTATCAATCCGGTCTTTCTAGGTAGAAGTGTCGGTGGTTGTGTTGCTGCCGAGGTGATGACATGTCGCTTTGTAACTGCTGTTCTCTTCGCTAGGGTGGCCTGGTGGTCCTCTGTCTGCGAGGGTGGGGGACCAGGTCGAAACCTGTGTGGATTGGCGGCTGCCTGGCGAAACCTAACGGAGGAATGAAAAGCTACCAGGATTGCCACTCTGCTACATACTTGCTCGGAACGCCTGAAGGTTTCCTTCATCTCGCGCTTCCACCCGGGTCTGACATACCATAGCGCACATAGTGCTCAGTGTGGAATCTGCTCAGCAGTCCGGTCCAATATCGTACTCACTCAATTAAACGCCTCTGGTTAACAAATGAGGAAAAAGTTGAGTTGAGTATGAGAGCCCCTCAAGTAAGAACTGTGAATTTGCCCCTAATACTCTTATCGTATTCGTAGTATGTAACCTGCAGATTATTGCTCTACGTGAAAACTTATAAGGGTAGAATATATTTCTTTATGCGCTTCAGTTGAGAGTAACTGCAGCGGCAAAAGAAGACAGGTGTAAGGCACCTCTGTTGCTTATTGTGCTGTTTAAATTGGAACATGTGTTGTGTTCCTTTCATGTGATTTTCTCTACCTATTTTGCAAACAAATTATTCTTTCAAAAAATTATCCGTTTACCTAAAGTATGCTAATCAAGATTACCGTAAATTGTATTATGACTTCGTTCCGTATTATTAGAGATAAGTAAGGTAATATACAGGGTTAAAGCGATAGTCAAATCGTTTAGTAACTGTTACTATTCAGTTGTCTTTGAAATAATTCTGTTCTTTTACATGGGCAGAAGTAAAACAAAAGAGATATGAAAGGATAAAGACTTACTGTTTGAGAAAAGTTTAAGTATTTTAAAATTGAAACCAATAAAAGGGAATGTGTCAGAAATGGTTAGCTCTACAAGAAGCTGTATATGAAGATTGTGTTTAAACGAGATCTGTATTCTTTGTTTAGTACGCTTTTGCCTGTCTCTTACGCTTTACCAGGGTCTATCGTGAGAAAATTACAACCATACTTTTTACTTGTCATTTAAATTTTTTTAATATACGCCATTTCAATAAAATCGTTAGCTTATATTTTTATTAGAAAATAAGACATTCAATAAATTTTTTATGTAAAGGGAAATTTAAGTTGGGGTACTTATCTGAAAATCTTCGTGTCGATCCTTGGAAGCAACTTTGGTATTTACCGGAAGTTTTGTTTTTCAATTATGCTATTCGCAGACACACGCGAAACTTTTTCTAAATTATTTTTAATCAGGAGGTCTCAAACCATGCATTTCAGACGAAATCTAGGTGCCGAATTTATGGGTAGGACACAATTGCCTCCTCTGCCCACCATGCAATTACATTGTACACACGTGCTAGAGAAATTAAAAGCAACTGGGGCAATTGATTCATCTAGTTCGGCATAGGTGTTCACTCCTCTAGCACGCTTGGGTCGTGAAAATGAACGTTAAAAATGAATTTTATACGATTATTTAAACTGACTGAATGTATGAATTCAGTACACCTACAAGGTTTCAGATTTCCTTCATTACCGTACAATATAGATATGTATTTAATAATCCTTGCTCTTACTTTTGATATTAGGTTTTAAAATGTGTAATCTAACTAGTTGGAATTTAATGACTTTCTATTTTATTAGTCATACGAAACTATTTAAAAATAACATAAAACGGCTCATTTTTATATCAATAAATTGGCTCCCCCAATAATTAATTTACATATTCGTCTATATTACTAAGGTTCAGCATATACGAATATGTAAAATACTCGTATAATTTAATTTTAAAATATATATATTATTCATAAAAAATTACATTAGATTTGCCATGGATGACAAGGCGTAAGCTATTTGCCAGGCCAGTGCGATTGTATCATGCAAAACATGTTTAAGGTTAAACAAAGGTTTTTTTTTTTGTTTTTTTGTTTTTGCCTACATTTAATTATGTCAGGTTACGTTGTGTTTAATTTGAATAAGTTGTTTTAGCACGTTTTAGGAATACTGCCGAAACTTTCCGAGTTGCTGCCGCTTGCTTTCTATGTTGCACAATACGCCTAAGGGTCGCTGGGAAACAATAATCATCGTAGACTACACCAAACTTAGCGTGACGTAACACAAACTAAACAGAAGAGGGATGCTGAGAGAAATTAGGAGCAGGTAACAAGAGACACGTGTGAGGTGTATAAAATATTAGTGCATTATTGATTTTAAGTCACTCTTCTCTTTGCCACTGGCCCGGTAGAGGTACAAATTCGTTCGCTGAGGAAATTCTCCCTACGCAATAGCTGTAACTTTACCCAAATGTTGCAGATATTTCAATAGGCGGAGGTCATTGTCTTATCTTACAAAACTTTCATACTTTGATGGAAGACGCGTATTAATATTTTATTTTGTGACTTTCTTCAGGGTCTCCCTTCAGATTATTGTTCAGAACGGAAATTTCCTACTAACAATTACTATACATGTTTAGCACAAAAGAGATACAGAACGTTTGTAATGTTTAATGACGGATCAAATACAGACAATAAACTAATTACTATGTTTCTTTAAAACAAAATATTCATATTATCTGGAGGCACTTTGCAATAATTTTTAGACAAGATTTTGTATTTGAGTTTCTGAACTCCCAAAAATCCCTTCGCCATACGACACATAAATATAAGTTCACTCCTAAGGTAATCTAACGTAATCTAACAGCATCGACATTTGTCACAATGCTTCTGATGGTCAATTAATTTCATATAAATCGTGGGGACGCGGAGATACCAAATTTATATGTTTGAAAAATTTCAAAAGGAAAAATCAATCGGCTATGATTGAGAATCCTCAGTTGACCAACGTTTACGACCGTTATTGTTGTCTGTAGTAGAGTCAATCCACCGTTGTGGTAGAATTTCAATGAGATGTGTAACGTCAGTGTTCTGGTGAGACGGCGCTCCATTTTGTTGGAAGACTAAGTTTTCCATTTCCTTATTCAGTGATCCTGTCTTAATTTACTGAAAGAAACTGTGCCCCTACCGTCTATAGTGTGGAATAAAGCACAAAACACATTAACTTTGGGAGACTGTCGGACATGTTCACTACAGCCTTTGGATATTCAGTTCCCCAAGTTCCAACATTCTTTTTATTCATATTTTTACTCAAGTAGAACATTAATACGAGGTACGTCCAGAAAGTAGGTTCCGTTTCAATTTATCTCCGCTGCAGCACTGCGATCGCAGTTCCGCACATGCGCGGTAGACGCTCTGTATCAAGGAGAAGAAACGTGCGCCATTTTGAGATCGCTGTCAGCCACATACGCTTTGTTGTGCTTGTTTACAATGTCGGTGTTGATTGTGAAATCAGATTTGTGATTCGTTTTCTGAATGCTAGGAAAGTGAAACTGATTGAAATTTATCGGCAAATTTGCGAAGTTTACGGACAAAATGCGATGAGTGATTCAATGGTGAGAAGATGGGTCCGACAGTTCAATGAAGGACGTAGTGAAGTGCACGATGAAGAACGAAGTGGGCGTCCATCTTTGGTTACAGAAGAACTGGCCCTGACCGCCCTGACCGCGCTCCTAGCGACTTTCATCTGGTCTTAGATCTCCAAGTCTTTCCTTGGCGGTCAATACTTCAACAATGACGAAGAGCTGAAAGAAAATGTTTCCAACTTTTTGAAGACATGGCGGCAAACTTCTATGAAGAAGGTATACAAAAACTTGTGCCACGCTATGACAAATGCCTGCAAAATTTCGGCAGTTATATGGAAAAGTAGTTTAAGAGTTGTAGAATTTTGTGCAATAAATAATTATTCTGTATCTGTACACAATTCAATGTTATTACCAAACGGAACTTACTTTCTGGACGTACCTCGTACATTGCTGAAAATCATTTGAATCACGACGTCATCATCTGATTTTACATTCTGTTGGCTCTCCTGTGTAAAGCTAATGAATGACGTTTGACCTACCTTCTTCATCTAGAACCTGTATTGACTAATATGCCAAGAAGACGTTTGCAGTCATTTCTGGAAAATTGTCCATATGCTTTTTGTGGAACTTGTTAACTCTAAGACTTCCGTTGTCAACTTCTGTGGATTTATTACGAAAGAATTACATATATATATATTTTTTTTTTCTTCTGATACACCCGTATTCTTTGACTGTTTCATCAGCACAAACACCATATTGTCTCATATTTTCTTTCGCAAACATGAATTGATTATTAGTTGGTAGTGACTTTAGAAAACCTGTTCTAAAGTTCGTTGGACAACTGTTAAGAGATAGTTTTAGTGACTTCTAGTTTTAGTGACTTCTAGCACGCCATATACTTTTTTTTCTACAGGTTTTACCTATTCTGCTTTTTCTGCTTCTAAAAACAAATCAAATACATAATTACCAACTGCCATTCTAGCAAAATCTCAGGAGTTTCTTAACATGGTACTGCAAAATGCTTGTTGGTAATATACATAGGTTTTGCTTTATAACAATTGAAAGTTTTCTATTACTCTTGTGCCAGTTCTGCATTTCATCTAATTTGATTGTCGTTCTTGTCACTATTGTACTTTTGTTTGTTTTTGATAATTGTTTTGTTCATTTTGAACTACCGATTTCATGATACGAAAGGGTGCTACAGATATGAGGCACAGTCTAAGGATTTGCCAACCGAAGTAAATACACACATACATAAGAAAGATTTTATTGATTCTGCAGCAACCAATTGAGCAAATCAAATCGCTTTGTTCATGGTAAAGCTTCGAAATGCACACGTACTTAGCTGTACCTTCACGATAACTGTGAAAAAGATACAGACTACACGTAAAGATTGGTTCAGCGTTTAATATTAAGCGTAAATCACAAATGAGATTTGAATATGAATTTGTGTACGCCTAAGAAATCCTGAAATAGTCACGGACAGAAATTGCAGGCTTTTTTAGTTAAAATGTTATGAATATCCTAATATATACTCCACAGTGCATTCATATTAATGTGCGCATGCTTATTTTAAAAAAGTTGGGACAGTGGAATTCCAAACCCCTTACACGGCAATAACCATTGAAAGAAGAAGCGCAGTCATATAAAAAACCTTAAGGAGAGTGTTTGGCACAGACGTATCAAATTCCTGCGACTTTTTCACTTAAACTACATTCGAACTAAATAGTTGGATGTTAGGTTTCAACAACTTAGGTCATAGTTTGTTCCAGAAGAATACAACGCTTGAAAATTCAAACTTCCTTTACACCTGGTGAACCAGCGTAGCCTACAATTTGTATTACTTATTTACCTGTTAAGTGGTTTATATTCTACCGTAGGTTCGTTTTCTGCGCCCGCTTTGGTGCGAATTTTCGTACCCAGAAAAAGGAATTCTGCACATCAATACAAATTGGACCTAAATTGCTACTCTACGACCCATTTCAGAAATACAGTGAGCTTCTATCAAAAGAGCTTTCTCGCCAATTTTATAAATTTTTAGTTTCACAGCAAGAATTGCTAACCATCTCTAAAACCACTTAATAATCGAAATTCTCTTACATGCATCTGCATGTGACTGTTCTTACAAAAGCTTCCCCTTCCATTTAATGTATGTTAATCGACATAAACTTTTCCAGAAATTGCTTTATTACATATGTCCTAGGACGTAATATGGAAATAGGGGAATAGAGGAACATTTAGGGGAACTCAAATCTTTTAAGAGCTGGATTCGAAATTCTGACCCCTTTGTACGACTATAGGGTTAAATGAATAACGGCCTCTCATTTGAAACAAGTATGCGCTTCTCAATAAGAAGAAGAATATCTCGGAAATGGTTAACTGCAGCAAAGTGTGTCACTCATAAAATGTGTTTTAACGGGATCACAATGTTATGTAGAATAACATTCTTTCTGTATCTCTTACGGCTTACTGCTTATGAAGGAAGCATTCAGAATGAGGAGGTATTTAGAGGCAATTTCCAAAAATTTCAAAATAGGCATTTCGTTTGCCATTAAAATATTTAAAACCTGCCCTAGTTTTAAACATAATTGTTAACCATTCTTACCGAACCAAAATTTTAGAAAATATTTCAGATATAGTTTTGAGTGAGGGATTTTCTTAAAAATGTTCGTTTCAAATCCTTATAAGTAAAATTCTAAGTGCTTAATGGACTTAACGTTTTAAGTAAGGCTGTTCACAGACACACATGCAATAGGGACCTTTTTCTACAAATGATTGGGAATAGATTCAGTGTGTTTCAATGATATTTTTTGTGAAATCTCAACATCCAGTTTGTCGTGAATTTCAATACTTCCCCTACCTATTACTATACGTAGTAGAGAAAATAGAAGTTATCTCGTTAAACTGCTAATGTAGAAACTTGGTTTCTAGATTGCGCACTTTAAAATAAAACGCTCTTCATTTCTGTTTTCTTTTCTGGGCGTCGGTAAGTTTCATGAGCGCAGTTTTACAGCGCAAACGCACAGCGTCTTAACAGTGAAACGCTGCAAGGTGGAGAATGCTTATTATTGGATTTTGCACTCAGCAGCTGCACCGGCCACACGTCTTCAAGTCCTGTGTTAACTTTAATATATTAAAAATGAAAGACAGAATAAAATAAGTATATTTCACAAAACTGCATTAAATTATGTTAGCAGTCGGCCTAGTTCCCCATTTCTGTTTATTTTCTTCAACCATTTTCCTTTAACCTTGGCTAGACAATCACCAAACGCTAAGATTTCCTGCCTAGCTTTCATATTCATCGACTTCTTCCCCTTGCTATTTATACTGGTAAATTAGCACACTTCTCAAACCTAAGTTTTGCTCTCATTTCTTTATTTTCTTCATTTTCCAAGCTTGCATGTCAATAGATGTCGTGCACACCACACATCAGGTATTCCTCTATATTTAAGCCTCCTCCTGATACTTTTTTAATTTCACTAGCACTGTTCAGGCCCAAGCAGATCCTTCCCTCATCCATTGGTCACCTCTGTCTATATAATTCTCTCTAGCCCATATTTTCTTTAGCTTCCTGCATACTCTCAGAGACTTATACCATGCCCAAGCTGATTTCTTACAAGGTCTCATTAATTCTATTAATCCAGATATTTCTTCCCCTCAAATTCTCCTGTGTTATTGGAATATTTAAGGACGCAATTCTCTTCTGAATTCTTGATTCTAAACCAATATTTTAGAGTTCCTGTAATTTACTTTTAATTTACCCCCTATTCCGTCTAGTTCAGCTTGTGCGACCCAATTTGGTGAGATTTTTGATAGTCTCAAAATTTGTTTACAAAAATTCCTGCGAGTCAAATACAATTTAGCCAACCCTCATCAATGTTCCATGTTCCCCCTCCAAACATCATTTTAGCCACTACTACTACCGTATATATATTTCTAGTCACATTGTATTGAATAAGTAAAGTAGCCTTTAATACATCTGTTCTTTATTCGGCAGAAAATAAAAGAATACTGTACGTGATAAAATCCTGAAGCGGTTCTTTTCCCGTGCATTTCAAGAGAATGATTTCACCGTTACCCATTTCGTTATAGAATCTGTCAGTTGATGGGCTAAAATCGACGGAGTCTTGACATCTGTAAACCTTTAATTTCCCATAGAGAACAGTATGCTGACTTATCGATTTGTACTCAGCAGTCAAGCCTACTGACCTACCACGAGTTGATTGACGAGGATTCTCAGTCTAAGTTTATGGAAATGGTGCTCCCTCTCTGATTTGTTCGCCACCCCTCAATCAAATAACTTAGTTCCGTTGAGTAACTGAGGCAGACAGGCATATCTCGCATTTCGCAAAATATCAGGAATGTGCGCTGATCCACTGACATGATGGTACTAAACTATACTATTTGTCACGAAGTCCTCACGCTGGAATTCTCTTCTAGCATATTCATTTCAGCTGGTAACTTAACTGGTAAAACATTTATTTCGTTTTAATTTCTTGGACTATAGGAGTAAACCTGAGGAACACACTATGCACGCACCATTTCTCGGGCGCCAACTTTACGGGAAGCGAGGGTCGGGGGAAAGAAGAGAGAGCCCGTCCGCCTGTCTTTCCGCTGTATTATCTTACTTGAGGCTCTCAGCCATTATGGTAAATAGGTTATCAAATTTACCGCGAACTAGCTGAATTAATAAACAAAATATCGCATGTGCGTGAACTCTGGGATCTACTCTCAAAATGAAACCTTAGCCACTAAGATATGAGGGTGTACAACGTGCTTCATATCTCAATGTGGTCGCCTAGCTCTTCTTTCGAAATTGCGCGAAACATACTAAATTAAGGCGGGAGCCGAGCGCCCAAGAAAATCTGCGTGCGGTATTGTTAAATACACAAGTGCGTCAATTGGATGTGACTTCTGTCTTTTAATAGTTTCGTGATCTGCACATTTATATCATTTTTTCTTATCTGGTAATAATATTTTACTTCTCTTTCCTTATTCATCATGGTTTTATTTTATTGGTATTTGTATGTTGCAGCAACCTCGTTGTTATTGATTAAGATCAGGGAGTCAGGCGGAGGTGGACTCCAGCCAATGGAGCTTGACGTCGCATATAGGCTCTTTTAGACTTACCTGATCTCTCATAGGAAGAGATGAAGAGGTGACCAGATCCGGACGCACGCTAGCAAGAACGGGGTCCCTAACGATCCCAGAATTACACCAATCCTGATGGGGGAGGGAGCCTGCCTGGGCCATTCTCAACCCGGGAGTCCTGGAAATGAGCGTCATCAAGGAAGGAGCAACAGTTCTCCACCCAAGATCTACAGAGAAATCTTTACTCAACACAAAATTCACTGTTCCACACAACGCACCAAAAGCTGTCATTTGGTGCTACCATCCTAAAAAGATAAAGGTAAAACAGATGGTGAAAGGAAATTACTGGTTAAAGAGGAAAGATCCGAGCATTCACCTATAAACTTGGAGGGAAAACCAAGAAAATATTAGAGTAGTAGAGTCAGAGGGAAAATCCAATGTCATAGCCTCGATTTGAACATTGGATCTCCTGGTCTCCGTCCAGTTCCTCTAACTACTGAGCTACCATGACAACATACCGACACGTCATTAAGTTCCCCAACTGACTCGTTTTTTGCCAGGAAAACCACAAGCAGACAAGATTGCTTCGCCGGCCGGGAATCAAACCCGGGATCTCTCCAATGTAAGCCTCATAGGCTACCGCAGGGTCATCTCGCTCGGTTGGAGCTATTGAACATCTTGTAGTTAAGGGAACTAACCTGTGAAAATTGACTAACATTCTTGAACATGTTGATTTTTGGATTTTAGTGCATTACTATACCGTGGTACTTGTAGATTACTATGCCAAAGTTATTTGCAGGCAATTGCAATTTTAACATTTGACGCGTGGCCTATTATATGGTAGTTTTGGTGGTGATAACTGACACTTCAAATATTAGAGGACGTGTTTCTCTGTGGTGCACATTTCAACGAATCGGTTTAATTTTTCTACCAGAGAACCTCAAAAGCATATTAAATAAAAATTATCGAATTAAGTAAAACTAGTAAAATTAATTATGAATTTGTACCAATAAAACATTTAATCCACAAAAATCACGAAAATAATGTGAACCAACAATTCTCATACCTTTTCCTGCAGTAATGTTTAATTAATTTCAAACACATTCAATAATCTTGGAATATAAATATGAAGTTTTGTTATATTTTGAAAAATGAAGCTCAAGGAGCTCTTTAGTTGGGGTAGTTTAAAAATAACATTTTTTGTCTAAAAATAATATTTTGGTCCAGATCTGGTCACCTCCGTGCATTTATCTCAAAATTGTAGAATTAGTTACGCATACCAATAGAGGTATGTGGTAAAACAATGAACGTAATTGCTTAAGAGACATTTAATTTGAAATGTTCACAGGTTGGTCCCCTGAATGGGAAACACATGCATTGCTTTATTCATTGATTACAATAGTTTTATTCCCTTCAATTTGAGATATCGTGTACAGTTGCGCATTTGCTCAATAATTCTTATTGAAGTAATATTTGGGCCCACAGAACTATTTTTATCTACAGCATTCACATATTTATCATTTAAAATACTCCAATCGGTACCTACTTTTTAAACAGAATACAGCTTGGTTTAAATAAAGCGGAGATATGAAATGTGGTTTTACCAACGAGTTAGCCACCTCTATTTGGCCAGTATTCTTTACTTGACGACAAAGCATTTAGTGGTCTAGAACGAGATTAAATTTCCATATTGTAATAGTTTGCCCCTATGCCCTGTACCGTGATATGGACTATGGCGGTATCTCTGCCATGAATTCATGTGCTGTTCGATTTACAAAGGGAGGGGGAGGAATGATAAATCATCCCCCTAGTTTGAGCCATGCCATCCCTTGTCCCATGTGGCAGGAGCTCCAAGCTGTGGTTACGGCATATGCCAAGGTGGAGAATTGTAAAACAACCCAATTACATCACATGGTGCTTTCAAAGAAAATTATTTCAAAATGTGAACAAGATGGATTACATAGAATAAAGTGGCTATCACTGAAATGTATAGCATCCTAACTTATTCATAATATTATATGAGCATCCGTATAACGTCACAGCAGCTGACATGCGCATAACTTCATGTGTTACAACATGGACACAATGTCTGTCCTTGCGAGAAAAATGTGTGATTTAACTAAATCAAATGTGCTGAATTCATTTATGGAATTGCAGACTTGCTAACGCCTATTTGCATTATTATAGATACTAACACCTTTTACTTAAATAACTTGTTATAACGACTATTAGAAATCGCAACACAAACAAAAATTAAACTCTTTTTTATATGAAGCTAAGTTAGTTTAGAAAACTGAATGCGTCAAATGCACTTCTGAAACTTTATTCTTCTTCTTCCTTTCAGAGATTATGTCGATGCGGTCTGTTCCACTTTTAACTGTATAACTGTTTTTCCGGTGTTCTTTCTCCGTGTGATTTTTATGTTCTTTCTATTAGGTAATTTTGTTTTATTCATCATACATAAATGTCGCTTCCATCGGTTTTTATATTATTCTATTCTGTCTTTTGTAACATATACTTCTAGTTCACGTCTTAGTAAAGCATTGGGAAGTCTGTCCATACGGGTGCATCCGTTCACCGATCTTAAAAACTTCATTATAGTGTTTTGAATGTGCGAAACATATTTATCTTAATATCCAAAATTCAGACTCATAGAGAACAGGAACAGACATTATACGTAAAATTTCAGGTTAGGTATTTGCATTTGAAGACTTCTGAGTAACATTTCCTTTACTTCGTTGGGCTACCAGCCCAATTGCAGAACTTTGGTCCGTCGCGAACATCTGGTTTTATGTTGCCAGAGATTCGCCATTCATCTTCCATCTTCAGTAAATCAGTGCTATCACGAGAAGATAGAGTAGAGAGAGGCTCAATTTTCACTAGCTATATGGGGCACCTTGAAAGTACAAAACATAACACATGCCTTTTTTATTTTTGTGCCACTTTTTAACTATATATGTTTGTTGCAATGACTAACCAAATAACTTTTTTTCCTTTGATTTGGTTGATCTAATGATATTCTCTAGAACTATCTCTAATGGCTGATTACCAATATTTACTGAGCATGTTTGCATCCCGTCTTCCGGAGAGGTGCTTTTGGCGATAATTCTCTCCATATTCATCACTTGTGTCAACATTTTCTTAAAAAAAGTCGAGGAAAGCGAGGTGGTGCTGCGGAAACCTATGCTTCTCGCGTTTTGAAGACTCGCGTTCAAACCCGCGGGACCGACCAATCTGACAAAAAGTTTTTTCGCAATTGTTTTCAATGTAAAGAGGAATATTTGGTTGAATAACTTTGTCCACGAATTTTATTTTCTCCCAACATTTCATTTCCTTTATCTTCACCGCTATGAAGGCATTGGACACATCACCCATCTTGGATATATTATACTGCAGAGTTTGTTTACTCTTCGACAGACTACTGACCGAAGGCATTGATTGATAAGTACTCCAAAAAGGAGGACAATATGTTAAAGAATAAGATGTCAAGGTGACCTTTTGAAAACATTGATTTCAAAAGCAAATTGAATTTGATGAAATGGAACTAGTGTAACATTTTACTTAGAATTACTTCACAATCCGGATATATTGCTTACTGTTTTAAATGAAACTCGCCTATGTTTTCGACTTCCTACATCATCTTTCCAAGTGTTCAACCTGTATACTGCCCCTATTTTGAACCATTAGGACAGTCGAAATGGCAGTCCAATGTTAGCTGATGATCCATTATCTCAGGAAATGGTTAAGGTAATTAACTGTTCTTTTCAATACGTGTTCAGAAATGGTTTTACAATTTATAGATTAAAATACATCTCTGTTTATTAAGAGTATATATATATGAATTTTAACACACTGTCTAAAATTTCTTTGTAAAATAATGGCTTTAATTTAGAAAATAATTTTGCCTATAAAATATTGCAATTATAAAAGGTTTACTTAGATTGAAATGTGTGGTAAAAATTTCAGAATTCTCTACAAATTAGTTTTACAAATGGTGCGGTATTTGTATAGAAAGCTGTTATTTTCAAACTTATTACAATTACATCTCAATGAAGGTTAGATAAAAATGAGAAAAAATTTTAAATATTCAGTATGCAATTCAACCATGAATATGGGGGGAAAGGTCACAATTCAGTCCCCATAAATATTCTGTGGTTAACCTTTGCATAATTTAGGCTTTAGGATTCATTTTTTAAAACCTTTACTTCTCTGCCAAACGTATTCATAAATACTTTGATCAATCAGAACTTCATGTTTAATTGTGATAGGAAACTGGTGAGCTCACTAGTATATAATGGAAAATGGCTTTGTATTCACAAATGAACATTTGTTTTAAAGGCCACTGTTTACGAATACATTGGTTTGATTCGTTGCTGCTATCTCGCACTCACACAAAAAAGAAATAGTACTTCATGTATCCTTATTGCACCTAGTAAGATTCCAATAACTTTCAAATCTCTGCCTATTATATGTCATTTATAGGTACTATATTCATTGCTCCCATTCTGCACTCATATCCTCAAAAGTTGCGCTTATATGAACTGCATAACTGCATATGATGAATAAGTATTGCAATTAGACGACAACCTCTGGATCTCCTACAGAACCCCACTCCATCTAATACGCCTGCCTTAATAAAACATAAGTGGTCATATAGAGGCTTAGTCATGTTGATCTCGCTAAACGCGTTGTGCAACATGGTTCAAATGAATCAAGATGATTTAGTGTTCAAGTTCTTTATTTCGACCTTTAAAGTAGCTCATTTTATAACTACAGCCACATGTATAAGGTTTTCCACAAACCATATGTACAGCTAATTTTATGACATACGCTTATATTTTAACCAATTAAAAATAAATAGAATTAATTGCAATAACAAAAGTATGGTTCGTGCATATTTTGAGCCAGAAGAGTAGGGTCATTAAAATAAGCTCTCCTTATAGAAAACAAAATCAATTAATGACAACAGAGGATGCGCTGCCAATATTTTAGTTCTAAAATTCATTGGTATATTTCCCCCCTGAAACAAAAACGGGAACTGAATAAATGTAGTATGCGGAATTTGGCTAGTGAAATACACCATATACGTTTACGTGATATTAATTAAAGGAACATTATTAAATTAATATTACGTAAATAAATGGGTTTTTAGGAATATTAAAGTATAAAAATATAATATAAAGTATATAATACAAAGATTGGTTTCACAAGGAAACATTATGTCTGCTATAGCTTTTACCACAAAAAGGAACCATTTTGCGCTGCACTGGGTGATTATTAGTACTCTGACACAGCTGGCTCTAAAAATAGATAAACAAAAAAAGAACTTGTGAAATTTTAGGATATGTTTTCTAACAATCTTGGCATTATCAATGAAATGTTTCTTACACACTAGCCGTGCGTAGGACATGAATTGGAAAGACAGAGTCAGACTGTAATTATATAGCCGGGATTTGAACCACGGATGTCCTAGTCTCCATTCAGTTGCTCTAACTACTGAGCTAACATGGAAACATGCGGACACAAAATTAAATTTCCCAAATAATTTTCTGGTAAATCACAAGGAGATCTCAAAATATTTTGAGATGATATACTCCAGTTGCAGCTTACAATGTCGTAAATACTTAAGTCCTGGGCTTTATAGTCTAACCAAATATAACGTCAATCACTGTCAATTAATTGTTTCTTCTAGTAACTTTTAAAATATGCAGCAAAAGTATTTTTAGTTTAATGCTCTTTAACCTTTTAGGTCATACCGCACGATGAATGAAATCGATGAAATTGTGCTCAAATGATTCCGGGGTCCAAGAAGCTTAAAATTCCTCTATATCCAGCTTCTCAGGATAAGGGAAAATAGTGGAAAAGCTTAAGCGGATAACTTCCCTATACGAGAATCGTACATGGGGCCTCATGAACACTGCCCCCACACTACAGAGGCATGCAAAACTATCTTGAAGCGTAAGAGGTGCCAGACTGTAACTTAAATTTTAGCAATGCTCATTAACCACAAGTCTTGCCCACTACTGGATCCCAACGTAGTTCCCATGTTCTGCGTTACCAAATCTTACCTCTCATGTGAGCATCTCAGACACACTCTTACTTCTCTTTGCACAATCTTAAGTGGTGTTTCCGTTTCTAATCTACGTGACTTTTTAACACTCTAAGCGTCCCTTAGGTTTATGAACGCACTAATTCGACAAATTAAAAAGTTGAGCCAAATGGGTTTCCTTTTACTGAGATGGCGGCGCCGTGGTCGAGTGGTTAGAGCAGTCAACTCTCACCTAGATTGGTTTGATCCCAAGCGACCGCATGTGAGGTTTGTGATGGGCAAAGCGGCGCAGTGGCGGGTTGTCTCCGGGTTCTCCGGTTTCCCCCGCCATTACATTCCACCGGTGCTCCGTCTTCATTCCATGTAGCATCAGTGTCATCGCCTGAAGTGCCATGGTAGTAAAAGCGGGCGTTAAACTCTATCAAAAATTTTACTGAGATTCCTGGAGCCTAATTATCTTCGCCACTCTGACCTTTTATCGCTTCCTCCAAATAATTCTACTTTACTAATGACTTCTTTCCGGGCCTCAGGTTTTATAGCTCGTGCTTAGACACTAATGACTTACCTGAAATAAAATTATAACTTATGCAGTTTTACATCATTCGTTGGTTTAACGTATTAAATAATTTCTCTATGTCCTCATTACTTCTATAAAAGAGCCGTTAATTGAATACGAGCATAGTTCCAGTTCGAACAGAGCAACTTATGCTGAGGAATGGTAGAGCTGCATTGTCACACCCAAATGCCAGTATACATATAAAATATTTGTTTATTCAGTATTATGTTATACATAGCCAATGTCGTTCACAATGATATGCTCCATTTTACATATGCTGTAAGGTGTTCAAAAAATAAAAAGGATTACCACCTGTAATTATAGTGGTTTTGTATTTGAAACGTAAACAATTGCAGATGCAGAAAGCGTTTCTAATTCATGACTCTCATTAGATATTTTAAACAGTACATGTCTTGCTAGGCGACTTCTAGTATAAGAATCGGACTGTGCTAAGGTGATTAGAGATAGCAGTAGCTTAATTTAGAGAAATAATAATATATATTTACGGTTTTTGGCGATGTAAGAGAAAATTTAGTCCATAAATTTAACACAAAAACAACCTAATGTGATTAATCTCACCTTCTCGAAAAAACAACATTACGTTGTGGGTGAAAATTGTGTTTTAATATTTGATGTGTGAGAAACCCCAAACACTATTTTGAATTCTTCTTTGTCACTTTTTTAGTTTATTTCTTTGCTTATACTTGGAATGGTGAAAACAGCTTTCTCCCTTAACTCTCAGGAATAAGTAACTTATGCGCCACTACCTAGAATCATGTAGAATACTAACGAAATTGAGGAATTCCTGTTCTAAGGAAAGGAGGCCCAGTGTGTCTAAATGGCGCGAATCATGCTTATTATTCACCTGGCTTATAACAGGTGGCCCAGCTGCCCCGCATTTGGCATATGCAATTGTTCCTTCGTGCGTTTAAAGAGTTGCAGAACTCAATGAGGCTATTTTAAGTTAAACACTAGTAAGTGGGGAACTAGCTGAACGACCTTCGTTTAACCCATCTGGTTTATCGTGGAGATGATGAGGCGGGTTGCACTCATTGAGAGGGGTAAACCGAAAGGATCTCTCGCTAGTTCCCTACTGGTTAGTTTTAACTTGAAATACACCCTTTGAGTTTTGTACCTGTAAAGCAAGAAGGAATATCTGCACAGGCCAAATACAGAGCAGTTGGGCCACCTGATAATGCACCATTCGTGAAAGTGTCATTCGCATTCTTTTATCCACATTTTAATAATTTAATATACTACTCCTTTAGAAAACAAATGGAAGTGGCATATATGTAAGAAATACTCATCTCGTTGAAAACGCTAAGGCAATTTGTATATAATTCCACCTTACAGAAAAAGAAGTGGAGAATTGTTTATACGTGTGGTTAAACTGATCGAGAGAATTTGTACGAAAGTGTTTATCAGTGACACAGAGTCAACTCTTAAAGCGGTTGTCGCTATCACATGTAACAATAAGTAAAATTTAAGATTCAATGAAAATTACAATTTTAAATGTTAAGGTTACCCATCAGCATTTCGGCCATATTTGGGGGGATAAAGCATCCAGAAAATCCAGTGGCTTGAATCATGTTTTAAAAATACGGGAGGCCACCTTGGAGGAATATGGGATCAGTACCAACAACAATACCGGTGCTTTTTTACGGGTTACAATTATGCATTCAAGTCACATGCAGAATTTGAGGACCTGCTAACATCACAAGCTTAGCCCAGATGGGAGAGCGGTGGCACGGGAAGAGAAACTTTGGCGGATCGAATATTAATTATAAAGTTGAACTTTTTATTCATAGTTAATTCGGAATTAATATTATCTTAAACGAATTTTATGATTAAAGTTTTGCAAAAAAAAATAATGATATAAAGAAAGTTGCCAAACCCTTTCAAGAAATGCGAAAATGCTGTTTTGCTTCTATTTTGTAATTCGTTTCCCCCCATTTTCAGTGGTTATTGTGTACAACTGAGTTACCGACCATGCTTTTATACTTTGATTGCAAAGCATAACTTATCTTGGATCTCCATACAGCTCCACAACTTTCATGGCGCAATAATCTCGCTTATTAAGGACAGCCACTTTCGATTTGCTGTCCATGGCTTTGTTCCTTCCAAATGGCATATTTAATAAGAAGAAAAGGAAATTTCAACCAATCATTCTAAATAATGTTCGTTTTACCTTTCCCTCATTCGTTCGCTTCAGAGCTAGAAACCGACTTTCGTTCATTTCAAATCATCAGGAGACGCTCACATCAACTCAAGTAAAGTGCTTCCGTTTCCCTCCGCTTTTTCTGCTCAGTTTATTCAACCTAATAAGAGATTAATACGAACGAATAGGGATGGAACACAACTGATAAAAGGATTCTGCCAATTCTAAATAAAGAAAAATAGTATACGACGCCAAAAACATCGGCAGGTGGTTTTTGCAGAAAGCTGTATGCAACTTTCCGCGCGTAAGCGGGAGAGAGAGGATGGAGTGGAAAAACAAGCATTTTCTTCTATTCAGGGTATTAGTGCACTTGCTACAGACTTGATGTTTTGCATCACCGTCATTGTTTACAAGTGTGGGTTTTGAATAACAAAGGCTTAACTAATATTTAAACATAATTTAACATGCCACTTTATGAACTATGAACCAAATATTCTACTTGTGGAAAACAATAAATGTTAAATATTAAATTTTATTACACATTATTATATTATACTACACATTATATTATACTATAGTATAATAGCACTATATTATTATCATCATTATCAATATTCTGGCAGCTACTCTACTCATTTCAGATCGGGTTTAGAATCTTCGGAATCTCACTCGGCGATATAAAGAAGCAGATAGTTCACTATACTGTGTTAAACCGTTCTGTTCCCACGTTCTCTTTTCTACTTATATCACATATCCCAGGCAAACCCATTCTGATTCTATCTGTGAGAAAGCAAGGGCAAGCAAGCCACTTACTTCAGCCATTTTAAACGATAACTTCGTTGACAGTGTTCCACTTTACCTGGATATATATCAGTTCTGTGGTGTTTGAAACACAACGATTTTAACTCGGTATCTTCTTGTCAGCTGCCCTAGAAATGTTAATTGTCTCACACTACGGTTTATTTTGAGCTTCCTTCGCTAATTTCAAATGTTTGGTTTTCACATTGATTCGTCATAATACAATACTGAATATGAGCTTTTTTTCAAGAATTTTCATGGGCAGTTTTACTTTTTCCAAAGTGTAAATAACAGTTTTCCATATTTATTACCTATATACTCTGAGATACTAAATGTCTACACAGTGGTAAATACACAAGACTAGGGAACGTGGTGGTAACACTGGCCCCGCGTTTTTGATGCTGTAATGAAAAACGAGTTGGAATGAATTTGTAGAAAAGGAAAATAAATAAATATCGTGAGTAACTTAAAAATTCACAGAAGACATTGAAGATGTTCACTCTATTGAGGACACGGGATCATACATTTAATCATTTTAAGACAACAGATTACATTTGTCTTTAAATTGAATTAGTTTAATTTTAAATCTGTGATTTGGGTTCACCTATTATCTTTATACACTGCTGACTTGCTGAGCCACAAAATAAACAATATCAGCCTCTAACTTCTTGCAGTCTCATTAACAGAGCCAATTTCACAAAACTTAGCACATTTTCAATATTCCAAAACCAAATATATAATTTTGAAACAGCTCTGTAAACATTTGTTTCACTTCTTCTGTATATTTATCAACTTCTTAAAAACAGCCTTCAGTAAAACAACCGCTTTAGTCCAAAATGTTTTCAATCTAATTTGAATGAAAACAAACCCAACAGTTGCAAAAGCAGTTAATCACTGTTCAATCATGTATACGGCAATGATCATTAAAATGTATAATATTGAGCTTCAATGTGAAAAGTACTTTCTATCCCTACCAAGTTCCCGTAATATGTCTCCATTTCCTCTGTAATGTGCTTGAACGTAATTCCCTAACTATGAATGAGCATAACTCACGAATAATTTTATACATAAAATTTGATTGACAAAACTTCAAAATATATCAGCTTGAAATGTACTTAAACTACAATAACAACTCCTAATAACATTATAGAAATCAAAATCTGTTCATATAACATAAATTTCATGTGTAATAATATTTTATTTGTACATGCATGACTATTTCTTGTGATATACCTACTAGTTGTACATTGAAGACATAGGACGACTTAAAGGTTTCGTTCCATTCAGTGAATAGTATTTATCTCAACTATATGTTGTACATACACCAATTTCCCCATATAATGTATCATGAGTGAATAGAAGAAAAAACGTTATTCAAAGTTATCAGTAATAAATAAAGCAGTATGTTAAAACAGCGATTCCTACAATTATACAGGCTGTATATAAATGAATGTCGAGGTTTTAACTCTTTATAATATTTATTACATTCAACTAACAGTTATGAATGATATGTCAAATGAAAAAGCAACTCAAACAGTTTTACCTAGAAGCTTATAAATGTTTAATGTGACTACCCTTTGTCACACGGCACACATCAAGTCTATAGCCGAGTTCTTCCCAAACGTTGATAAGTGTGTATTCAGTAATTGTAGCAACAGCTGCTTCAATCCGGTTTCTTAATTCAGGGAGGTCAGCTGGTAGCGGAGGCACGTACATACGATCCTTGATGAAGCCCCAAAGGTAAAAATCGCATGGCGTTAGGTCAGGGGAACGTGGAGGCTATGCATAGCAAGCCCTGTCATTGGGGCCCTTGAGGCCTATCCAGCGCTTGGTTGAAGTGACGTTCAACCAATCGCGTACTTCGTTATGCCAGTGAGGTGGCGCACCATCCTGATGGAAAACGAAGTTCTCTGGCTCATTTCCTTCCAACTGAGCGAAGAGCCATTGCTCTAGTGTATCAAGGTAAGAAGTGCCAGTTACAGTAGGTTCACCAAAAACGAAAGGCCCTTGAACTTTTCGCCGGGATACGGCACAAAAAACATTCACTTTAGGGAATCTCGTTGCATTTGTACCATCTCGTGAGGATTTTCTGAGCCCCAGATGCGCACATTATGAGTGTTAACGTATCCACTAAGGTGAAAGGTCGATTCATCACTGAAGACAACACGATCCACAAAATCGTCATGAAACAACATGTCGTTTGCGAATTTGGCACGTAATCCATGGTCTGTCGGCTTTAGAGCCTGTAATAACTGTAAACGGTAAGGACGTAGCTGTAGTTTTCTTACAACTTTCCAAACAGTCGACACAGGAACTTGTAATTCTCGACTAGCCTTCCGAACTGATTTCTTTGGGCTACGAGTGAACGACTCTCTCACTCGCTCAACGGTCTCTTCACTTACTCCTGGTCGTCCCGTGCTCTTCCCTTTACAAAGGCAGCCGGTATCTTCAAACTGATTATACCATCTACGAATGTTTTTATCACTAGGAGGATCACAACCGAACTTACTACGGAACGCACGTTGCACAGCAACTACAGATTCGGTCTTTGCAAACTGCAAAACACAAAACGCTTTCTGTTTACTAGTCGCCATCTTTGCTACTACCGCTGTCTAGCGGATTACGGCAGGAACATTGCACGCACATGCGCACTTGTGCCAACAAGTGCAACTTCAGTTGCTTTTTCATTTGACATATCATTTATAACTGTAAGTTGAATGTAATATATATTATAACGAGTTAAAACCCCGATATACATTTATGTACACCCTGTATATTCCCAAGACATTATACAAGCTAGAATGGAAGTTGCTGCATTCTCTCTGATATGTTCTTCATAAGGTATTATAACGCAAATGTACAATAGCCATTTGTTCCGTGATCAATCGTTTTCAAAAAATGTATGTTTTCCCAAATTATATGGTTTACTTCACGGGAGTGTATGAAGATATAGTTTGTTTGTAAGATGGGTGGATTAGCCTATTTGTGACCTAGTGTCGGTAGTAACTATGCGACATCATACAGAATTTAGAAATAATGAATAATTTTCCAAGCACTGTTTTGCGGATGCAATGTGGCTGAAAACATACGCAACGATGCTAGGTTAGGGTAGGTCAGTGTGAATCAGCTCCCTAACATAAAGAAAACAACAAACCTGAACTGCGAAGTAATAGAAATAATGGTTTTGTTTTCCACACGATCCTTAATCCAATCACGACGAAGGAGTGGTATACTATTTTGGCGAAATGAAGTATAAGTTGTTAGCTATTGGCCCATATTAACAAATCCCTTCCGCTCTAATAAGCATTCCATGGCCGCTGACTGAAAAGCACATCAGTTTAATGTCAGCTCCACTAGAAGTTGAGTCATCATTAGAGTAACATCGTACTACGCATTTAAACTCGCAGGTTTGATGATAAAGGAACCCGAGCTGTTTTTAGTGGATAATTATACTGCAGTACAAAGTTTTACCACATGCTAGAATTTTCAACCTTGATATATTGTTAGTGAATGGGGAAATTTCTCAGTGCTGTATCTGTCACCAAATTGTTCCAGAAAGGTTTCCCGCCAGAAGGATGCCACACCCTTGAACGTCTGTGCTGACCACGCCTTGGACACAGGAAGGGTGCAATCGGCACACAAAGAAGGACAAAAATGAAATATCGTCGCCACAGAGGAAGTAATGTTAAATCTTGTAAGACGCTGAACAGTTATTGTGACCGATTATATCCAACGGGTTCAGTATCTCTCAACAGCGGATTACACCACTAAGCTGGCTTTCGCCAATTAGTTTCTAAAATATGTGTAGACATTCCAAACTAATTATGGAAACAGACTACGCTACCTTTATAAGTAAATGGAGTTTCAATGTTTACAAACCAATATATGGACGGAAGAAAACCCTCACAGCACCAGGCAGCATCATTTTCAACAACGATTTACAGTGAACGTGTGGGGACGGATATTTGTTGATTCCCTCATAAGGGCTTTTATTCTCCGCGATCGGGTGAACGGAGTTTATTATTTGAATTTCTGTAATATGTGCTTCCAGACTTATTGGAAAATTTCTTTTATAAACCAGGTAAAAGCATGTGCTTTTTACATAATTGTGCTGGAACTCACAAAGGGCGCAACCTTCATGATCTTTTGAACCGTAGCTTTCCTAAAACGAAAATTGGACACTACGAGTGCAGCAAATTACCTATAATATGGTGAGGCCTGCATCTCTTCGACTTTTTCTTCTGAGAAAATTTGAAAAGCAGGGTTCTCGATTACTGAGTATAATCTTTGAGACAACGTATTCATTTGGCTGCAGAGGAAATAAGCAACAGTGATAGTGTCTTTGGCAGAGTACGACATAATTGGTTACGAATGTAAAGCTTGCAGACGCACAGTTTGTTGGCATTTTGAGCAATATCTGCGAATTGTGTAAATCATTTCGTTTATTGCCCATTCCTTTGGATCATATATCAAAGGTACCAGTCAATAGACACTGCAACAGCCCAGTCAAGTGTTTTTTTTTTTTTTTTTTTTTTGATTCATTGAATTAGCAGTATCAATTACAAAATTTATTTGAGTTTAATGAACAACGAGAATATTATTCGTAGATTCTGAATTTAGGTTACTCTATCATTGAAAGATTAAGAAAGAATTGTTAGAGGGTTACACACAAGAGAGGTGTATACTCACGAGCCACTCGTCATACAGCGAAACTGACTCTTGTTTACCCGCTGACCTCATTCTGGTTGCGAAAAGTAAAATTCCTCCCCCGCTCCCAACTAAAGGTTGCTGTCGCTGCAACGTTTCCAGTGTATATGTTTTATGTTCTCGAAAAACCTAAAAATGGAAAATAAGAAATGTTATCCAAATAGCGAGATCTGTAACTGATTTAAATTAGTGCAATTATCAGGTTTAGGATTTTTAGGTCCTAATTTCAGATGAAAAAAGGAAGGGAAAATGTGGTTAGGTAAGGTAAAACAGCGACCAAAAGATGCTGGATTATTCAACTAATTTAACGATTTGTCTTCCCTCTTTTCTAGTTTCTTGGATTACACACAAATGCATCAAATTATCACTCGTCAAAAAAAGAAACAAAAAAACAAAACAAAACAAAACATAAAGCTGTTGTACTTCAATACATTAAGCATCTCTACATTTTAAAAGTAAGTCTGTTTCCATTTGATGAATTACAATCAAATACACCAAATTATTATCATATCAAAAGAAGGAAAAAACATGAAGCTGTAGTACTTCACATCAAGTATCTCTACGCTTTTAAAAGTAAGTCTGTCTCTATTAGGATATGGAATGTCTGTAGATGCTAAAGCTTATTTCGCGATCCACAGAAACCAGCGGAGCAAACATTATATTCATTCGGAATTACAACTCTACAGATGTGGGGAATTCCTCAATGTCTGGATTCTTCTGAAGACTGGACTCAAATTTATCTTTGGCAAAGCCATCTAACCACTCTCTCACGGAAGTAAAAATATCCCATTGTTTTCCTTTTCCAAACCTTGTTCTTCTAGTCGTTTAATAGCTGCAGCCAGGTACTGCTGTTTTCAGCGATAGTTGAAAAACTTCTGTTCAGGACATTTGGCCGCCAAAAGCCTAAAAACACCAAAAAATCATTCTTCATGGATGGAAAATTTTCTGTGATTTTTCTGGAGCTTCATGTTGTACATAACGCGTATATGCTATTTTCAGTGAGCTTGGAACAATTTTTTTCTGAAACTATGGACACGGCTTTCTTCAAAGTAATTAGCTCACATTCACGAATAGCAGGCTACTGGAGCTGGTGGGATAGACTCATTCATTGTGAATTGCATTATTGCGGGCAACTTTATAGCGGTAAAGCGAGAGAAAGAGGTTCTGTTGAACACAAAATTATTTTCCATTGTTGCTGGTGTGCTTTCAACTTCCATTAGGCGTTTACCGAAAGAGGTAGGTTTACTATTTGCACATACACTGCAAGTTGAGGAGACGTTAATTAGAAGTTAAATATGTTATACTCATTAGAAAGCTTATAAAATAAAGTTTAATGAAACCTAATAGAAAAAGTGGGAAAAGGGAAATTATGGGCTTTGCTGGGTGAAAAGGGGGATAAAGGTCCCAAAAAAGTGAAAAAAACGCCTCTTTTCGCAACTAGAAACAAAGTTTCACACTGTGATATCTTTCCGATCAGCTTTAATTTAGCCTAATAAAAGGGTGCGCACCTAAAAATCCTATCACTACTAATGACCTCGCTTCCACCTGGTATTACGTTTTTAACCGAATGAGAAAGGTGCTTATATGTGATTATGGAGAACTAAACAACATAAGAATGTTCGCTGTGCAGAAGCTTCGCTTTCCAATGTGCTGCTAGCACCCTCTGTTTTGAACATTCTATGACGAATATAGACGCACATCTTGCTCCGCTTACAGCATTTCAGAATAGATGAAACCACCTTTAAGATTCTAAAGGATGCATATAATGCAACGAAGGAGAAGGTCTCTCTAACAGAGCAATAGCACTGAAAATCTCTCATGCTAGCAATGCCATTACATTTTGCTATTTCGATTCTAACGTTAATGTCTGAACTTATAAAATTGTAGTATGAAGTATCAAATAATTTTGTGACAAAGTGAGGAAACCGTCCAAGAGCATTTGGGACTAGAATATTAAAAATAATGAGAGTTTTAAAAAAGTGAGCGGAAGGTCGATCTATAAAATAAGACAAACCATTGGGATTACTGGATTGGAATGAAATGTAATATTTCTGAAGGAATGTTCAAGGAGAACAGCACTCGGTTACTATGAGATACAAAATGGTATAAGAAGAGAAGAAGAAAAAGCCGGAAGACAGAGTAAAATATAGTAGGCCGAGGCTCTTGACCAGAAAGTTTGGACTGTCTAATTAATATTCAAGTTGTCAGAAAATAAAGTATGCCTCTTCGAACTGTCAAAGGAAGCTCCATGGTGAAATACTATGTACTAGAAAAGGATGAGAAAACATGTTTAAATATTTGTTAAAAATGACAAAGAAAGGGGAGCGATTAGACATTGCATGGGTTACCGAACATATATATGGAGGTAGAACGTCTAAGAAAGTGTATGTAACAAAATAGATGTTCTATATGTTGTGGAAATGAATATCTAGAACACATAATATTTCAATGTACATGCACTGAAATTTGGAGAAAAGGGTAGATAACCAAGAATTATTTTATGTTAGAGAAAAATATGGCTATAATTGAAATGTTCCATATAGGGAGTAAAAAGATAGGACAACTACTAAATAAAGGGAAAAATAAACGGATATGGACAGTAAACGCAATCAAACAACAAAATGCAAATGAGACAAGAAACTAGAATAACGAACTTTTGGAAAACATGAGTAAGACTAGTAAATAGCCAAGACATCGGGCATATTCACTTGTACAGAGCTTCGTATAAATAAAGAAATAAAAAAGCATGAAATAATAATCATAATTGCATTTCGAATCGCTATAAATATAAAGGCAATTCTTAGGAATCTATCTAGTAATTAATGTGACCATTGCCATCTACAAGATCTCGCACAACTATATTTCAACACTTACTACAATCAGTACTTACCTTGCACACAGGCAAATGTGTGTAACTATAGCAACACGAATGTAAATGACAATATGCGCATTGTTATCTGGAATGCGGAAAATTCAAGTTGCTTAATACCCAACTACATCATTATCCAATGAGCGTATTCTACGAGTACTTTACATTTGTGTTTAACAGATTTCTACACCAAGACCCACAACACGCTTAATAATAGGTACGTACAGCTAAATGGAAGAATACTCATTATGTTATACCTGTGTTTCCTGTCATATTGGTTGTTACACCACTATCTATAAGGCTCACCAACAAGAACAATTATTCCTATGGGCAGCTAAAATTGGTGCAGTTAGTATTACACCTGACGCTTCCATCGTGATTAGTTTTTATTTTAAAGTTGATGAGAATTACCGCGAATGTACCTTGTTACTTACACTTTAACTAACAATCTATAAATACCATTTTCAGTCGCTTCTCCATCTTGCATTTTGAAGCACTCTTTAGTGTGTTTGCTTTGCATTCATATATGTTATACTTTGGGCTGCTAAGGAAATAAGCAGAAAATTTACTACAGATGATTTGTTCTTATTTATTTCTTCTGAACTTCATTATGGATCATTATTTCTTGAATGTTAGTCAAAATGCCACTTTCTGGTGGTTAAAAATCAAATGTTTATCAATATATTGTCGTTTTTCAGCTTCTTAGAAGAGAGTCTAAGCATATTTTTCTGTATATCTATGTCAAGCTGCCTATTTGAATTAATAATGCCAATTTTTGTCTTCCTTACATCAATTTAAGCTTTTTGATTTCTCTTTAAATGCTTCAATTTCGTTCAGAATTCTATAGATGAAGTTCAAACCTGGACATCCTTACATTTGTATGAGACCACTCTCTGTATTATAGCGCTTACTATCTGTAAAAGATTCAGCATTTCTCTTTAAAGATGGGCTCCCCAGAGTCAGAAAGAATGCGGGGAAAACATTTAGAGGAATCGTGAAGTGAAAGCAGACATAACTAAATTCAACCAAACATTGATAAGTAAACTTCACTGCTGTGCCAGTAAACTTTAGTTTCCAGTGGTTTAAACGAATGGAACAATATTTAGTTTAAGTTTTGTTAAACAACAGTAATCACAAAGAAAATATATTTTACAAAACAAGACATTGTAACTGTGCCTTGCTAACCAATAATCGCCTCATGTGTGTGAATGGCTTGCTTTTAATCGTATAGTTACACCTGTGGGGTCGGGTTTCCTAGTTCACTACCACTAAGGCATGTGTTCGAGAAATTAATACGTGAAGGGAGGCACCAGTAACTCAAAATCTTCGAATGCAACCCCTGGGCGCAATGGACTCAGCTAGAATGTTCGCTTCTCTGGAAACTTCTGGAGGCAAAACGGTGCGAAAGGTTGCACTTTAAATAACACTCTTTGAATAAACGCAGATGTATGAAAATGCCGTGGTTAATGTATTATATACCAGTGGTTATTATTTCGGTAGTGTGTAATTAATGACTTCAGGAAAATACTTTTTACATCAATTGGAAGCACATATATTCGAAAAAAAAAAGTTTAAGTAAACAAGCGATTTTTATTAAACCGATCTGCTTAGGTGTGCATAAACCATAGAAATTTTTCTTTTCTTTGTTTTTTTATGACTTTTATCTTAATATAAGTTGTTTTCCTATAGAAACCTAGCGAAAAAATTGTTATCGTGCAGTAGTTGGCTGCATCTGCAGTTAAATAAGAAGCCGCAGTTAAAACACTAAGTGGAAAAGATGGCACTATATAGTTTTATGGGAGTAACAACAAATGAAACAACATATTCAGCCATGTTCTGTTTCATGTGAATTTTGGCCCTAAGATATCTAGATTCTATTTTATATGAACCCACGATTCCTGCGAAGAGTGGCGTGTCCTACAAAGATTTAGCAGTTTTTTTTTTTCTATATTAAACTAATATATTTACCGAAATTAATGTTAGTCTTTCAAGTAAGTTTAAAACTACCTTAGAAAAAGTTTCATTCTACCAGACTATTAAATCAGAATATTATATATGTATATATATATATATTGACAGGAACAATAAATCTTTCCAACAAGTTAACCACAAAAAAGGAAAGAATGCAAAATAAGAAAACAATTAAGCACTCTTGTTTAAAAAAACTGCATCTTTAACATAAAACAAACAGCAAAATGTTAATAAAGGTATTAGTTTGCTTATTCTATTGGGCTTGTAAACAGCGATAAACCATGTACTTATGTCAGAGATGCACAAATATTAGAAGACAAATAAGTGTAATTTATCTTTGTTTAGAAATAAATTATTTTAATTGGTTCTAAACTATCATTTTCAAACCATTATCAGATATATCATATTTCATAAGTTGAACATATATTTTTTTTAGAGAAACGTTGCTTAGAACTCTTTAAGTTAAATACGTTCTGACTGTGAAATATATTACACAATTCTTCCTGTATTTTAGAGAGTAAAGTAGTTAACATGAAATGTCATTCGACTTAATAGGTGACATATTTTGCCTGTGCGCTAAAAACTAAGATTTTTTTTAACCTCATTAAATTATTTAACCAGTCATAGAGTTAAGTAAGCTATTAGCATTGAACTTACATAAAATTACCACAGTAAATTATAGGAAACAGTTTTGTGCATAATCTAGGAAAAAGCTAGAATAAAACAGTTTCTCTTTGTAACTAATATAATAATTACTTTTGCTTAGGTAGCAGAAAGGTGGCACATACTTACTGTAGTAGTAATAAATTATTATGAGTAATATTTCTGTTAACTTGAATAAGCAGTTATATGAAGCACGTCTAGTAAACTAATTTAGTAATTACCAAGATTCGATTAGTATGTACTAGAGTAAACCTTTCTGGAACAGGCTTCGGGTCATGTAAATGGCTGGGCCACTATCATCAGAATTAGACCAGTAGATGTCACCGATAAATTGATATTCCACTAGATGTCTACTTGAGACAATGTAGTCGCAAAGTCAGGCATGAAGTATCTGTTGTAAGCTGTCACGTCAGTACATTCCTTCCTTGGTGCCGCACACTGCTCTCGGCATTTCCAGAATGTTGGAAATATTGTCAACCTCTCGCTGCAACCAGCAGCTGTAACTGCGTGTAGGGCAAAATGTGCTGCAAAGAGAGCCTCTTTCCTACACGAGGCCTAAGTGAAAACGGACGGCACTACAGGAACCATTTCTGAAATGTTATATATTTGAAAATAAAGTGTTTCGAGAAAAACGTTTATGTTTTCCTTTCCTACAATACGTTTTATTGCATTAAATATAAAACAATTTATGATTTTATGAGATGCAAACTTCATGCATTTCAATACCATTTCCTTAATTTATCAATAAAATGCCGTTATTTTCGAGAAAATAAACAAATAGGCTTTATAGCGGTTAATAGCTAAAATAGAAAAAATATAGCCATATATAGACATACCTATATAAAAACAACTTTAATTGTGGCGGGTTGAACTTAATTAAGCCATATTTACCATATTTACCATGATTAAGAATAAGAATTGTGCGTAACACCCCCGTTCTCCACTCATGATCCTCATGGTAGTGTCCTGTCAAACACATACGATTTACTCGTTCATTCCATATGGTATGCAATGAGACTGGCTCACTTCTAAACAGCAAATGTTTAATGGATATTAATTGCAACATCAACACCATTATATGTTTATATACAGTAGATGTTCAAAATGTACTTCGTTGGAACCTATGCAGGCATTGCAACTTCTACGCCAATTTTGCCCTACCCTTGTTAAGAGTTTCTACGTTCTGCACTATTTCTAGGGCTACTTCAAACAAACGTGTGAAGATGATCAATGGTAGCAACCTCGGTGTACTACACCTTACTGTATAAAAGTTCGCATTAAATAGTCTATATGACTGAGCTTTGCTATAAGCAAGAAGTTTAACTACATATTCTTCATTTGTAAACACTGTCATAGTTCTGAATGCATTTAACGCATCTGAAGTACTGCCAGAATCAGCTGTTGAACAGCGTGTCGAGAAAGTTGCATGTTACTGTAAACATTAATTGATCTTCCGCTTACATATAACGCCCAATGCGGCGTTATATCCAAATCCTTAATATCATACTGTGGCTAAAAGACTCATTTTGGCAACAAATGGTAAAAAAGACGAATAGCACATCTTTTGTAGCTCTGCCTCGTTATTCTTATCGCAGAAGTAAGGGATAAAGGAATGGTGAAATATTTGCAATCAAACCTTTGACCAATTGTATTTTTATTTATGCAACCATGCACTTTAGAGGAAAATGCTGCAGGAACATGTTTCAGCTTAACGTCAGGAAGCCTGCGCACTCATCCCCTAACACCTTGTATTTGTTACTGTAAGACGTGCAAGAAATCGAAAGAATTTTACTAACGACTTTCTTGCAAAATTGTGTCACACAGAGGACTATTGCTTGTTTGTTTGTTTTTGTAGTAAATGCTGGTCTTCGTATCGAATAAAAATGTACATTTACGACTAAATCTTCATTCTCTATTTACTTTCTCTGCATGTAGTATGTACATATCTAGTGTATAGAAAAGGTATTGTATTGCACCAAAAAATGTAATACCGAGATCTCACCAAAAATATATGTTTTGAGACCATCTGAACGCAAAAACAGCATTTTTAGAAAAAGATCCATGTCTGTGTGTGTATGTGGACAGCATAGCTTAAAAACTACCGTTAAATACCAAGCTTGTAGTTTAAATTTATTATCTTTCAAGGATGCGACACAAAGACTTTCAAGAAAATGCCCCCCTCCAACTATTCTTTACATGAAAACGTTGATGCAAATTTTGTCTTTCTCAAAAATGATTGCAACACTTTTGAGTAAAATACAGTATATTAAAACTATACACGACACAAATAAAATTTATATTTTAAATCCTCTGAAGAGCACTTTATTCTGGTTAATTTGTGCAGAATTTTGCATAACGGTTAAACCGTAGGAGATACACCAAAAATTGCTGCACAAAAAATGTAGAACTCGTGAACACACACAATTTATATCTTATACATTTTGCTGTAGGGTTGACCGCTTCCAAGATATTCGTTGTTATTGGTTTCAATTTTGAAATACTTATACTTTTTTCAGACAGGAAGTGTCCATTTTTCTTTTATTTTATTCCTGGCCAAGCAAGAAAGCCAATTTCAATGGCAATCGCATAACGATAACTTTCCAAACATTTAACTATTGCTTTATCATAGCGCATTCCTTTAGTTTCCTTTTACTTATAAGGAACTAAGTAATCAGTACATTCTGCTAATGCTTTCTCAATTAACATGGTGTAGAAAGAAGAATAATATTTTCTAATAAGTATGTTTGTTGAACAGTAAGAGAAAGTCATGTGAGTGTAACACATCGGGTTTTTTTATTAGCAGTTTCAATCTGTTACGATCCCATACTGTGTATGGGACAGTTAATTTGTGGCTGTTCACGAGACACGTATTGTTCTTGTTTTTGCTTAAGTTCTACACAGGCCCAACCTGCTGGGCACGATTTTCTGTTTAAGTCTTTGGTTAAGATATTTTCATAAATCACCGAATTAAATAGCATATTTTGTCGTAAATGGTAGGGTGTAGTGTTACACGAATCGAAAAGCATGACATGAGCATCTATTCTGATGTGAGCAGCTCTCAGGAGTATTTTAGTGTAACTATAAAATTGACTCATTCCTTAGCGGCGAATGGATGCACCTAGTGATGTATGACGAATACAGCAGCTATTTTACGTGTACCATGAACCAGCAGCTGCATATTGTTATCTGTACAGTTCAGCATAAGGAACATACTCTACACTATAATCAGATAAATATAAAAAAATAAAGCTCTAATAAGTAAACTTAGGTAACATTCTGCTGTTATTGAACTGTGAATTCAAAATGTGTCAGATTTTAAAATACCTATGTTATTGTCTCCAAGTAAGTTTATTTGTATATATCAAGGTAGACTAATTACAAGGATTATAACGATGACAACCGAACAGGATGGCTCCGGCGGTTTCGTCTGTATTCCGATCAGCAGGTTGTGTGCTCGATTTCCGTGGTCGTCCTACCTGACTCATAGATTTATCGAGGATTTTCCCAACTGCCAGCCGAATTCTGCGTAAGTTCATTACCTCCTCCGAATTTTACGGTCCACCATTTCCTGTTCCCATCATTTCCTAATCGTCTCTTTCAGGGCTGAAGGATCAGGCGTCGGTGTTCGGTGGGTTGCGGCTGGGTGATGGTTTATGTATTGCAAAAGTTATTCGGCAGTCGTCGTCGGGAACACTCGGTTGGGACCCGCCTTCGGGTTTGGGGATCGCTCGGTATCCGTATGCAGATTCCAGGGGACGCGGAGGCGTTCCAGCTCGTTAGGGATCCCGTCCATGCTTGTGCCCATCGTCATCCGGATCTGGTCGCCCTTCGAGTCTCTCATCTCATTCCTCCCATACTGGTGTAAACGTAAGAGGCAAAGGATCAAAAGAGTCTACGTCATGTGTCCTTGGGGCTCGTCAGTGTCAAATCCTATCGTAATAACGATTAGACCTGCGTCAAGATTACTTATGTACAAGGTTTGTAAATAAGATATGATCAGTTACACACACTATTCTTCCCAATACTCCTTTACCCATTGTTTCATTTCTATACTTGCTTTGGTCCTATTTTAGCTTTGTATCGTCTTAGTTAGATATTACTTCAATATATAGGGGTAGGTATGACTTACTTTTAAAACTTCAAAGGAAAGAAATTCTGTTAATGTGTTCCCAAAAGGAATATTTTTATAATACACCCTTTCATATGTTATATACATACACACACCATATTAGATATTACCCACTATTTCAAAGATTGAGTGCTTCTTTGGTGAGACTTCTACAAAATGAAGAATCCATCGATCAAATGACACACTGTATGGCTTGGTATTCATTATGCATTTGTTTAGATTCACAGAATAAAAGTGGAGTGGTTTAAGCACAGCAGGGTGTTAGCTAGTAATTAGTAGGCTGTCGCAGATAACAAGGGAAAAGTGCAAGCAGGTGTAAGCTACACGGTTTATATTGCATTCCTTGTCAGCACAGGAAACGGTGCTTTATCTCAGGCAGCCGCTTGGTGACAGTCCTAATACCATGATTTGTTTCAGATTCGTCCCTCCCTTTAACAAGCGACTCAAATGTACAGCTTATCTTACCGTAACACAGGGCTTCCTTCCTTTACTATTTTCCTGCAATATGGATCCTCTCTTAAGAAAGCGAGATGAAACAAAAGAAAATCACAAAGGAAAAATTGCGACAGCGTTCTAGCCCTCTTTCACTGAAATAATTTTCTTTTATTGATGCTGTTATATTTTTACGGCTCCTTTGTATTGCGGGAGCAAATAAAAGAACAGACACGCACAAGCATTTTCAGCAATAACCCCATCTTTTTTGCAACTATTTTTCCATTTGTTCCAGCCAAATATTAAAAGCAACATATCCCTTGTTATATACCTATCTAAATTACATGTTCTGCAAAACCAATGCTTTTGGCCACGGGGAAAACGTATTAAAAGTAACCGTGTCATTGCAAAAATGTATCCGCAGTTTGTAAGAAAAGCTTTACCATAAACTTTACAGAGAGACGGTGTCAGAATCTATTCTAACTTGAATAATATCAATTCACACAGTTTCCATATACCTACCGGTGCGTTCATTGATTTCATCTAGTTTTCTTTAATCCAAAAAATTGTAATTAGTTCTGAGAAGTGTGTGTGTGTGTGTGTGTGTGTGTGTGTGTGTATCTCCTAGAAGTGTTTGTGACCCACCCCCGAAGGGAGAGAATTGAGTACGTGGAGTACTCCGTGGATCATCTACACTGCTAGCAGGAGATAACCAAATTAGTCATCCAGGTGGCGAGTGACCATCTTCGCCAAGTCACTGCCAATATTTGGATCATGGTGACTTGGAGTGTTTTCATTACCCTGCCTGAATAAAAGGAGGATTGCCCAAGCTTGAACAACCCTGGCAAGAACCTTACTGCGCGGTGAAGAGGATTGACGTTTTAGGCTATCGCGTCCACAAACTTCTTGTTGGTGATAGGATATCTGGACCGCATAGACAGATACAACAATGCTTGGGGAGAAGATTAGCTTTAAGTGCGTACATCGGCCAAGATTTAGAAGAGGGTTTGACTGGGTACTCTTTGAAAAAGTTTGCCTTCTGCAGTCTGCTGAACTCTGGAAGTTTGCATTAATGTTTCGCCAGGAAACAGGCTACTATAAAAAGACGGTATAAAATAAATAAGAGTCAGGTACAAAATAGTTGCGAATAATTTACCAGCAGTTTGTAAATCAAAGGTGGAAGGGAGGCTTGCAACGCATTTCAAATAATCAGCAAGCTTTGCTGTGAGCTAATTTGTCTCTTTTTCTTGGTTGAACATATTTTTGATTTATTTTAAATTTACATTTTTAAATCTAAATTTAACGGAAACCCTTGATCGTGGGTACTACTGCAATGTTTCCATTATACATTTGCATGTTGTGTCGGCCTCTTCTAGACATAATATTTCGTAATAGAGAATCCAACAATCATTCACTGCAGTATACTTCAGTTGCTTTTTGTACTGAACGTGAATAAAGAAGTACATGTTTTTTTTGTTTTTTTTTTTTTTTGCTTCAGGCAAATCACCTGCACAGTGTACTACATACTTCCCTCTTTCCACTTTCTTCGAGTTATATTAGGGAGCTAATGAAAACATTACTGATAAATCAGGAATTAAATGGAAGTATTAATTAACAAGCCCAGGCGAGACTAGGTCACACACAACATTTCAGATCAGGCGCAAGAGACTTGTTTTAATAGAAATTAGGAATCAGCTCCCATGGAAACGTGCAGTGAATGCAAGAAAAGAGCACGGAGACATGATGCATGTGGTAACGCTAATCATTAGAACGGTAATAATGGATACGTAGCATTAATTAAATGTATAAAATTTCAATCTGCCCAGAAATGACTTCCAACCGAAGTTAGACAATGTTAGTAAGGAAATTGGCATACCTAGGTAGTTTTAATAGGGACCATGTTGGTCACAGCTCTAAACAATAATTTGAAGAAAAAAGAAAAACATGACAACCACTACAACAGGCCGAGTAGAACCCGACAATATAACACATGAGAAGACCCATGCAGGAAGCAAATGAGCAGTAAGAATATTATGTCTCCAAAGAGCGTCTCACGTCTCGTACAGGAACTAATAATTAGGTCAAGGGACAAAAGTAGGGAGTAGAGGGAAATAATTAATAACAATTAAACTGTCGATACCATAAAACAATAAGAAAATTGACTGAAAACTGGGCAAGAAATACTAAAGGCTATCAGAGAAATCGTTTACATGACCGTATACGCTATCATAGACACAGGATCGAACGTTAAACTATACAGGCACGAGCTGTATTTAAAACAGCTTAAAAGTGCAAACACTATCGGTGAAAATTCTCTCTTTGCTAATGGATATAGGACGTAATAGATTTAAAAGTGATCAGAATATGATGCTATACCTAAGATAAGAGGTGAAAAAGTGCGCGCGTAAGTGACCCAACTGCAGCGCATTTAACGTGTACAGATATCCCGTTATGGGTTATAACAGGTGCAGAAGTCAACGGATCTATTTCAAATTAGAAACCGGCCAGCGAGAAACTTGCGTGAGTAACCTTCGTTCTACGTCTCCGCGGATAAACAAAAGGATTGAAACAAAGGTCGCACACAGCAGTTCTACACTAACCGGTTTTAACTTGAAATAACCCAGTTTAGACCTGCAACATTTTTAACGCGTCAGGTACAGGCTGCTCGTTCCTTCCAGCGAAGATACAGTGAGTTAGTTACACAGGCCACAAAATACTTTATGTTACAATAACAAACAGCTATGCCTCGTTATAATTGCGTTGCTCGAGAATACACAGCGTACAGTTGACTGCAAAGTGTTATGGGTTACTGGTTTACGACATTGCCAGTGTTTTAACGACAAATGCTTATTAATGAAAATTACAGCAATTCAGAAGTAGTAGTAATAGTAGTAGAAGTAGTAGTAGTAGTAGAAGTAGTAGAAGGCAGAGAAGAAGAAGATGATTATCATGATGATGATGGAGAAATGTCGGAATAGAAGAAATACAAGAAACTTAGGTGTAAAGAGTAGTGTAAGCAATAACCGACGTTAAGAGTGAATACATGTGACTGACATCACTGGAAGCTGCAGAAACATGTGAGTAACATCTGACTGCCGTTTCTGCTTATGTTTCTGCTCCAGTAAAGGAGAATGACTCGTATCCAAACTCTCATTTAGAAATGTCATTCGTCAAGAACTGTCGCGCGACCTGTACGGGACAGCTGAGTCACCTGACAGTGTACTCATAGTACTGACACCTTCAGTGCAACTGATTTTAGGAAGTGATATGTTAACGCAACAGACGCTAGAATATATTGATTAGGACAAACGATCACAATAAAAGGAATAAAAACGATATTTCAGTACCATTTAGTGATGTAGAGAAGGATTGTGGCACGCGGAAAGTAGAATTTTAAAAGAGGCAGTTCTTTGTGGAATACGCAAGAGTAGAAGAAAAAAGTATAGTGAACATAATCTCGCGAAACGAAGCGGATGAAACTGTAGAATTATATGGTTAAGGAATACAGACAGTTTCCGACGCAAAGCATTTTATTGAGAATGGTATAGACAAAAGATTAAGCAACGATCAAAGTTCCCAATACATGTAGTTAGTGAGAACTCTTCCATGTATGTTTCAGGTTCCCTCAGGTGAGGGGAAAAATACTGCACAGCAAATATTTGTGCTGGAGAAAGATATTCTAGACAAGATAAAATACAAAGTATATTCCCTGCATATGCTGAATCAGAAATATTAACTTAAATTACTTGATATTATGCCGAGCAATTTCTGTTTTCGGACAAACTGGATGTTACATTACATTTTCGTACGAGTTTGAAAAAGGACATGTTCAGCCAGCCAAGTACAAGAGTGGGGGAATTGCAAGGACTTACAGGAATTCAAAGAATTTTAGATTTAGAAAATCTGATGTGTTACAATCACATGACTTTCGCTACATCTCTGTAACAAATTATTGTTAAAAATAATATTCTTATACACGATGCTAATCGAGATGATCATTAGCAGAAAATGTTCTTATTACTTGGTCCCCTGTAAATTAAACTCCTGCGCAACAGCTCACAAGGGGCCAAGGCCTATAGATCGGCCGCTGTGTCCCCTATCCATGTCCTTCGGTCCACGAAGGGGCGTCATGGATGGTGGTATTGGAGGGTGAGGTGGGGTCAGCGCCTCGAATGCGGTCCTCTCAATTTGGAGTCGCTACTTCTCCATCAAGTAGCTTCTCAATTGGCCCACCAATGGGGTTGGGGGATTTTTTTGAAAATCTTGGTGTCGCAAGTTTGGTATTTAACCGTCTTTTCGTTTTCGTGCTATGCTGCCACAACACACACAGACATTTTACTAATTTTTTTTTTTTGGATTCAGAAGTCTCAAAACATGTATCGAATTTTTGGGTGCAATACAATACCTTTTCTATACACTATGTACATCGTAAGTGTAGATAAAGTAAACTTATTAAAATAACGAGATCCACATACATATTCTACCACGTACTGTGAGAAAACAAATGAGAAACTCAGAATGAATTCGTAGGCGCGACGAATCAATAAGTATAGTAAAAATCTGGGATAATATAGTTGTTGAAAACCATCCAGTTTCATTAAAAATAACCAAGAGAGTTTGCCAATGTAGGAAAAACAGAAAGGTACTTTTATGATGATGATGAACGTACGAAAATTGATTGGAACGGAGACGGAATCATGGGAGAGATCACAACCTAACCTCAACCGAGCTAGGTGCTCAGACGTTTGGACTGAGACTGTCAAACGGGAGGTGTGGGTTCGATACCCGCGGCTCACCTCTCGCAACTATGGGTTTTTACGGGAGTTGTTGCGTGTCACTAGGCAAATGCTGGGAAGATTTACTCTTTCCCCGAACTTCTCGTCTCTTCATTTCATCTCGATTTCACCCAGCTCTCTATGTTTGTTTTTGTTTTATTTGTTTTTTTTTCCTAAACTTTCCATTTTTTTTTTTCCTAAAATTTCTATTGTTTTTTTTTTCTGTTTGATTGCCGTTTTCCTTCTAATAAACATACATAGGTATATACACATTTACAAACATGCAAACACCCATGCCCACGGCGGAACTTGAACCCTCGATCTCAGAGTTTTAAGTGTCGGCAAGGACCGTCCTTCCGTGGTGGTGACTGCGCTCTGGAAATACAGCTCTCGGCGGCCGAATGGCGCAGGAAGTCGTCGGGAGACTCAGGGATTTTGTCAGACCTGAGGCGCGGGCTCCTAGCACTTCCCATGTCGAGATGAACTACGTGGAATACGTTAGAAATCCTCCAAGGTGGCTCTTTCTCCATCGTCCGGGTTCGGCCGCTCTTTGTAATTACTCATCTCATCCTATCCTGCTGGGGTCTGACTACAATACGCCAATGGCAGCAGTGGGGATGCCCCTCCAACCTCGCACGCACGCACTCGCGCGCGCACTCATACACACACACACACACACACACACACACACAAAACCAGGCAGCGGTGACTAGGCAGGATAATACCGCGGTGGTTTGCCAGTGCCTTAGAGATGAAGGGATATAATTACCCATGCCTGGGAAACCGCGGGAAAGAATTCTAATCGCGGAAAATTCCCATGGGTTTACCAGGACGGGTCAGGAGCCAGCGTTATCACTGCGTTCCGGGACGGTCAAAGGTCTTCGTATTCTTATGAAAAAATAGATGACCGTATATATATATATATATATAGTGTGGAGATATTAATACTAATAACACGGTGAATACAATATGGCATCATTAGGGCTATTTAAACAAAGTCCGTGGTATACCTTAAACCGTAATAGTAGGTAAAACGCATTTTGGACAAGAAAATTCCATTAGAATTGGAAAATCTAGTACAGTTGCGAACTAGTATAATCTAAAAGGGTAATATTCAAATGATAAATAACTAAATTAAAAATTGGACATTTCTATAACAAATTGAAATATAAAAATTAAGGATGCTAAACTAATTGCATACGTAAAGTACAGATGTCAAGCATATCATAAATGAATAAAAATATAAAGTTTTGAAAATATGTATGGAACCGTTAATATGTGGAAAGTGATAAAATTAGTGATTAGTAGTAATAGTAATTGCAGAAGGGAGACGTATATAAAAAGGATTGACTCCTATCAACCGAAAACCAACAAATATAATCGTACTAGGGTAAATAAGAACCGTGCTAAAATTATGCAAAATGTTCGATCCCAGAGAAATCCATATAGGGTTTGTTGTAGACGAAGCTGCATCTGGGCGGGTTTCCTTTGGGTCCTACGTTGTCCAGAAGTAAGGTACTACACTGAGCTTCCCATGGTTGCGGATGCAAACCCGGCGGTGGGCGATGGATTTTTCGGGCGTAAAATCCTTAGTATGGCTTCCTATGGAAGGGAAATAAAGCCGTTGATCTCGTGTCGTAGATTTACGACACGTAAAAACATTTCAAGCTTGATAAACAGTTGTCTGAGTAAAATTAAGCGACCTTTAACGCCCAGTATAGAATGGGATGCTGAGAACCTCAGCAATTAAAGAGCGTCTATAAATTAAACTCAGGTTAATCTTTTTCTGGATTCTCTGGTTTCCCCATCCAAGCATTCAACCAATTGCATCATCCACTTCCCCGCTTTTATACCAAGCATGGGGCTGATCACCCATCCAGGACTCTCTTTGATCCAGAGTATCTACTCCTTCACAGGGTGTGGCTCCTGGGCTGGGTGTTAGTCCTACATACAAGGAGAGAATGCAGTTGTATACAAATCCTTATTTAAACCTACAAATAAGATATAACTGGAACTGGAAATAAGGAACGCTAAACGTCGAGGTTAATGGCTATTGCCGAGGTCACATGTTGGCGAAGTCATTGGTCAGGGTTTCATATTCCAGGTACAGGGAGATAGAGTTGCGTTCCTGAGAATTAACCAGCCATTGCAGGTAGTGGTCGCAGCCCATAAGCAAAATGGAGAAAACATTACTATGTCAGCAAAATATTTAAATATGGGAGGCAACGTCATATTGAAGTGAAAAGGCGTGTATATAAAGGACATTATGCGCATTGTTATATGGAATATACAAGATTCTAGTTTCTCAACAACCAACTGCATCATTTATCCAATGCGCATATTGTCGATTACATTTGTTTTTAACAGATTTCTACGAACAGATCCACAAATACGCTTAATATCGATACATACATTTAAATGGAATAGAACACTCATAACGTTATACCTGTGTTTCCTGTCCTATTCATTATTTCATCACTTTAATATCTGTCTACATGTTGCTGATGGAAACACTCATATACCTAGATGTTAGTGTTCATTTAGCGTTATATACCAATAATTTCTTACCTCTTCCGCTAACTGAATACCAAGTTATATTGTGATTGGTTTGGCCCTTCCTTGGGTATTAATCGTAAGGAAATCGTACACTTCACAACGATCGTTTATTTGCTCCTTATGTCTCCGAGTTGTTTCTTAGACCAGTCATATAGAGAACTGATGCGTGCCTGGAGGATGGATTACCTGAAGGTGGAAACCTAACGAGTAAGACACTATTGCAATTTAGTGGAATGAACCAATTTTGCGCGCAAGTGTACGTAGATTCTTGCTAATTTATCTTTGTTAATGACGTGTTTAAAGTACTGATTTTATGAGGTAGGTTTAACGATTCTCATTAAAATACCGTATAGTAAAACTAACTACCATGCAAATAAAATGTACAATTTGAATTTCCTTGAATAGATTCTGAAGTCCTCTTCATTCTGAATGACGTTTGCATAACTGATAAACGTAAGGGATAGACAAAACTTACTATTCAAGAAGTGTAGATCTGTTCCAAACATGGAACTTAGGTCCTATAAATGTTTATTGCGGAGCTAACCATTTGATTTATTCCTTGTTTTGGCTTCAATTTTAAAATACTTATACATTTCTTAAACAGAAGTGGTCCGTATTTCCTTCGATTTACTCCTGGCTATGTAAAGAAGCGCATTTCAATCACAATCACATAGTGACAGCTTTTACAATAGTTGCCTTTCACTTTAGTTTAGTTTATTTGTTTAGTTCCCTTCTACTTATAAGGAACTAAGTAGTAATACCACTTTGCTAGTGTTTATCTTGAATAGCATAAAGTAACGTCTCTAATCATAATGTTTTGTAAGAAGTTTGTTTGCAGAGAAAGTCATATGAATGGAACACATCAGAGTTTTTGTAAGTCTCTCACATACTCCAAAGTTACTGAAGCTGCGTTACTAAGCTATCTAAAAATCGAAATTATATGGCTCTCTATATAAGAAACAGTGTTTTACCTAAACATGGAAAGAACTCTCACATGGATGGCCGAAGCCGTTGAGACGGACTGGTAAACAGGAGGTCTGCGTTCAAATACCGCCAGGGTTATCCTACCTGACAGATTTTCTTGCCCATTTCTCTTCATTTCATTCCATATCAAATTATGGGGAGATAACCTAAACTTTGGCCTGAAGCGTTCCCTTTCCAAAAATTCCTTTACCAAATATCATTTCGTTGCATGTATCTCCAGCTTCCATTACCTGTGGTGCCGCAAGTAGTAGAATTTGCGTTAAATACCAATAATAAAAAAAAACTAGATAAAAGTGTGATTATGCGAAATCGAAACTACGCCTGCTGCTTATAGCAAAAGAGGATTATTCTTATTCCACTAGAGATTTTAGATAACAACGTTTAACACAAAAGTAACCGAAGTTTATCAGTAAAAGCGCCTGATGATGTAGGCCCATTACAAATGAGTGATATGCTGAATGCTTTGCTATATAAATCGTTAACATCACTCTGAGTTGTCTGTGTTTTTGTTACTAAGCACCCAACGCCCGAAGCAAAATCCACGAAACAGCACACTGACATATTCGTGATGCAACTTGTTTTCCTGTCAACCTCAAAATTTCTCGATGCTTGACATAATATATTGTTTATCCTCATAAGTCGATGTATACTGAGGTGTAAAAAAGGTAGCCCATATTGCAACTCAGTTTATAAGTACATAAAAACTAGCTCTTCCTCCTACATTCTTTTTGGAGCATAATTCTAGCTAATGGAATAATGACTGGGTACTTCCTCTCTCCCAGGATAAAGCTGAAATATCAAAGCTTAAACCTTAAGTTATCATGTTGCAATACCGTGTTATTATTGACGGTTTGGTGGCAATAATTCTATCCGTCCGTTCTATGTCGCTGCTGACAACTCTCACGTTTGGCGTAACTTGTCGCGCAATTGCATATTCTTCACCCCTACCTCTATAGGGCTGAATTACATTCTAATTTGTTTAGCCTCTCTTATGTATCGTTCGCAGCTAAACGGCTTCATAGCGGTTGTTTCCATCCCACTTCTTCATTTCACATCGAGTTTGTGTCGATTGTTTCGTTTGTGTGTCCTGAGTTGTTTTTCAGGTCAGTTACATAACGAACTGACACAGTTTGGGTAGAGTCAAGATTGGTTATAATATCTAAACGTGCAAACACTAGGAACAGCAAAACAGTATTCTGATATAGGGAATTGGGACACTTTTTATGCATATACCTATATGTGAAATATAATTTATTTTTCTACTTATAATTAATGACCTTCAGAGAGCAATGTTACAGTTGCCTCTTAAAGACTATGGGAAATGCGTTTATTTATGCTCTAGTTAATATTAAAAGTGGAGTTTTGCTTTGCGAGCAGGCATGTTTGCGAAGGAGGCTGGAGGCAGAATTTAGTAATCCTACACAAAAATAAAACCAATTACCATGCATTACCAATATTAGATACTCTTCAATATTACTCTGTACAGTGTGCAGCTGAAGTTTATATGGAAATGACAGTGTACATTCGGAAAATAAATCAGTTATTATTTTACATTCTTTGTTGTTGGAATTCATAGCAGCGGGCCGAAAAACATGCTCACTTACATAATTATAACTGCGGCGGTTTATAGCCCCACGGTTTGGGCTAAGTATGCGAGGTATTTATTTATCGTATATGATGGGAGCCAAGTATGGAACGTTTTTAATGCTCCACGTTATGTGTGTCAAGTATGTGACTGTTTTTACACCCCGTTGAAGAACCAAGTATGAAGGTGGTTGTGCTCTTACGTTGACAGGTGTCTCTGGACTCACTCCACTACCAAAAGGGTAGATCTCCCACGTACCTTGTTTTGAAGATCCACTACCATTGGTTGCCTCCGGCGTAGCTCAGCCTGCACGAAGATTGACTCACTCGGGTGGTAACAGCAATGAGGGTAGTTTGGAAGTGGTCTTGCGAAATAGTTAGCACACACTTTTACTTTATCTATTAGTTTTATTCCTGACTAGAAGTAAGGCATGTAGGCAAGTACTTTGCTTTACAATCTAACTAATTCTGACTACTTCTAGGAGCTTTCCTGCTTTGACGACGTAACTTGTTGAACTGCTTACTTTCACACCGTATAACAATCTTACAACGACTATGCGCCTTGAACTTAGCGGTGAGTATTCTCGACTGTAATTACACACACATGTCCTTAAGTGACCGGCTGACTGCCCAACATTGATTACGCGTTCATAGCGACTGCGTGTATGTAAGAGTGTTAGAGTGCCCTGGCATACCATCTTCTACTTATATAGTAGATTTACTGTCATGGCTGCTTTCTTTCTGATTGGTCAGATAATAACTCATTTCTGTTCTTCACCCGTTTGCGTCGTCACTTATTCCTCTATTGCACGCATATACACCATAGTACATGACCAACAAAGGAGTTCTTGTTCACAAAGAGCCTTCCCCTTTCGAATAGCCAAGTTTGGTGAACAACTTTGAGCTGTGCTTGCTAGAAGCTAGCTTTTCACTTTTAAATACATTACATGATTAAGAATTAATACTTTTAAATACATTAAATAATTGATAATTGATAGAAATAATAACAATCATAGTAGCGAGGCCGACTAACTCTGAATAATATATAGAAGACTGTGCCAAAAAATAAACAGTTTTGCTATTTTCTCCATTTTCATTTTATAAATATAACATATAAAATATGTTATTTTTCTTGCACCATTGAATAAATGTTTTCTGTAAGGTCGTCCTGTTTCCTGGATTTGTTTAGTAAGAATTCCAGCATTTATGTTATGGCCGTGGTTCTACTGGATGCATTTCCAGGTCATTAAAAGCCCTCTTTACATTAATGGACGCAATGTATCCGATGTATATGGACATGTACATTGTCATCGCAAGAAAGGAGGATGGTATAAACAGGGGTTTCAATTTTCAGTTTGCAGTATGAGCGAGTCGTGTTAAACGCTCTAATTTTAGTAAAGAGTATGCGGAGGAATACACTCTGCGCACTGAGACCTATGTATATATGTTGAAGCTAACACTTCCCGCGAGGTCGGCATGAGGTGGAGGAACCATAGGAGGCCACAGGTCGCAGGGGGAGACCCCCCTCCCCCAGAGACGAGCAGAATTCTTTTCATTTCCAAGTCGATGATCCGTTCCACTGGCGGGCCGCCAGAGAGGGCATCCAAGGGACCCGTTGTTCTTGTAACCAATTAGCATCCATAGGGAGAAAGCTTTCCTTTGAGCATGCATCGGCACTATATGACCACACTACCATACACCATGAACCTGAAAGCACACCCGAATGTTTTATTTTGTTCTGTTTTTTTTGTTTTTTTTTTAAAACAGTAACGGAGTCTGATCAGGACTCCGGTACTGTATCGCTATTTACATTTCCCCCCGTAGGTTTTACTGATTACTGATTTACTGGTTTTACTGTTTCTTTTACAAACATATACACATTGCACAAACATATAACATCCATGCCCAAGGCGGGACTCGAACCCACGATCCCCTGCCCACGAAGCACCAAAGCGAGACGCTTTAGCGAGCGTGGCCATGGGGACCGGCTAATGTTGAGAGGGAAACGGAGTGAAGGACAAATGATGGAAAGGAAAGCGTAATAGGCGAGAAAGCTCCTCAGCATTCGCCTAGCGACCTCGACGAAACCACAAATAGCTTATGGGTCAGAGTGGCATGGTGTTCGGCAAATCGAAAAAGTATCTCCCGAATACGAGTAGTATACGTTAACGCGACACACCTAGCCTGGTTGCAATGTTAATGTCTGTGTAAAAATATTTCAGTACCGAGTATTTATTTTCATGAAGTTTTCATATCACCAATGCCATAGTACATTTTAGGGTAGGATTTTCCAATCCCTTTAATACAGGTGTGAATAAAGAAATTCAACAGGAGTTTCATGGAATAATGACTATACACCCGTTACATAGTAGGAGAATGGTCAACGAAGTACTAAAATGATAATGCCATGGTGTATTACAAGCAGGCAGATAGGTTTTAGCAAGGAAACAGAGCAACCGTGTTGCCGCACGAAGGAGGGGAATGACAATGGGGATGATGAGATGGCTATGAGTGGGTCGGAAACTCCCGGGTGCGCCAAACTCCTACCTACCGTAGTAAAGCTTAACTGCATTGCATTCTTGGTAATTGACTGGTTCTGATTTAAATTCGTTTATATTCGTTCTTTGACCTGATAGGTCAAGTTGGACGATCAATGAAATAAGTGAAATGAAGCTCAGATGATCCTGTGCATTGTGATTAGAGTTACCCGACATTTATCTTCTAACGATAACGAAAAACCGGTCCATGGGTAACTAGCGAGAGAAACCTTCGTTTTGCTGCTCTCAGTGAGCGCGACTCATCTCGCCGTCTCCAGGATAAGCAAGAGGGGGAAAATGAAGGTCGCTCCGCCAGTTCCCCACTTACCGGTTTTAATTTGAAACAGCCCTCGTTGAGTTCTGCAACTCTTTTAATGCACGAAAGAATAGCTGCACAATTCGTATACGGCGCATTTGGGCCATATGGTAATAAAAAGTAAATGAAAAAAAAATCCACTATACTTGATGTGATAGGAACAAACTTATATAACTCTGGGACTGAGGAGATCCATTTTCATTTAACAATATGTTTCCTACTTTATTAATGAGCGGTAATGATTAGTGGCAATTAATTAATGCCTTAAAATTGCTCTTCTATACTGCAAATGTGTGGGACATAGTTGCAGATATTTATAGTTGATAATATTTTAATAGTTTTGCTTTTCGTGTTTAACTTTACGACTCTATGTTGACCAGAAATAGAATTTAATACATCTGAATGGCCTATTGCAGTATTCGCTTTCAGATTATTTGTTAACAGATCAGTAAAGATTTAAATATGTTCACTGCGTTAAGCGAACATTATCAAAATAACTGAATGAAATTCTTTCGATTTAGTTTTTTAAGGCATACACATATCATCCCATATATATTAATTTGTACCATTAACTACATATAAAAGAAAGGAAATAGTTTAGTCTGTTTACAGTCAAACTGTTAACGCACTTGCTTAAATTGTTGTTTTCTTTACATTATCGGTTCCACAGATTTATTAGTACTGAAATTTAACTTTAAGGCCTATCAACGTAGAGTGCCGTAGTGTAATATGTTACAGAGTGCACGGCCGCGCCGTGGCCGAGTGGTTAAACCACTCGCCTCTCACCTAGACGGCCTGGGTTCGATCCCAAGCGACCGCACGTGAGATTTGTGGTGGACAAAGCGGCGCTGGGGCGGGTTTTCTCCGGGTACTCCGGTTTCCCCAGCCATCTCATTCCACCGGTGCTCCATCATCATTCATGTATTATCAGTGTCACTGCCTGTGGTGCCATAAGTAGTTAAAGCGGGCGTTAAACACTACCAAAAAAAACCAAACAAACAGAGTGCACAACTTGTTTCTTCAGGGCATCAAATTAAATTTCTGTGGTGGAGTAAACGCAAGAATCCTGCACATATAACCTACTGGAGGGTCTCCTAGGTGTGTTTTATTCAAATAAAAATTTTATGGCAGTGCTACCGTGTATCCCAGGAAGTAAGTATTGCTATATTTTGCGGCAGTTAAGCCTCAATTGGGAGTAAACCAACCGGAGTAAGACTTTCTCTATATCCTAATAGATTGCTAATGAGGTCCTTCAAAAGAAGGAGAGCTCAAGAAACTGGCTGAGGTAAAGTGTTCCTTTCTTTCTTACTTCCTTTTTACACGACCCTGCTTCAGCTAAAACCTGAATAAGAACTTCAAAGAGGATAGAAGAATAAGCTAAGCACCAAGAAATTTAACCACTTAAAAAACGCAAAAGAGAAAGTGTAGCTAGTCTCTGTCAGTCAAGAAATGGAGGGGAAATATCATTTCTACCAGATTGCAAAATATGAACATAACGTAAGAAGTATGCAAAATGAAGTGACACTCAGAAAACTGATATATTGGACACAGATTATGGCGGCTATTTTGTAAGCGTTTAGAAACAAGCCGTAAGCGAAACTACAACCCTTGCTATAACAGAATTGCAGTAAAAGATGTCCTATATAAACCATTTGTTTCTCCCACACCAGACTATGTAGGACAGAAGTTGGAGAGGTAGAGTCAGATTGAAAAATGCAATGCCATAGCCAGGATTTGAATCATTGACCTCCTGGTTTTGAATTCTGCAACTCATTTGTGGAGTTTGTAAGTCGCCAGGAATGTACGACATCTTAAAATGATTTGAAAGAGCCTTATGGTTTACCCTGAGAAAACGCGAGTGAGTTGGAGAATTTAGTGCCATACAGGTATGTTGCCATTATGGCTCAGCGGTCATAGCAACTGGACGAAAACCTGGAAGTCCATGGTTCAAATCCAGGCTATAGCATTGTATTTTTCAGTCTGATTGTACCTCTCCAAAATGTCCTATATATGTCCTATAGACATTTAAGGGGATGGTTTTAAGTGCCCATATCGACAAATAATAACTGCGAATGACGTAATGATACACAGGTGGCTTGTGATTGACGTATGTTATCGCGTGCCTAACTCTCGCCAAGGCGTCCCGCTTTGGTGCTTCGTAGCGCTGGGGAGTGTGGTTCGAGTCCCGCCTTGGGCATGGGTGTTATATGTTTGTGTATATGTGTGTGTTGTAAAAGTAAGAAAACAGTAATAAACAGTAATAATATGGCAAAATAAAGTAAAAAGGAAAAAAAAAAAAGGTAAATAAAAGTAGGGTATACAGTGCCGGAGTCCTGATCAGATTCCGGTATTGTATTTAAAAAAAAACTCACAATTCTCTACGGGATAAACTAAATACTGTCTTCTACCGGCATGGTGAAAAATTTTATAATCAACGACCTTCTCAAAATGTTTGTCTTTATGAATAAAAATGTATAATTTATTAGTTTACTCAGCACACGTCTTGATTGCACTCACTTGTGACGATTTTCTCTCTATCAGTCTAGGTGACTAGGTGCTTGCTTTGATCTCAAGGTCGCGGGTTCAAACACGGGTCGGACCGATGATTTTTAGTATGCTAAGAGTATGCTAAGATATACTGGAATGTTAAAAGAACTCCTGCAGGACCAAATTTCGGCAGCCAGTGACGATAATGTGACCCAGCGTTGTTAACAAATAAACACCCACGGATTATATGCTACATTTTGGGTTGCTCTCTGCTCATTCCAATGTCATTTATAAACGACTGACGTGAGCTGCATCTTCAGCACCACCTGGCTTCTTGTGGGACAACATCACCATCCCAGGGAATCAACCTCCAGATCTCCGGATGTTTGTGACTCCTGAGGGCATTCAGTCCTATTACCACATCCTCAAACACACTCACGACGAATACCCTCAGGCTCTCGGTTCTTTCTCTCAGTGTCAAACTCAGTGTTATAGGTGATTGCCTCCTTCAGAGTTGGCACGCTAATTTCAGTTCTTATTGTGAGCTTGGATGCAAAAACTGTATGCGCAGAATTTTCTTGGGGGAGATGTTTAACGTACGTATTTTATTTTGAGCATCGCTGATTTATTTCAATATTTTCAGTATGCTAACTAACTGTAGCTTTGTCCGAGAACTGGGCTAGAAGTGAGAGAAAGCAAAGGTTCACAGCAGCATGGTACCCAATCTTTACTGATGAAGTTCGTCTATCAACTAGACGACCATCTCAAGGTCCAGTTTGTTTGACGTCCGCTATATCTCTCACAATGTGGAACTGGTTCTAAATATACCCATACTAACAAGGTCCAGTTTGCTTGGCGCCTGGTGTATCTCTCACATGGTGGGACTGATTCCAAACATAACCATACCAATAAGGAGCAATTTTCTTTGGGCATGCTGTATCTCTCACATGGTTGGACTGGTTCTAAATACACCAATACTAACAAGGGCCAGTTTGCTTGGCGTCTGCTATATCTCTCACATGGTTGGACTGGTTTTAAACACATCCATACTAACAAGAACCAGTTTGCTTGGCGTCTACTATATCTCTCACATAGTTGAACTGGTTCTAAACACACCCATAATAACAAGTACCAGTTTGCTTGGCGTCTGCTATATCTCTCACATGGTGGGACTGGTTTTAAATACATCCATACTAACAAGGACCAGCTTGCTTGACGCCTGCTATATCCCTCAAAATGTGGGACTGCTTCTAAATACATCCATACTAACATGGACCAGTATGCTTGGCGTCTGCTATATCTCTCACATGGTGGGACTGCTTCTAAACACATCCATACTAACAAGGACCAGTTTGCTTGACGCCTGCTATATCCCTCAAAATGTGGGACTGCTTCTAAATACATCCATACTAACAAGGACCAGTTTACTTGGCGTCTGCTATATCTCTCATATGGTAGGACTGCTTCTAAATACATCCATACTAACAAGGACCAGTTTGCTTGGCGTCTGCTATATCTCTCACATGGTGGGACTGTTTCTAAATACATCCATACTAACAAGGACCAGTTTGCTTGGCGTCTGCTATATCTCTCACATGGTGGGACTGTTTCTAAAGATGTCCATTCTAACAAGTGTCAGTTTATTTGGAGCGTGCTATAAGTACATCTCTCACAAGTCGTCGCGGATACTACAACAAGTGCACAAAGATATCAGTCAGTAAACCCTATGGACTAAAAGTACGTTTCTTAAACCACGAAATAAAATTGCTACACGAATTTTATTTAATACAGAAACTGGTTATTTATAGAAAACAGCAGAGTAACAGATATCTACCAATAAAGCAGTATAATAAAATGAAGTGAAAACTAAAGTCATACCTATATAATTAACACTTTTTTCCTTTATTTACATATGCGTAATCCAAAATCTCCATAATTGTTTCTGAAGTTTTGATTTTATAAATAGGCTGCAGATGTTCTTAAGCATTTATTTCTTGTGCTTTATAGAGGGAGATTATTTTTCGTTTAAATGTAAGCACCTTGACTTCACAGAAGAATAAGATAAGTAAGTGTAAACAAATGAAATTCTCTCAAAAATAAATGTTGATTAGTTCACAATATAAAGTCGGTGCTTTTCACGTACACAGACGGGCATAAAAAGGCCCAGAGGGCCTGCATAGGTAATTCCGAGAATCGATAACACCAGATATATTTACTGCGGATGTTTAATGAAACTAATAACAAATATGTTTCGAAAGAACTGCCTCTTGTTAAAGATGAATCATCAACTGTTGGTGAATCTGAATGCCTGGCATTAAATCTGTCTTTTCCAGCCGTCTGATTTCCGACCGTTCAAATTCTAAAGAATTACATCTGGCGCTAACGATAGCAGCCTTGTTGCATATGCTGACTTTCAGAGCATAAAGAATTTGCCGTTGTAGGCAAACTTTATTTTCCTAGTAAACGTAAGAAGTTTACATTACCGTGAGTCGCTAAACCGTTAAACGGCGAATCCCTTTGGAATCGCTGCCAAGTGAGTGAGGAGTCAGGTACAGTATTTAAGCACTATGGACTGCTGATAACACTCGTGACAACTGCGTAGTCTATTCTCATTATTTTCGGCTAACAGCTAACTGTATCAAGCGATACCCATCCCCCTCCAACAAGCCTTAGACGAAAAGAATACGAATGGACTGTAAGGAGCAGAACCAATAACGAAATAAGCGCTCTTTAAACAAAACTAAGTCCTACCTATATCATGACCTCCACCCTCTAAAAGATTTTTATGTTGTAGGTTGAAAAATCCTACATTTCACACTACATTTCAGATGAAATAGTTTACTCCTTAACTTGCAAATTTAACGGTATTCTGTTTCCTCTATAATTGTCAGAATTTCCCTCATGCTTTTTCTAGCCTTCTGATTTCTGACCATACAAATTCCAAGGAACTACACCTAGCGCTAATGGTTTCTATTTTATTTAGTTTCAGCGGAACATCTAAGGGCGCTCATGATTCTTACATCAAGCTAATTTATTTATTTCATAGCTCATGAGAATTATAGTGTGTGCCGTATTCGTTGATTTCAATATACGAAATTATTTTGGCAATTACTTCTCGATTTTTTTCATTATTTATTCATCAAAATATTGTAAATTTTATTCAGTAATAATTATCGTGTAACAGAAATATGTAACTCTTTTCCAGGCTTAAAAATGGTTATAATGTTACTTGTTCATCTGAGCATTCTTGAATGTTTGTTGCGTATCTAATAGCTATTTCACACAGTGTTAATACCAATGACGAAATTTTTGGTAACGTTATTCGTTTAATATCTGCATCGTTTGAATCTAGAACTACACGTTAGTGAATCGTAAATAATAAAAAATCAGAAGCTTATTTACATGATTCTTTTTTCCAAACTGACGTTAGCACTAACCTTAACTATAATTTATTTGGATAGTATTTCGATCAATCTTTCTTATATTAACCTGTAGACATTACAGTAGAATCAGGCTGAAACGTCCAATGCCACAGCCGGAGGTTTTCAGTCTGATTCTACCTTTCCAGCCTTATCCTACAAATGGCATATGTGAAAGAACAATGTGCTACAATTGAGGACATTGAATCTTCAGGAACTTGAATTACAATTATTAGGAAAGTAAACAGTAAAACTTAAACCTTGTAGATGTTATGTAGTGTGGGCACAATGCTTTTTAAATATGTGTTTAACATCATACTATATCCAACATTGTGTCATTTCAAGCCCGGCATCATTTCACAGAAAAAAATTCGATATGTTTCATTCGCATAACTTTCTCTATCACTTCTGCAAACAAACTATTCATACAGAAGATTATTCTTTTATCTTCATCATGCTAATCAGGATAACCATTACTAGAAATGGTCCCATTGCTTAATTTTTGTTTATTTATTACTTTCCTCAGTTGAGGGCTGCCTTGTGGACAAAGTGTAATTTAAAATAATTTACAGTGATACAAATAAATTATATAACTAATTACAGAAACCGTACCCAATTAGTAGCAATAAACTTCAAATTTAATATAAACAACTATACCAATGTTCTACGCTACACTATTAGATAAGTATTATATTACAACTAGACGGGAAATAAGAGAAAAAGTAGGCTAAAGCGATAGTCAAACCTTTCAATAGCAGTCGCTATGCGATTGTCATTGGAAGTTCCGTTCTCCTTCTATGGCCAGGAGCAAAACAAAAATGAAACGGAGGGCTTTTCCTTTGCGAAAATATTTAGGCATTTTAAAACTAAACCCAATAACATGGCATATTTGAAATGGTTCACTCTAGAAAAAACTGAACCAATTTACTTTTAACGACATCTTGTGTCTTGTAAGTTTTTCTTTCTCCTATTTCTTAAGGTGTACCAATTATGCAAACATTCAGAATGAAGAGATATTCAGAATTTATTCCCAAGAAATTCAGGGTATTCATTTTATTTATATTTACCTTGAATATGGTCATTTTAATGAAAATCGCTACAGCCGTATTTTAGAAAATCACAAAAGTGTTCTATGTAAGAGTATTTTGGGGTGGAAGGAATTTCCTGAAAACTTCAAGTTGCATCCCTCAAAGATACTGAACTTAAATACGGAGTTTGGTTATTTCAGCGACTTTTGTTTTTTCAGCTATGCTATCCAAAGACAGACACACATACACTAACATTTTTAATTCCTTTTTTTTTTTTTTTTTTTTTTTTTTTTTTTTTGATGCAGGTGACTTCAAAACATGTCCGGTGAAATCACGGTATTTGACTTTTGGGTGGAACAAAATATATTCTGTATCTACTATGTGCGTTATCCATATGTGCTAGAGAAAGTAATAATTATTATACCTTTGAAATAGCGAAGAACTTTTTATTTCATTTTCTAGGTACATTTTTGCGCTATGAATTGCCATCCCTATTTAAATGGCAGGCTTCTATATCGATGCAAGGCACTTTCTTCTGAGCAATTATATTTTAAGGTTTGAGCCATTTTTCCTTAAATGGTTTTTCTGATATAAATTATCTATTTTTCATGAATTATTAAAGATAAATTAATGGTACTTTAAAATAAAAACCAATACCCCAATTATGTTATTGATATAGAGATGGGAATAATATCTGCCAATGGTTTTGGTTTCCAATGGTATTTTATTTATTTAATATTGGTAGAATCCTCTTATCGCTGTTCTCCAAACCACCGTTGTAATAATCTCTTACTTGATTGAACAAAGTATGGGTAGAAAATTAAGCATTTTAGTCGAGTGGCTCGAAGAAACTCCTTAGATGTGTCTGTCTCACTGACTTGATGTCAAAAGTCTGGTACTCAGAGCCTAATCAATGAATGGGGTCGGCTTTCACCTTATTGCAGGAGTAAAGGAACGGGAGGCATAAGAAAAACATTATTTGGAGAGGTTGGCTGAAATTGCCTTGTAAACATTGTCTTCCTCATTATGTATGTCGTTTGTAAGGAACAGAGAACATGGACAACAAAAGGAAATGTGTTGCCTTTATTGACTACGATTATAACGCTACGAAGCTTGTATATGCCGTATCTCCAAAAACAGCATCAAACTGTAGGAAGGAACACTACGGACAACTTTAGCATTATAAACAAAAGAAAAACATAATGGTGTGGAACAGACTGAGTCATACAAAGTGAACCATGTAAGACTAAAATGTCGCAAGTTTGCATTGCTTGAAAAGTGCTGGCAAACATCTTTATATTCATTTCCTTGTAAACTCTGACAATAAAATTTATTTAAGATAATAATCCGAAGCAATAACTGGAAAGGTAGAAAAAATATAAAGTTCGGTGCCATGAGCACTTTCGCACCACTAATCATCGGCTTTCCGTGCGTGAGCGTACACACTTTTATTCCAATTCTATTTTTTCAGCCTACGAGAGAACAGTTAATACCACTGAATTCATTAAATTTTCTCAACGAATCAAAAACTGTCCTGGACACTAATCTTTGGTGCACATCCACCATCGAGGAAACAGGATATGTCAGTCTAATTTCTTGTTAGAACCAGGTAAAACCATGGATAAGAGAGGAGCTGCTTCACTAATTCCTTAAACTAACGCGCAGCTCATTATAACGGCAAGTTTTTGCACCAAATATACTTACACGCATTAAGTTGGTTATGTTTAAAACTGAACTGAGAAACTTAATGAAATGTGTACAATTAAGAAAAAATCTATTTTCCATAATCTATTTTAACTTAAATATCTAAAAAACTACAACACGTTTCATCTAAGACAACAACTATAGGTCATTTACATGCACATTATTTCCTAAAGCTAGAAACTAATTTAAGGAAATATAGGGATAACCGTATACAAATAAACTGTATATATTTTGCCAGTAGGGGTCATGGAATTCGTTCTGAAATAGAATACCCGCGGAGCCTATCTCTGTCGGAAGATACAGTTTTTTTTTTTTTTTTTTTTTTTTTTTTTTTTTTTTTTTTTTTTTTTTTTTTTTTTTTTTTTACTTTCTACAGCATCATGGAACTTCCAATATTTCTGTTTTAGTCGTTATGAGCATGTGGCGGTGGTAATGCATCGTCTACGTATGGCATTCCTACTATTTCAAAACATGTTGATGCTAAAACGATTCAAGTGTGATTAATGTTGAATAGTTAATGCTGAAACTGGTTTGTGCATGTGCGTTTAAGTGGATGTTTGTAAATAGATGTTATATTATTGATTTCAAAGCCAACCTGTAGCCTTTTACAACCGGTTGCTGCTGAAGTGCGTTATTCTTTACCTCAATGGAAAATTAAACATGCTAGAAAATGGTTTGATGCAACAAATATTTTGCACTGCTAGGTACCCCATCATTGCACTTTGTGTGTAATTAAATGACCAGCCGTGCGGTAGGAGCCTCCAATGACCGTTTATATACACATCACGCGTTTAAATATTATACATCAATATGTGCTTCTGCGTAGCGAAAAAAAAAAGACTATAAAATTCCCACAACTTAGGATGTACTTTTTACACGGTTATAAACTCAAAGACTAATTAACTAAATACACAAAATTGGTTTAAAGTCAGAGACAAACAAATTAAGGAACATCTGTGACAAGCATTTTATCTTCAACAACGACATTCAATATGTGATAGAGAGAACTACTAAAGTGATAAACATGTTATCCAAATCTCCAAAACCGGAATGGGGTTTTAAACACCAGGCTGTAAAAATTATGTATAAAGCTTCAATTCTACCATTACACTCTTATGTAACTCCACTATATCCGCTGAAAGAAAATACAATGCAAATAAGTTCATAAGAGTAGACGGAGGACAAACTAACATTCAACTAGCTAAAGCATTCAGGACCACATCTACGGAAGCACTCTCCATTTTAACAAGTCTTACACCATAACACTTAAAAAATAACGGAAACGACAATTAATACAAACTGTTAAGAGAGGAGTCTAATAAGAACTTATATAAACTAGTGTTATATAAGAAATGGCCTCATCTAGTTGACATACCAACAGTAAAAGAAATAAACCTATATAATAGAGCCGGTCAAGTCAGCTTTCGGTCTAGCTCGTTTCTCGCAGCCAGTAGATGCAGCCGAACGCATAGCTGGAATGAGAGAGGTTGACCAGCGGGAGTGCGGGAGTCTCGAGAGTCTTGATTCTGTCAAGAATTCTGAGTCTCGCTGATAGCAAGACTGGCGTGTAATGCGCGGTAACTCGTCTAATCAGTCTTGCAAGTTGTATTATTTCATCTGTTTAAATGATTTAAGATTTAAATAGCCTACCAGGATAAAGATGATATTTAAATAACCCACACCAGGGTAAGGGATGGTAACGAAACGTGGCATCACAGAATCTGCAGATATGTGTACGTGGTTTCCACTTTTATTAAAATAAGTGTATATATTTTATTACTCCTAAGACTTTTATGTTGCAAGAAGTAATTCTATTTTCGGCTGTAACCTGAACATATTTATACTTAGTAACACGAAGTATAAGTATGTCATTAACGATTAATATCAGGGATTCAGCCCGTTTACTGTGAACGCATTTGGGATAAATGTACTGTTAAATGATGAGTAATCTTGTACTATTATTTGCGTCTGGATTTTTAGCTTTTTATAAATGTAGTTTTAGACTTTTATTAACTCTTTAGGTTTTTAAACAATTTTCTTAGCCTTCTAACAATGTTCCTAGCCTTTTTTTTTTCTTTTCTATTTTACTTTCTCCACAAGTACTATGTACATAGTGTATAGAGAAAGTATTGCATTCCACCCAAAAAACCGATACAGAGATTTCACCGGAAATACATGTTTTAGGGTTCCCTGTATCCAAAGAAGCATTTTCCGAAAAAGGTCCGTGGTGTGTGTCCGTGTGCCCGCGTGTCTGTGAACACTATAACTCAAAACGAAAAGTCGGTAAAATACCAATCTTGGTATTTAAGTTTAGTAACTTCCAGGGGTAAGACACCAAGATTTTGAGAAAATCCCCCACCCCAAACTACCCTTTACATAGAAAACGTTTCGAAAATTTCGTTTTTCTCAGAAATGGCTCCAACGATTTTGTTTAAAAAACTGTATATCAAAGATATTTATATGGTAAATAATATGTATACCTTGAATTTTCTGGGAACAGTCTCTGAAGACCTCTTTAATCTGAATGAATTTTGCTGAATTTTACGTAAATGGTAAACCTTAAGTGATAGACAAAACATATTACACAAAAATGTAGATCACGTTAAAATACACAATTTATGTCATATAGGATTTTTTTCGTGGAATTGACCATTTCTGAGATATTCCTTGTTATTTGTTTCAGATTCAAAATACTCGAAACTTTTCTCACTCGGAAATTTGTGAACTCCTGGCTCTGCATAGATACGGATTTAAACCACACGGCGACCAGCTTTTAAAAGATTTGGCTATCGTTTGAGCCCATTTTCCTTCTACTTACAAGGAAGCAAGTAATTAAGACAATTTCTGCTAATGTTTTATCTGGATTATTATAAAGTAGACAGAGGAATATGCTTTTTACTGTAATTTGTTACAGAGATGTAGAGTAGGTCAGTTGAGCACATCAGATTTTTCTTTGGTAGGGTTTTAAACAATTTTCCTACCTATTTAAGGAAGTTGACGACAAACGCTTTTATAACATAAAATAGATAAATATATGCAAATTATTTTACTTCACGGAAGCATACTATTAATATGTGCCATAATTAAAGGTACACAGTATACTAATGCTTGAACACTTTGAATAAAAGCTTAACATGTATTTTTAATATATCACATTTAAAACAAACTTCACATTTCAGTAATTTTGCTGTACACAACTAGCCACATTTGCAAATTTTCTGTTGTTTTTTAATATATTTTTATTGGTAGAAAATATCCTTCACATTCACAAGATGTCGCTGGCGTATATCTCATACATGCAATTTCTATACCAAGATAAACATCGTAATACATCATTTCCCTGGTTAACCCCACATGTACACTCAAAACAAAACAAAACGTATTGTTATACAAAAATTGTAATTCAAATGAATTGAAGAAAAAATGGATGCATTTTCAACCAACGTTAAAGAAAATTGAACTGAATAAAACAAGTTTAACGAATTCTAAGTTTTAGTGTCCCATTTATTTATTTATTTATTTATTTATTTATTAGGTTAAATAAGATTCACACACTAGCATCAAACGGCTTGAAACATAAAAGTACTTCGAAACTTTCTAACCTACTTATAAGGGAAAATATAGGTTAAAACCTGAAAATGCAGGCCCTGGTTATTACGTAACCAATTTGTACTACGGATCATACGTGAACCTACTTCGTCTGTAGTTACGAGAATACTCGAGTGAGCACTAGTTCTCGATATACGTTGCCACGCTCTCGAGAAGTGGCGTGGCTTACGAGTAACGAGCGAAAGTGGCACGGGTTTTTACCTCCTCTAATATATACCATTGAAATGTATACATATGACAGTAAAACTGAAGAAAAAGCTGGCTGTAGAGTAGTAATCTGTTATATTAATAAATTTAAATATGAAACGCAATACAAATTAAGCAAAAAATACTCCAACAACCAAGTGAAGCAATTTGCCATTTTGAAACCACTGCAAAACGTTCAACATATACAACTCCTGAAGAGGTTAACAAAACTGCAAGCAATATAAACAAATAACAAAATTACAGTAAAATCGTTATATAAATATAAAATGCACAACTACTTAATATAAATAATTAGAGCACAGTTTAGAATGTTAAAAAAAAAAAAAAAAAAAAAAAAAGGAAAATAAAAATAGCATGGGTCCAAGCTCACAGAAGGAAGCAAGAAAATAAAATCGCCGACAAAATGGCTAAGAAAGCAACTGTAAACGAAGAAGAATATTGCTATAATAGAATTTCAAAGATTACCATTAGAAAAAAAAAATAGGACTTGAAAGTTTACAAAATTGGAAAAGGCAATGGCAAAGAACCAGTGGCTAGGATACAAAAACTATTGTCCTACTATTTCAGAAAGAATGAGATTATGAATCAATTTAACGGTAGCTCTTACAACTAAGCTGACAGGATATTGAAGGCAAATTCTACATAACAGATTTTAAACAATAGAAGATCCAAACGGCCCATAAAACGGAAGAGAACAAACACAAATCCATGTATTATATGGATGTAGCAATTATAAGGAGGAAAGGAAGACATTCAAATGAAAAATACTACAAGGAAGAGGAAAATGGACACCATCTGAAATAGAAATTGTAAATAGTTATTTTAAAGAATATGTTTATTTTGTAAATGTTATTGTTTTTAAAAGGCATAATATAAATACTGTGTAAATTAATTAACAATATAATTATTAACATTTAAAACCCAGATTTTTATTATATCAATAGCATGGAAGGATATACCAAACATGTGAATCAATGAATGGATGAAAAACATGTTACATTATATTTTGTAATTTATTGGTGCCCTGAACTCTAAACCTATAAGCGTATATAAATTATTCTATATATACTTGATGTTGATAAAATGTCATTCTGTTTGTTTACGAAGAGTACTGACCGAATGTAGATCAGCGGACAGAGAAAGGTATATTTCACACACTGATAATTTTATTAGTAACTACACTTTTGTGACACTTTCAACTACTGAGTGTACACTTTAACATGTGCCATGACATCAGTGTCTTGAGTCAATTTTTTTGAAGTGAGCTTCAGTTCTAAGGTGAACGACGGAACGTACTACTTTTGTGGTGGAGAAATTGCTTGGCAATCGCGGCGTTCAATCCGAAGAATACTAATACAATGAACACATTAAAAAGGTAGGCCAAACAGCATGCCTCACAATTTCATACGCAGAATCGTAGAATAAAATAAACAATCAAATTTGTTAAACTTTCTCGCATAAACATACACCTTCCATTTATTCCGCCCTGAGAAAGCTTTTTTTCATATTTGGAGAAGAAACTAAAGAACCCTCTGTTAGCAAATTTATGTTGGCTTACGCTAGCGATGAAAAAAGTACCTCGTTTACAGCTTTTGCGGATCCTTGAAATCCACCAAAGACAAATGTGCGAAACAAGTTTTGTTAGAACACATGCAGTATAGAAAGCAATTATTTTACGATCTGGAAATGTTTCGTGTTCAGAGTGCATGTCTGGCTTATCAAGCAACTTCTCCAACACAGAAGGCAAATGCCGCTAAGGAAGTGCATAACAGGCGGATTGAATTCTGTATTCAGCGGCTATACAAATGACGTACATGTCACGGCTCACCGTAACGGCCAGTATAATTCCACTTTTTTTGGGAGGGGGGGGCAGGAATAAAGTTTATAAGGATAACAGTTATATAGGATGTTTGGGAAGGATAAGGGAAGAGCAGAGAAAGGATGTTATACTGTGGTGACTATTTAATGGGAGAAATGAGTGGAGTGAAGCCCGGTTCCGCCGAAGCCATCCGGGTGTTCGTGAGTGACTACTATTTTGATCAGAGAATCCGATTATTAATTCTTTGATGACCGGGAAAAAGAGTATAAGTCAAAAAATACACTTTTACAGGAGAGGGGTTTAAAGATTTGAAGAGCTATGCCAGATCGGCGATTGTGTATATTTTAATTTTTATACTTTATATTTGCATACTGAAGGTCAAAAAACACGATTTGTAATGAAAGTTGAATAAACAATGCAAATTGGTATTAATATTGCCAAATTATGTAAAATTTTAGGAATTATACTGTTTTGCCCAAACATACATTCATACTTAAACTACATTGATCATACTGCATAATATCTGTGTTAGTAGAGAACACGTGTAAAATAATATTGTTAAGAGTCAAGTTAGTTTTTCTATTATTAAAAACATTTTCCAGTACTCTAAAAATAACTACATTTTCTTCATGTCATACTTTAAATGAATGGTACAAAAAGTATATGTTAATTTTAGAATAATAAGCATATTAAGTTTAACTGGCTATTTTGTTACAACAGTAATATACATTTTACTCTCTAGGTCTATAAATCTACAGAACTTAATAATCTTCTTCGTTTTCAATGAGGTCTGTGTCTTCATCTGAAATATTGCCTATCTTCAGCGATCTGTGGGTCGTGGAAAATAGGATCAATGAGAGGCAGCAAGTCCATGAGATCCTTCTTTTTCTGCTTTGATAGGGAAAGAGTGTCCATATACAATGGCATCGCCTTTAACACTGGGTTACCATTTCCACGGCGGAGAAAACTTAATATGTTGAAGTCCTCATTCGGATCTAAGCTTGTTTTGTACAGCACTTTTCCAGGATTATTTCTATGATACCGTAACCATTTTGCATCATGCCAGATCAATTTCTCTCCGTCTTCATTCTTCTTTCTCAGCACCAGCACTGTTGTCAAGAGTGATTGAAAATCCAAAAAATCTGAGTGTTTAACTTCTTCCTTTTTCCAACAGTCTTAACTAGCTGGATCCAAACATAAGGGTGGGAAATTAGCACTTCTAATTTCTTCTTCTGCTTTTCGATTAGTCCATCGTCAACGTCATATTCCATGTGACTGTGGCCACTATGAACTTATATTTAACTTGAACTAAATTTCTGTTACTTTGCATCGAAAATAGAAACGTAGAAGACACATGAGAATTTTTGTTCTGATCTCCGCAGGTATCTGCATATAGAACAATGTGAGTTACATTTTCAGGAAGTGAAGTAATGCAGTTATAAACACATGTAGCGATCTGATTGTTTCTTCTTCCACCTTCTCCTTGTCGCCCTCCGTGGTGTAATGGTTACCATGCTGACTTCATATACCCAAGGTCGCGGGTTCAAACCCGGCGGAGGACGATGGATTTTTTCGGGTGTAAAAATCCGTAGCATGGCTTCCTTCGGAAGGGAAGTAAAGCCGTTGGTCCCGTGTCGGTAAAAGAATCTCAAGCCTGATAGAGAGGCCTCTGAGCAAAATTAAGCGGTCTTTCACGCCCAATATAGAATGGGACGCTGAGAACCACAGCAGTTAAAGAGCGTCCATAAATAACACGCCATTTACATTTTTTTTCCTTCTCCTTCATGCCACATGTAGCATGTGACATCACTATTGCTACAGGTGTGGACCGTCAAGTTGTATGTCCACAACGCTCTCTTATAAAATGCAACCGATGAATTAAGAAAAGGTGTCGTAGGACATTGTTGCAGATCAAAAGTATAGCATGTAATTCAGCTTCTATTTTCTGCTTTTCTTCATCGTTGTTTTCAACCTTTAATTTCATGTGCAGAGTGTCATACTTATGGCAAATATCCAGTTTAGGAGTTTTAAAGGACAAACCCAATTTATGGAACTCCCGTTCTTAAATTTCCCTGCTTACAGGCTTTTCTTTCCCTTCACAGTATAATTCACACATTTTCTGTAGTGTCAGAAACGACTGTAAGTATCTCTTATCATTTGAAAGTCTGGTATAGTATGACTCATATGTGGGGAATGATTTATTGTGCCTTATAACAAGTTTATTTTTAGGAGGGTTTTTTCCTCTTTCATCATTTCCTGTAATACCACTGATAGACTCTGCTTTCTTCATTAAACAAGTTATGACAAACATGTTGGTTTCGTCTAGGGTATTTATTAAACAACTTTTGCAGACTCTGATTTGATTTCCTTATACATTGGAGTGAAAAGATTGAGTCACACTTCGAAACTTTTGTTTCCCTACATTGTCTGCTCTTAATGTTTGAGCCTTGTTTGTATTTGTGTGAATGAGGCTCGCAACAAATGAACTTCTCTTATCATGATCACCAAGGTTCCAATACTCGGAAAATATTGTTTTTCTATTATCCTCCGTAACCTTTTTTTGACACTTCATCCTGCAGTTCTTAAGTGGTTTAATGTCTCTTTGTCTCACCTGTTTTCCTTTTGATGTTACATGTGCCGTCCTGTATTCCGCTTGCTCTTTCTTTTCTTTCTGTAAGCTCTGAAGTTCACCTTTCTGGGTCCAATTAAACTTTCACTTCCAGTTTCTGGAGCTGAGACTTCTACATGCTGTTCCAATGTAACTGCTACCTGAAATTATTGAAAGAATTTTATTTAAATTCAGGATCATGAAATTATTACTTAAGGACTAAGGCAGCTCTAATGAGGTAAGAGATTTGGAAATGTATTTTTATTATTATTAATACTTTTATTCTTATTAATATTATCATCATTATTCCTATTAATATACACTAGATATGTTTAAGAAAATGACCGTTCCTCCTAAGCAACAGCTGAAGACCGCTCATTTTCTTTCATGGAAGGGTTCTTCTTCTTTTTAGGACGGACAAGTTTGTTTAGCAGAATCATCAGAATCACTGCCATTGGGAATAAAATCTGGATCGTTCACCGAATCATCAGAGCTGAAATCTAATGATGTATATGAAAATTAATTTCAGTTGCCTTAACATGGTTGGTTTACGCATTCAATGAAGCTGGCTTTCTAACCTTTAAAGATTATTATTGTTATGACTGTTAGCTTCATTTCTATGGTTCACATAATAAAAAGCAATTGCTTAATTACAGTGCTTACCATCAGGTTCAGTATAGGCGTTCCTCTTGAGATTATCAATTGTCATTAAACGACATAATGCACTTTTAGCAAGACCAAAATGTTAAGTGATGACTTCCTGCTTTGCAATATAACTATGTGTGTAACTGTTGCAATGATGAAATACCACAACAACAATCACTCTGAAAACTTGACACGAATTCCCCTTCAGCTGCAATAATGAATTCCTGTATTGTAGCAGTTGTTAAGATACAAATATTCATTATTATATACATACGCGGTATCTTATTTCCAGACTTCAGTAACTCACTTGTTTAAGAAAGTATGAGAATGCAATCAGTCTCTCCAGTATTAATAATATGTATTTATTTACAGTTATCCATCTTAAAGCAAGGAGATTAAATTAGGTACAAGTAGTATAAGTCAAGTGGTACAAATAGAGTAAGCCAACTTATACTACAATACGCAGTTACTCAATACCGGTCTAAATAAAATAAATTTACATTTACTGTATTAAAAGACCACAGGGTGTTCTTACAGAGTTAACCTGTTGTGTTCGGAGAAATACTAGGGACGGCATTTGTGAATTTACTTGTACTGTTTTGTATAGACGTCGGAAATGCTGTATTTGATCGTGTGACTTAATCTCATTTTCAGCAATTTTTGACTTATACTCTTTTTCCCGGGCATCAAAAATCAATTGTTGTAGATATTGCGTCTTGACCGACGCCCAGACGTAGTCCTACTAATTGGGGTGATGCCTCCTCTTATGGAGGCGTCTGGTTTTGGCTGAAGGCTGTAGGCCTCTAGCGGTGTTGGCTGAAGGCCGTATATCTCTTGTGGTGCATAGCTTCAGAAGTATTTGCTTCTGACTGTTGGAAATAAGTTCAGCGACGTTGTTCACTGCCAACTCCTGGTTATCAAGAACGTCGGAGTAGCATTTAGAAATTTCAGCGTGGTTGTCGGCGAGCTTGCTGGTTAGCAGGTACTCCAGAGCCGTTAACGGTGTGGGTATGTTGAGTACCTCCGCATGAAGGTCCTTGATTGCTTCCACGGTCCTGGTGTTGGCGTCATATGATTCCTGGAGGAGGGTGTAGATTACATTGAGCTCCAGCAGGAGTTCAGACGTGTTTATGCGGTGGATATTCGGGTTGTTGAGGCTTGGTGTCTCCCTGCGTTGCCTGGGAAAGCAGCGCAGGCGTCGGCGACGATGTCCGGGTGGGTTGAGACAGCCGTTGATGCCTGCTCTTCGGATACAGGGAGCACTGGACTTACCCTGTGTAGTGGACGGTGCCTGCAGGAAGCACAGAACTGGCGGCGTCGGCGAAGGCCGTGCCCAGTGCACTCGGTGGTTGTGGAAGCGGCGCCATAATAGTGGAAGCGCGGCGATGAGGAGCAGGCAGCGTCGGCAGGGATTGTGGCGTTCCGTTCTGCAGACCTCAACGGCCAGGGGCCGCCCTAACAAGGACAAACCTGCCATCAAGGCAGCTTCCAGGTCTACCCAGTCCATCAGCTCCAGTCCAACTAGCGGTGTGGGTCCCCGGTCGCTCTTGATGCGTATGGCCCTCACACAGGAAGGTCACTGAAAGCTAGCAGCGGTTGTGATATGACAGGCCGAAAGATCCCGAGGGACCCCCCGAACCATGACACTGTACATGTGTGGCGGCGAATGCGGCTGCATCCGCGGCGAGGTTGTGCCGCTTGATCCGGTGAAGAATCCCCCATGGCGGCGCTGGTGATGCATGTGTAGCGACAGTGTGAGAATGCTGAAGAAGGTTCCCTTCCGGCCGATTCCGGATGGGTGGTGGTTGCTGAAGAAGCGACGAGTCTGCTCTGATGTTTCTTTAATGGCACCTCGAAGCGAAGTCTAATTCCACCACTGGGTCACGCTTCTCAAAAAGTACGTGTTTGTTTGGTGTCTGGTGAAGAATAAGTTGAGAGAAGCTCAGGATAGGTAGCAATGGATGACCAGATTTGTTAAACATTCGTTAGTCATTTTAAACGGAGTATTATTGCTTCAACTTTTATGACGACTTACTTTGAATACGTATTTCAAAGTTCAGCATCTCACCGAGCTATGGCACAAAAACGTCTTGAGATAATCGGGGTGTTCCTGGATAATAGGTACCAATTTTCCCGGTAGTGATGAACAGAGCTTGGTTTTGGGTTTCGAAGCGCAAATAGCTACGAACACACAGAGCAGTCGGCAGTATAAAGAGCGGGTGATTTGGAGGGTTTTGTTGCGTAAACATGCATACGTTGAAATATAATCTTCTCCAAAAGTAGTTCATTAAATGTATTGACATTTTATACATCATTCTAATACATAAAGTAATACAATAAAGCAATTATTTCATAATATGGTTATTAAATAAAACGCATTGTACTTTTACAAATAAAATATACAGCTTGATACAAACAATCAAGATAATAATTTGCAGAGATTTAAAAAGACAATGAACACAGGTCAACCAAACTCACTCGGAATTCATTGCAGTGATTTACAAGATACAATTGTGCTATATCCAAAGAAAATGCCCTCCTCCTGTCACTAATAATGTGTTCGAGTCATCCACAAGCATGTTCAGTGTCAAACACCTGTCTTTTCGAACTTTCGAGATTTTCCCATCTGCGCTCTATTTCAGTGTCACTGGTTTGTCTACTAGTTGTCTCTCTCAGCTTTGGTGCTTCGTGTCGCAAGGGATCGCAGGTTCGATATCCGCCATGGGCATGGGTGTTTGTAAATGTGTATATATCTGGGTATCTGTATGTAAAAAGAGGAAACAAATAGCAAAACTACAGAAACGTTGTTAATGATAAGTATAAAAGGAAGGAAAGAAGGTAAAAATGTGCAGGAACTGAACTAGGCTAGGCAGTGAGCAATGGGATGTAGAGACCACGCCTATTCCATCATGCCCTAGTTATACTCTGTGTGCACCGAACCTCTATCCGGCAATTTCGTGAACCCGGATCGAGCTCTAGTGATGAGGTATAAATGGTGAGAATTACAACGAATATCTTCTATCAGTAGCTAATTAGTTAAAGTAAGCCTATCTTAAATAACAATAAATTTTGCAAATTTTTATGCGATATAAATAAGGGAAGTATATGGTCAATTGCTCAATTAATTTATTAAAAAATAAGTTAAACATTAATATATAATATAACAAGCCACGTAAGCAATTATAATTACCAGTTTACCAGTTATACAAAGGTCATTCAAAATAAATAGGGTATTCAAAGGCTATACCCAAAAAATTCAGGATATACATTTCGTTTGTTATAATATATCTTAAAAATATGGTGTTCAAATCAAAATCGTCACAGCCATTTTTGAGAAAATCAAAATTTTCGTAAAATGACCATGTGAAGAGTAGTTGAGGATAGGGGCGATTTTCAAGAAAATCGTTATGTCGCATCCTTGGAAGGTACTGAACTTAAATAGAAAATTTGGTACTTAACAACTTTTCGTTTTTGAGACACAGACATACACACAGACCGTTTTCTAATTTTTTTATTTAGGGGACCCTAAAACATGCAGTCTTCGGTGAAATATTGGTATCGAATTTTCAGGTACAGTACAATATCTTCTCTAACCCCTAAGTGCATTGTATATACGTACTAGAAAAAGTAAAAAAAAAAAAAAAATGCCTGTAAACCACAAGTGTGCTGGAAACCCATGATTTTAATCTGCTTAGGATAAGCATTCTGTGTCAAAATTGGATAAGGAGTTATTTTTAATCTTCTGGAATTATTAAATATGCAAGATATTCACTTATATTATCTCCGCAAACACCAATAACGAGTTCAGGCATTCAATTATTAATGGTTATATGTTAAATCAATAACTGATATCTGTAAAAACCGATTGAATATAGCTAAAAACGAAATGCGCAAACAATTAAAAGTGAAGTAAGCTAACTTTATCTGAAGAGGATGACAGAACTCGATAAACTAATGGAGCTTGTGATGACAAAATAGCTCTAAAGGGAAGTTACGACCTGCTGCCTCACTGAGGCTTCCTGTCTCGCGTTTCTGCAGGATATTTTACTGTGATACATTTTGCCTTGCGTTTCTGCTGCTCCCTTTGCTTCGCGGATTAAATTATTAAATGCAACATATATTCTAATGTCATACATTGGTTTGTGATATGACCGCAATTTTTACAGATTTTATTTATAATTTTTGCGGCCGAGAGAGATGGCCCCAAAGTAACGAATGAGCATGTTTAAGCCCAGTATTTCAAGCATTCAAAAGTATGAGTTTTAAGATATTCTCCCGTTCCAAAACAACGCATCATATCAAAATATGTCCATATTTTTATTTTTGTAAAAAATATCAAATATTAAATATGTTTGTTAAAATGTAATATGCTGGTTATATTTAGATGACGAATACAAGGCATTCTTAATCCTTTGCACTCTTCCTGTGAAGCTCTCTCCATTGCCAGTGAAGTTTATGTAAACAGGAAATCACATGGGCAGGGGTGCAAAGGCTTAACAACTCAATAAATATAGAATACATTAGCATATTGAAATAATTGCACATGATTTTGTTCATAGCATTAGCCATTTCCAAAATATTAGTTTAGGCATGATAAGATTTTATTGACTTGAGTTTGGGACAGTAAACATGTCTGTGCGATTCTTCTTTTATGTTTTCCTTCACATCAGCTAGTTACAAGAAACGCGACGTGAGATATAATCAATTGAATGTTGTTTCCACACAGGCCGTTTCGAAACGAAAGTGAATATATATTATAGCTTACACATAGCTTGATGTCACATCTTCGAAACTCTTGAGTGAGTTTTTATGATAGCATTGAAAATTAATAATTTTGAGATCCAGGCAGTGTACGAAGCAGGTGGGTCCGTAACTTAGGCGGTTGGGCTTCTGATCAAAATGTCGGGGTTCAAACCCTGCACAGACCGATGATTTTAAGTTAGCCATCTTAGTAGATGTACTGACATGTAAAAGAACTACGAGATGAAACTCCGGCACACCGGTGGCGCTGGTGTGTAGCTGGCAATTTACATTATTATCAAGAAAACAAATAATTCTTACAACGCACTATATTGTGATTCCCATATTCTCACATATTATCAGGTGTTTTTGGCAAGCACCTGAAGACGTAGGGGTCTGTATTTTTGTTCGGTATTCTTTGTATTACTGGTGTGTTGCATTTAATGCATTGTCTGATAAAGTGTCCTTATTTCCAACCAGTATAAGTAAATAACTAGATAAAAACAAATGGGTTTCTCCTAGTTCGTTATCAGCAAACTTGCCTATCCTTCAAGTAAATGGGGCAAAGGGCAGCCACGTACTCAAAAAGCCTACTTATGACTCGGCGGCTACAAAGTTGTTTTTAATCGAAATGTAAGTACAGTAGAACCTCATTTATCCGGTCTAATTGGGGCTCTAACTTCTACAAATTAATTAAAGTCTGGATTAGGCAAAATAGCCCATGAAATGAGCCAAGGTACATGCTTAAACTCTCTATTCAGAAAAAAGAACGTGCATTTTAAACTTAAGAAATATAAAATTCGCTTAGCATACAATATAGCATTGTGCAGTACAGAATTAGAACATGACAATCAAGACACGCTATCATTGATCACACTTGACACGCTTAGTGGTTTGAGCAAAATGGGGATCTTTTGTTGTCTTCCTTTGACATTAATTTCCTTAATAATTAACTCGCGCAGGTACCTTAAATGTTCGTAATATGCTGATATGTTTTCCATCGTTGCTATCTTCTACCTTGGGAAGGTCAACAACCTGTGGCACAAACAGGCGACCAACCTAAGCGATGGGATGCAGTGCGAGTGAAGGTTGTTACGCATTAAATGGCTGTCCGGATTAAGAGAAGTCTGGACTATTGGTGTCCGGATTAATGAGGTTCTGCTGTATTTTGCGCTAACCACGAGTATGTTTTACTTATTATCCTAATCATTTTGTAATCATCCTAATAGTAAACTTTTAACAACTTAATGTATCTAAACATCTAGAACTGCTTGCTGTTAAACAAACCTTTCATTTGGTATTACGAGATAAAAACAATAAAATAAACTTATCTCGCTCCAAGCTTTTGTGTAAGTTCTTAAGTAGTATTCCGAAATTATTCTCGCTTCTCTGTCTTCATCGGGTCGTTGCTATCATCTTCAAGATCCATAATATTAAGTTGTCTCTAAAAGAAAGTATTGGCGACTTATGTATCCTAATTTATCTTCTTAGTCGTTTCCATTCATTCATTGTCGGTTGTTATGAAATTGTTCATTGTAGTACTAAACAAATAACTAAAGGTAATCATGATTTCGTAAGACGAGGATTCCTTAATATTAGCTAAACCACTGTTCAGTATGTCAATATGTTTACAAAAATATTGCTAAAAAGAGGACTTGGTGCTTTTCACCCTACCTGCGTTATCTCCGATAGCGTGAGCCAGACTTGCGGCTTTGTCCCTGGGAAAGTGTCTTATGCACGCTGACCAGAGGCGTTGTTGATTTTGTACTTTTATAGGCGTTGAAAACTTTATCTTTGTATCACATAAAATCTGAGCAACAACGTCTACATCTGGATTTGCTGTCGTTTGGAAACTTGCTGTATAAGATTTGCATGATTATATCCCTTGGTATGAAACTATTTTATATGCACACACATATCAAGATTAATTTAACCTACGAGGCGGATTATGTTTTTATTTATATGTGTATATATATATATATATATATGTGTGTGTGTGTGTGTGTGTGTGTGCGCGCGCGCTTGCATCACAAATTGTTCCAAGTGTGGCGATGAGATTCCAACAGATATTTCATTATTTCCAGGAGAGTAAAATTGCCTCATTGTCTATTCTTAATTTATAATGCCTAAGATTTAGCAATACTGCTGCATAATAGAACAGTACATTAAGAACTCTTAGGTAAATTAAAAATAAACGAGAGGATGTTTAACTCATACTGCTATTCCTCACATTTAAAGATTTACACTATGGCATCTTTAAGGTTTGTGTGTGTCCCAACATGCGCCAAGTACAATAACTCAGTTAACCTGATATTGTTTCTGAATAATTTTAAGCCCATATTAGATACATTAACATTGTTCGACAAGTGCCAGATAATACCTGTGTTAAAGTAAAAGTGCGCACTGGCTACCCAGCCGGGTCCCATTGTATGTAGCGAATCGTTGTTACCCCTACTCTCTCTCTCTCTCTCTCTCTCTCTCTCTCTCTCTCTCTCTCTCTCTCTCTCTCTCTCTCTCACACACACACACACATATCTTGGGGAAGAAGAAAGAAATATAAGTGGCAGAATGAGTGTTATAACTAACGTCAATGGTTACCCGTGGGAAGATCCTAGTAATCGTATACAGATGGAATTGTGGTCAGGTTCAAAGCGTTCCGTTTGCGTTGTTACTTTGTGCGTAGCTGATGCGCTCGGACACAATATACAGAAAACAAATATACATTTTATTTAATATTATATAGGAGATATAGCCAGGGTGTATAATTTGTTATGCTCTGCGCACTCACGTATGCATGTATAACACTGCCATTGCCCTTCTTACCACTGGCGACGTTGGGTGCACGCAATCGCTCAGTGGGAGCTTTTGAAGATTTATACCAACTATATTCTACAGCTCAAGTCCTAAAACGTGGCTGGTCAACTGATACAACTGCGGGTAGAACATTTTACCAATAGACTTGAATCTGGAGCACATGCACTCCTTAAACAGTTTTGCTTGTTTTCACAGGATATTGAGCAATTTCTATCTTGGAATTACAACGCACTCATTTTGGTTTCATGTTGATTGGAGGAACATATATTGTTACTCATTTTGCCATATTTCATAGTTTATTGCACTTTGGAAGTCCCGCTTACCCAACTCATTTCCGACTATATGCTGTAACTTGCTCATACAATGCTGATAAGAGGATTCGTCTGCTGCATACTTTCAACGTTTTTCTATGGCATCAAGTGCAGTAATGCAAGATTTATGAAAAGGAATTTGGCACACCAATCCTCTAGACCAGGAGTTCTCAACCGACGGTACCGTACCATACGTGAACTTGCCGGGAGACGTAAACCGCTTTCCACATATAGTAGATTTACATTTGTTTCAAACATACATCAAAGATTGATTTAAATATGAACTAACGTTTTTTTTTTTTCAAAAGAAATCAGAAACGTACCATGTACCAAAATAGTAGGGTGGTCCAATTTCAAACCTAGCGCAAATGACAAGAGTGCAACTTGAGCAGGCAACCACAGGCAACATTTTGTCATTCCTTTGAGCTGCGAGGGGCAGTTAAATTAAGAAAGCAGAAGAGCTATATTATAGTTGGAAAGATAGAATCAGACTGAAAAAGGTCATTGGCATAGTCAGAATTTGAATCTTGTGGAGGTTTACTCTACTGTTGCTGTTCTGAACTGAGCTGCCATGGCAAAATGGCGGCACGACAATAAATTCTCCCATTTAATTTCTTTTTTCCGGAAAACCAAAGGCGTAATCAAATCCACTTTAGATATTCCAATCACTGATTTTAGTATTTTTAATCTTTATTATATTAGTCTTCTTCCCACAAAGTTACAGACTTCCGTCGTAAAATTGCTTGCCGATACATGTGCTAGTGGGACAGATTAAAAACCCCTGATTCAAACTAATAAACGATGACCTTATCGTTTCATATCTAGAAAATATCACCACAAACATATGAAGGACTTAATTTTATTTTCTGGTTATAAGAAACTTGGACTGCAAAATATTAAAGTATTCGACTTTAGTTCACATTATCACATTTGGCACAGCTGCTGTTTATCTGATTGCATAAATTCATAAATAAATACTGAAAACCGGATTGAGCCAATATTAATTATTCACACCAAAACTCGACGAGATATACCAGCAGCATCGGCAAGCGCACTTTGACAACACCCCATCCATTACGGCAACCACCGGCTTGACCCTTACATCTGTATCCATGGAGTACTTGTTAGAAACTAAGGTAGCTGTAAGAGCGTAGTTAAACACGAATATTGTATGGGTTAGGTTTTGACACTATCATCCCCCATATTAACATTCTAATTTTAGATAAACTGTAAGAAAAGAAATATCATTTTCACTACAGGAATTGGACAATGTGCTAGTTATTTACCGAACTGTTCACGATGTGGAAATTAGTGTTAAGTCGGAGATAATGACCTCCATACGGTAAGCACTTATGATTACAATAAGGAGGAGGACAGTGCAGGTTATTGTAGCTATACTCCTACAAGGGGTGCCGCGGAAGGGAGGGATAAGGTGAGAGGATACACTCGATGGCTAGAACCAGAAGCGATGACGCAGTTTCCAACTGAAGCTCCCCGACTTCCGATAGGCATTACGGTACCTCACCCCAAATAGGCCCCAGCGCTCCCGTTAGGGGCGTTTCCCATCCCTGCAAACATCCGAAGTTGGGGGCCGGATAATGTCACAATGAGCATTTTTTTTTCCAGGCACGCTGTACTGAGCACTAACGCTGACGGTTCCAACCCTGAAAGAAACCAACGGGATGAAGGATGGATGAAATGAAGTGTAAGCAACATGAAAGGTTAGAGATTCGGAAGATGGAACGAACTTACCCAGTATTCGCCTGTGGACCAAAGAAACCCCTGAATAAACCGTTGGGTCAGGTAGGCCGGCCGCGGGGATCTAAAACGCGGACTTCTCAATGCAGGTCACAGGCGAAACCACCTGAACCATCCCACTATATGCATGAAGTTGTTAGTCAATGTCCGAGACTGCTAATACCAGCTCGATAAATATACGTATTCACCTAGTTTGTGATCTCCGGGTCTTTCTTGGCCACCTCGCTAATATATTCCACATTGGCTCCAATAGGCATTCCCGATAGGAATAGCTGAGTGCTCCAAAACGCCCACGATACCTTTGACTACATAGCTCTGCTTCTACTTATCATTTATTTATCGTGATCATACTCATCGTGATCACACTCATTATGTAGAAACCACATCATTAATGTGGAATAAAGTAATTACAGCTTAAGTGTTACTTACGGTTACGTCTCTCATTAGTATCTTACAGTATGTAGGAATTACCTTTCATAATCCCGTCCTGTTCCTTTCGTTAATGTGTGTACCACGTATGAACCATGATATCTCTGAGCCACACATCCCTTGGCAGCCGTATTTTGCTGTGACAACGTGGTCGAGGCGCCTTGTGGCGTAAAGTGACGGCACTGGGCGTCATGGCAACGTGTTAGTGTCCCAGGTTTTGTACCATGACAACATTAGGTTACAACAGGAACACGTAGTCGGTTATAGATACGAGAACATATTGCAATTATTTTAAGGGGAAGTAAATTAAAACTTTGCAGTAAATGTATTTTTCTACACATTTATAATATATGTAGCAAATAGAATAAACACATTTTAAAACATAAACACTAAAACTATTAGGTCAGCAATCCAGCCATGAAACACAACTAGCTACTGTTGAATGTAGGGAAATGTGTCGATGCTTCTGGTTTCACAAAGAGATTTCTTTACTTCATTTTAGCGAAAGCTTCTTCATCTGTTATACACCAGCTCTCGGTAGGATAAACTATTATTGGCTTGAATTTAAGTTCGATACAAATGTATTATCTCACAAAGGTGAGCTAGATGAGCAACGAAACGGAGGGAGTATAGAAAAGTTTCATGTGGCTGAAACGTGCTTCGTAACGACGCCCACAGCTATCGGTTATGATTAAAGGAGTTGGTCAAGCCTCTAGCGCAAGCCTCTGCATGGACTCGTGATTTACTAGTTGCAGGGTGTTGGTATAGTTCACTTTCGTGGTCTCTTCATCTAGTTGGCAGTACTTTAGTGAAAAATATTCTCAGTCGACCCTAACTGTGGCTTTAACGGTTGTTTAATAGCTCGAATCTGCATAGACAGTGAAATCAATAAGAGTGGACGAAGCCGCAAAGACATGCACTCAGGAACAGGCGGTCCGTGGTTCAAAGACCGCCAGGATCAACCTACCTGACTGAGGTTATTTTAAGGTGTCCTGTGTCCTCATAACTGATAAATGAGGGGCAGGTAAGCCAAAATTTGGCTTTCTCAAATATTATTTATTTGCATGTACAATCAATGTCCACCACTTGTGGTGCTGTATGTAGTAAAAATGGGTTTTAGATGATTACGGTGATAGCGACTATGAATGATATGAGTGGGACCATGACCTAATTATCTCGAGGCTTTCTGGGGTAAGGATTACCTAACTATATTCCTTTAAGGGTAGGAAAAACTCCTGGAGAAAATCCTGAACGAACCAACTGGTGCCAAACGAGATTAAACCCGGAGTTTGCAATTTGTAAGGTAGAAGTGCACCCCATATAACCGAGGTGGACTCTGGTGGGAGTCTGTAGCTGAATTTCCATCCAGATGCTAGTTTACCTTATCTATTTATGAAATTGGCTGCTTTGATATCTTCTGTACTCAAATGCACACTTTGAGTGAAATTTCATTTCTGAATTGAGGCAAAAATAAAATAAACATCTGCAATATTATACCCTGGGAAATAATTCCTTAAACCAGGGCACGTATTCCAAATCAATCATTAACAGATAAATTTATCTAATACTACATAATGTCTCAACTCACTTTTTATTCTTATAAAACTTTGTATTTCAGATTTTTAATGTTTTAAATTGTACAAATAAAAACAAAAAACGTTAATTCAATACTCCCGACACTTACATTTGTGAGTAATACAATAAATATAATTTTTGAAGCGATGCTTATAAGTTAATTATATATATATATATATTACTTAAATCAATCGCTTCAAAAAATTACATACAAGTATTTTATTGCATTACTCACAAATTTAACGGTCTTAATTATCGAATTATGCTTTTTGTTTTTATTTGTACAATTTAAAACATTAAAAATCTTAAATACAAAGTTTTATAAGAATAGAAATTGAGTTGAGACAGCCCAACCGTGTTTTCTTGTGATAAAACGTCGAATTGCTGTGCAGTTAATATTAGCAATATATACATAAATAAGCAAAATAAAAATCTATACTTTTGATGCTAGCTTAGCCAACATTAGGTACTTAATGTTTCAAGGTACAGTATACCGCTCCAGCTATCGCGAATATTAGAGAGGATTGTTTCAGTTATCCTTGCTAGCTATAAAGCATTCACATATTCCAGGATTATCTCTATTTACATTTAAATGAACATAACTTTCCATACAAAACAAACAATATGAATCAGCGGTTTACCTAATCCCAGTATAATACCCGGTAATAACAATTCTATTCATTATCTAAACATATGCTCCGCGTTTGTCGAACAATATTAAATATTCATTTGCTATATTAAATGATTATACTCATGCAGAAAATCCATTACTATAGTCGGCTGAATGTAAAATGTCATTTTAGAAACCACTGTAACAGTATATTTTAGGCCCTCAGTTCACAGTTTTTACCAAAATCATGGACTATACTACCGTGAGACAAAAATATATGATAGCGGCAGCAACTACTTTGTGAGCAATTAGCTAATTTTGTTCTCGGAAATAAATTCAAAGTGAGATGTTCTGTGACCGCAAGATGTATAGCCATTTACGTAATGCCACTTTTTTATATTCCGATTTTATACAGATACTGTTGAAGGATTCACCAGTTACAGCGTTTCAGTTTTATTTGTCAATTCTACTGGCCTTTTAAACTCAAATATTACGAAGAAAGAAAGACTGTGAAGTCTATTTCTAAAATTCTGAAACGTTGTCCTCCAATGACTTTATCTGCTCATTCATTTACAAGCTACTCTTACAAACGCTTTTTCTTCTAGCTACTTCAAGTTAATGGAGATAAACGTTTTCAGAAATTCTCTTATTGGATATTTCCTTGTAGCTACAAGCCAATTAGAGAATACAGAATGTTTTGAGCGACATAAATACTTTAAGAGCAAGTCGCAAGGTGAAATTACGTTCTCTTTGTATAGCCCAGGGAGAAAAAAAGAGGAAAAACAATAACAGCTTGCCATTTATAAAAGCCCTAAGGTATTTGAAACGTCAATCTAATAACAATGAATATCTTAAAAACAGTTGCCTCCAAAACAAAAACTAATAGACACAATTTGAATGCTGCAATGAGATCTACATATTTTGTGCGGTAAAAGTCGTATGGAATAAAGATGACTTAACAGGCTTTTCCCATAACACTCAGGCTATTATTTTATTTGACGTGAAAATATTTTAAACATGTGATATTTAATGAAACTAATTAAACATTTTGATAAAACCAGAATTTTCGAAAATTTGTCCATATAAAGGGTAATTTGATATGGACAATTTTCTTGAAAATCCTCGTGTCACATCCTTGGATGATGTTAAAATTAAATACCAAGTTTGGTGTTTAAGGTATTTTTCCTTTTTAAGTTATGCTGATCACACAGTCACGCGCGCGCGCTCGCACACACACACACAAAATACAACCACAGACCTCTTTCTAAAATGCCCTCGAGTTCAGGGGGTTTAAAATACATTGCAGTTAAAAATTGTATCATTCCACGCAGGGACAACTGAAAACCTTTAGTAAACTATACATATATCAGCTGCAAAAGCTTAGAAATGAGCGAATGAGCTATATTTCATAAATGGGTCCGTGCCAAGCTTGCGCACTTCACGGTAAGAGCACCGAACAAGGTGGCTCAGGCGTTTCGTCTGGTACTGGCTGGCCTTCGGGAGGTCTTGGGATCGGTTCCCGTGGCCGACCTCTGTGACACATGAGTTTTAGTTGTTTTTTTTTTCGGGTTACAAGGCGAATGCTGAAATAGACTCTTCATTCCTCCGAACTTCTTGCCCTTCTATTCATCCCAACCGGTCTCCTTTAGGGTTGTAAATGTGACAGAAGCACCATTTCGTGGGAGTGACATCACTCTGGAAATACAGATCCGGGACTGAGCCACGGACTGCTGGAGCTCCCCGCGGCGACGAGATGAAGAACTGACTGAGAACTGCTAGGGACCATCTACGACAACTCTCTCGCTGTCCAGATGTCGGCCCCTCTGGAATTACGTTCATCTCATCTTCCTCCAGGAGTCTGATGTAAGCCCACGGCTACTGCGTGGAATATTCATCATAACGTGCGCGCGCGCGCACACACACACACACACACACACACTCGGCAAGAGCAGTGATACGTGGGCATAAATTCCATTAAAGCAGCAAATTGTTATTTGACACAAATGTAATTAATTAAAGATTGAGAAGAACTCGTGCATACGCGATTTTTTAAAAATCCGCGTGATACGTAAAATATCCTATTAGAAACATTAATACTGATATCTTTGCCAGGTATAACAATTTTAGTTTGCATAGTTATTTAAATAATGTTTTATTGTGTAAATGCATGGAAAACGAGCCACGTGATGCGTGTTTAAAATATTCACATAAAAATTCCAATTTTACAGTAAATGAATTTTCAAATAGACCTGTTATATTATATTAGTCAGTATAGAAAGTCTTTTCTATTCATACTTTGCAAAACTCTTTACTTTCCAAAATGCAATAACCAATTTTAAAAATTAGAGAAGAAACATAATATTTTATGAATATAAATTTAGTTAATTCTACCAATAGCTCCAATAAATGCAGAAAAAATAATTATGACTTGAAAGCATTATTAAAGTATTTCTTTAAGGTGTCTTTGAGAGGTGGTATACGCATTTTGAAACAAATTCGTGAAATATTCCATTGCGTAGAGCATTTTGCGTATTCGAAAAAAAAATAGGATTTAAAGTTGGAAGGACCTATTAATAACCATGCACCTATCATTTGCAGCTGCAGTCAATTAGTAATTAAAATCCACCAAGTGGGAAAAACAATATATTTTCTTAAAAGTCTAAAATGCATGTCACTTTATTATGAAACAAGATACATTTTTAATTTTTCACAACTTTTGGTAAAAATTTAGATGCGACACCTTGTATGCTTGCATATAGACATGGATTAATTTAATCGATTTATATGTTTGACATAATAATGGAATTTGTAATTTATTTTCTGGGGGGTTCCCCTCAATAGTTATTCTCACGTTTTCAAGTAATTTTACTCTTGAAAAGGCTGTATTATTGAGCAAGAGAAAAAATCATCATGGCAGAAATCTTCTTGGTATTCAGAACGTTTTTCCTTAAGCCTTAGATGTCATTTGAAAGGCAATTTTTACGGGGAATCGTTTCAAATTAAGTGGCGGTTTCAGCAAAAATAATAATTCCTCGTCGGAATTTAGTCTATATATACTCAATTCAACATCCATACCGTTGGAACATTGAGGCACGTTTCACCACGAGGCTGCAAAGTCTGATCAAGAAATCGTGGTTTGGTTTATTGCGCTTTTCCTGAAGTCAGCAAATTGTCATACATAGCAAGCGAGAAACACTGCCCGTTTTTTGAGGATGTCGAAACATGCACATTTCCTGTGCATGTCAAAAATCTAAAATGCATTTCACTGAAGCACCCATTTTGGAAACTGTTCATTTGGCAAAACTGGTAACTTTTCGTCTAAAAGTTAAGCTTATCGCTTATTGAATGTACTTAATTACACGGGTACACAGAAATTCTCATAAATACAGTGAAATGAGTAGATATATGCGGGCAGTGAAAAAGAAGAGAGGAGGTGGAAACAAAGTTCGCTTATATTTTATTCTCCCATAAATATTCTAAGAATGTCACAATATAAAACATTTTTGTTTTGTAAGCGCAATGAAAACGTGTAAAAGGAGTAACAGTACAATTTGTTTTAGAGAAATAGAGTTTAAATGTATTGAAGCAGAAAATAATAACCGATCTCCCTTAGCACATATTTTTAATTAAGTAAAATTTCTAGTATTCAGCTGTTTACATATTGAATAGAAATCACAATTCTGCTCTTTTTGTTCCAAAATATAATGCAGTGTTTTCCTGTTTCATTTGTGATATTTTGTGCAAGTTGGTGGTGCTATAGACGCATTTATTTACATGCTGGCGGATATTATAATGTTTCACATGGCGGAACCGTGTAGCACGTAATAGATTTGTTGCCATCCTGAATACAAACGTAATCTTTTTCTCAAGCTTTATTGAAGTGATGTCCCTGTTCTACAGCGCACCAAATGTATCTGTATACATGTTCTTGTTAGCTATATTGACTAGTGAATATCTACAAGGACAGGTAGCCGTGGTCATTGTCGCGTTTGGCGTTGACGTGCTGCCGCGAAAGGGTCGCGGGTTCGAATCCCGCTAGGGCCATTGTTGTTTAGTGTTGTGTGTTTCTGTGTTTGTCTACTATTTAAGTCATCTTCCTGATGGCCAAGTAGTTTACGCCTGAAGGTCAATATGTGTATTAAAAACAGATACGTGCAAGGGGTATTGGAGGAATGGGTTTGCTATCATCTCTCGGAGCTCAAGCTTCTAGTGTTTGCTCTATGTCATTACTGCTATCCAGATAGAGTCCAATTGTTATGCACAGGTGAATTACAATTTGTGGCGTATTTAAATATTTTTCAAGGATGGATAATTTTTTCACATAGGTGGTCCTGTTGATTATCTCACAAGCGCTCACTGTATTTAATTCCGTATTTGCTGCCAGCCGAGATAAATACATCTACTAGTTACTGCATGCACAGTGACTAGCAAAAACTAAAATAGACCTGGCCCTAACAGGTAAGCCAGTTTTGACAAAAGCATCAACATGTTTGGTTACACAGTATTTTATTTATTTTTAACTCCGGTATTGTATTTTTCGTGCATGTATCTTTGGTGAGGTTTATGCACTCTTGACATACGTAAGTGCATGTCATGGTAATATAGTAATACAGAAGGCCTAGTGATTATGGTCTTCGACCAAACTGCAAATGAATGAGAATATGATTAACCATCCAAGGAATGGGACGAAATTAAGTTCTTGTAGTAAAGTTACGTGACAGATGCAAAGCATAGCCATTACACTACGAAACATGCAAGTTGGTGTGCTGTTAGGGCACAAACCTTACGTAGGCTCCCCTGGTGGATAAAGTGTACAAATATTCAATTGATAAATTTGCCACATGCTCTGTGTCATAACGCTTCTGAAATATACACATTTAAGTTATTTGGTTTTGCACCCTCCTTAATATTTGTTCCAAACAGGCTGCAATCCTATACTGGATCCTACATTGCTCTCTTTAAACTGTTAAATTGATTTTAAGTACGTTTTAAATACATAAAAATAAACATTTTTCAACATAAATTTAAAAGAACGTTTCAATTATATGTATAAAGGTTTTCTCAAGACAGTAAGCAACTTCAAGGGTCAACCTAAAAGCCATTGAATATCCCTAAGCTTTTAAGATTACTCTTTGAGGCGAAGGGAGCAGCAGGGAGTTCTATGAACCCCCTTCTAAGTTAAGAGAAGCACGCCATGCGGCCGAATTACAAATAAAACAATTATTCTCTCAACGCATGTATTTCAAATTTACAAAGAGAACATTTTTATAAACTCAATGTTTCGTTATAAATTCAGATGAGAATTCGGGAAAATGGTTCACTCAATTTTTCCCTATTCCAAAGAGAAATTGAACTGATCTCCAGCTTCCTTTGGAGATTATTTATTTGCTGTGTGCATTAAATGATCCCATTCTAACCTGGTTGCTTAGAATTATCTTCCAACAACCCAGTATTTGCAGTGTTCAGTAACAAACGGGAATCTCAAAAGTCAGGAAAACGCATATGACATTCAAAGAGTGATTCATTAAAGCAACTACAGAAAGGAATATCTTAAGCACTGTGTATCTTTTAATTACAATCGTTCTCTTAGTAATTAGGATCTGAGCTCACCCACTTAACTTTCAGCGAGGTGAAATAAATCTCTCTCTCGTACTTAGAGGTTCCTATTTATTCTTTAAGAGACTTATCCATAAGTTTTTGCTCATTTTGACATATATAGTATATAGATATTTTTTTATAATACGAGGTACGTTCAGGAAGTAAGTTCCGTTTCAATTTATCTCCACTGCTACGCTGCGATCGCAGTTCCGCACATGCGCGGTAGAAGCTCTGTATCAAGGAGAAGAAACGTGCGCCATTTTGAGATCGCTGTCAGCCATATACGCTTTGTTGTGCTTGTTTACAATGTCGGTGTTGATTGAAAATCCCGCCGCTTGTGAAATCAGATCTGTGATTCGTTTTCTGAATGCTAGGAAAGTGAAACCAATTGAAATTTATCGGCAAATTTGCGAAGTTTACGCACAAAATGCGATGAGTGATTCAATGGTGAGAAGGTGGGTCCGACAGTTCAATGAAGGACGTAGTGAAGTGCACGATGAAGAACGAAGTGGGCGTCCATCTTTGGTTACAGAATAACTGGTTCACGCGATTGATGACAAGATCCAGGAAAACCACAAGTTTACAATTAGTGCTCTCGCTATGGAATTTCCCCAAAGCTCACGATCACTAATTCATGAAATTGTTACCGAAAAACTGAAATTTCGTAAATTTTGTTCACATTGGGTACCAAAGATTCTTACTAAGCAACACAAAACAAAACGGATGGGTAGTGCACTTCAGTTTTTAACCCGTTATGATGAAGACGGCGAAGAATTTCTGACACAGATAGTCTCACAGGAGATGAGACTTGGGTTTCTTACGACACCCCTGAAAGTAAGCGGCAATCAATGGAATGGAGGCACACTTCATCCCCAGCAAAGGTTAAGCCGAAACAAATCTTGACACCTCGAAAAATGATGTGCACAGTGTTCTGGGACTGGAAAGGCATCTTACTCATTGATTTCTTACCGCGTGGTCAAACAATCAAAGCAGATGTTTATTGCGAGACACTTAGGAAATTGCGCCGCGCAATACAGAATAAGCGCCGAGAATTGCTGTCAAAAGGTGTTGTTTTTCTTCACAACGCACGACCACACACTGTAAATGTGACGAAAAACCTCCTACAGGGATTTGGCTGGGACGTGTTTGTCTATTCTCCGTACAGCCCTGACCTCGCTCCTAGCGACTTTCACCTGTTCTTACATCTCAAGTCTTTCCTTGGCGGTCAACACTTCAACAATGACGAAGAGCTGAAAGAAAATGTTTCCAACTTTTTGAAGACACAGGCCGCAATCTTCTATGAAGAAGGTATACAAAAACTTGTGCCACGCTATGACAAATGCCTGCAACATTTCGGCAGTTATGTGGAAAAGTAGTTTAAGAGTTGTAGAATTTTGTGCAATAAATACTTATTCTGTATCTGTACACAATTTAATGTTATTACCAAACGGAACTTACTTTCTGGACGTACCTCGTATAAAGTATTTACTTCCGATGAAAAATCAAATTAGTACATCTAAGTAATTAAGCCTGTACAATTTAAGCACCCCTCACATAAATAAGTAAGTTAATTATTTTCTTTCGATGCCGCTAACTCGCGTGTGGCTCGGGTCTGCCAACTCGACTAAATAAATATATAAAATCCCAATATGCTACCCTGACGTCTAGGTAACTATATGGGACATATACTCAAACTTTAAACCTATTTCCAAAAACAAGCATTACAAGTTTTATCTATTATACAATTTTTTTCAGATAGTTAACTAACATAAAAAAATTCAAGTTAAATTCAGTAAACAAGAATCTAGAATTTTAAAAGACAAACTACGATGAAAATTAAAATATAATATAATAAGCAAAATATTCTAAAATAAAAATATTGCTGGAAAACGGGAAACTTTGCAAACTGGTAACCAGCTGTTTCCTATACTTTACCTACTAAAAACTACATCATTGGCATCGAGCGAAAGGTGCTGGTACTATCCGTGCAAGTAGACGAGAGAGGTGTAAACATGATGCGCAGTGGCATGATGTGATTGCAGCAGTCGGCCAGCAGCCGTATCTTCGTGCGTTTACATACCCATGGCTATAGCTTCCAGGCTCCGCCTCTTTCCCCCACTCCTTGTACTGCGCAACTTGGGTGCTCACGTTCTATTTGCAAGGATAATAACCAGCACTTACTAACTTGTATATTTACTACAGGTTTATTCTACCTAGTAATAATGTAACTTATATATACATATTTAACTGTAATATTTATCAGCATCATTTTTATTTATATAACTTAATATTTGATTTTATTATTCTTTTGTACTAGCAAATTATTTTTCTATAGTTGTCCTTATATCTATTTAATGTCTCTTCTATTTTTCTTAACTTTTCTACTGGTTAATACATTAATTTCCTAATAAATCCTTATTTATTCCAAACATTTAAACATTACAAATCAGTACACATTTGCATTATAACTACATATAATTTAGCCTCTCGTCACCATTTTTACTCTATCATACTCCTTCCTCCACACCATGACTGCAAATTCAGCAATAACAGTCCTATTCTGGCACCTGCTTCTCTCTCATCTCCATTCTTCTTCTCTTTCCTCGCTAACTCCATATCTATAAATTCAGCAATAATAATCCTGCTCACTACACTGGCACCTTTTTGTCCCTCATAACCATTTTTTTCTCCATTTTTTCCAGTTTCCTATATTTCGTTAGTAGACCTTATTATTCTTAACGTTCTCCTTTTACATATACATACACATAGACACATTTACAAACACAGAAACACCCATGCCCAAAGCGGGACTCGAACCCACGATACTGTGCTCCTGAAAGCGCCAAAGCGAGCGCGGCCACCGGGATCGGCTAATCCATTCATCACCTTCCTCTCTCACCATCATTACTATCAATTCAACTACAATAATCCTATTTACTGCACAAACACCTTCTTCCTTCGTCTCCCTTCTTCATCTCCTTCCTCCCTCTCTAATTTATCATCACATTAAATCTGTATTACTCTTAAATGTCTGTATGTCTCTTAAATTTCAATACTATAATTAAATTCATCCACTAAAATATCTTGTAAGTGTTGGTTTATATTATCTTCCTCCAGTCATCCGTTTTCTATTTTATTTAACATTCTTTGAGATTTTCTTATTTCTAATGCTCTAGTTGGTAATGGTACATTATTTCGTATGTATCTTTCACCTTTCTCCATGCTGCTTTACTCACATAATAAACAGAATTTGCAAGTATTTAATTAAATCTGGATTTCTCAAAATGGTATGTCTATCACATCTTCCGAGCTTATATTTTTCTTCGAGTAAATTATGATTACATCTATTAATTAAAAAAAAAGTACGTTCCAGTGGACAGTGTTCCACTTTACTGTAATCACAAATATTATTTTAGGATTTCTTTACCAGTACGTTTTATATGGTTCATGTCCTGTAATATAATGGAGAAAGCCTTTGGTGGGTTGTATGTGGTTTAACCTTAATCTTTCATGTACGTTATTAAAAAAAGTTATTACACCGTCCATTTCTTCCTATTTTTATAGACATTTATTTTTCAATTTATATTTAATATCAGATATTGTGTGGCATATATCTTCAACTATTTTCTCTACCAATTCATAATTTTGTTACTTTAGCCAAAATATTGACCCTTCCAGTTTGTTCAAATAGTCTATGGGCCAAATAGCTGTAGTAATTATTGAAAGTGTCATGGTGGGTGTTGTATTTACTGCACCAGCAAAACGTAGTAATATTTTCCTTTGAATTCTGCAAAGTAGTGTTTTACGCGTCACACCACTAATTCTCACTGTCCAAACTTAATTATTGATGCGTCGGTAATTATTGATGCAAAAATTACGTTGTGGTATTAGGTAATAGCTTTCAAATTTTTTAAATGTTTTTGAGTAATATTGTCTAATTCCAACAGAATTTGTTCTGATTTTAGCTTTATATACTCTGTATGCTTTCTGAAATTTAACTTTTCATGTAATAGAATATCTAAGTATTTTAATTCTGATTTTTTTTTCTGATTATTAAGATTATTTACTGGACATCTTTTAATTTTGTTTTTAAATAACACGTAACATGATTTATTTGGCGCAATATTCGGCTTTAAATTTATGCACCAATTACATAATATCTCTGTTAGGCTTTTTGATTTTGCTTAAATCTCAAATTGGCACTGTTCCTGAATAATCAACATTAAATCGTCTGCATATGCAATGGTACTTGTAATATTGTTATCATTCTCCACTTCTTCTGTTAGCCTTTCTACAACAATATACCAAAACAGGGTCCAAGAACTGATTCTTGTGGACATCCTTTGGTAATGTTCCTGTTTATTATCTAGTTTATTCCTTCTGTGTAAACTTTATGGTTTATACAGTAATCTTGTAATATTTCATATATACTTTGCGGGTAATCTTTAAGCTTTAATCTGTCAAAAAGGTGAAGCCACCAGAAATTATAAAAGGAGCCAGAAATATAAATTTGTATCGCTATTATATATTTTCCACACTATATTTAATTGTTTGCAATAATTCGTTTATAGCGTCTTATGTCGATACTCCTTTCCTGAACCCATATTGTTTATTGTTCATTCCTATTATACTTCTATATTCAAAGATTCTTTTGTAATTATTTGTTCAAATATGTTCCCCGTTGTATTAAGTAAACATATACGTCTATTGGTTATAGGCAATTTTGGACCCTCATCTGGTCCTTTTTATAAGAATAACAACTTTTGCTATCTTTCAAAAATTTGGAAATCTCCCTTGCCATATGCAATCGTTATAACGTTTGAGTAAAAATTCCATCGGGCACCGCAACTTTTTTCTTTTTTAATTTGTTAAATATTAACATAATCTCAGTTATATCTACTGGATAAATAGTCGTACCGTTATTATATTGCTTAGCCATTTCAGTTCTACTCTTTATATTTTTTTCTCCATCTTTACTCCTATCTGGTAATAACGTATGCAATAGTAAAACCGAGTCCTTTCAATCATTAGTCATTTCACCCTCTTCTTTTTCCAGTGTTGTAAACACTTCCGGTTTTTTAATCTTTCCATAATTATTTTGTACGGTAATCTCCAAGTGTCCTGGTTTATTTTATCTTCTAAAAATGTTTTCCAGTGTTGTTTACGTGTTTTTTCCAAAAGGTTTTATATTTTCCTTTTGCCTCTGTATTTTTGTAGGTTATTTGCTCTCTCTGTATAAAGAATTGAGTTTTGATACAGTATTCTTAGTTTTTTTAGTTATAGATCCTGCTTTCTGTAATTTATCCGTCCATTTTCTAAATTTTATCTAGAAAAAGTTTTGGTCGTATTTTGGTACTGTCTTCCTAATGACGACTTTTATTGCTCTAGTTAAATTTTCCGTATCCCGATCAACCGAAAAAACTTTATATTTCAAATGCATTAATCTATATTCTTCTTTCATTTTATTCCAGTCGGCATGTTGAAAACTATACAATAAATCTCTTCTGTCTTTTGGAACTCTATTTAATGCAGGGGTGCTGTAGTTAAAATAAATTAAATTATGGTATCTAGAAGTTAATCCCTCACCTATTTTCCAATTATATATTTTTGTGTCCGCTTTTCTTGAACTCAATGTGATATCTATATTTGCCATTGGTTCAGCTCTTTTGTGGCAGGTGTCATAGTCATTACTTTTATTTAATATTACTAAATCCAATTCGGGTGTTATTTCTAATTTTTCCCCTTTTCATTCGTTTGTTTACTATTACACCACTTAGATTTGGCATAGCAGTCACATAAATGCACCACTCCCATTTCTTTGAATTTAGTATGTATTTCCTTTAATTTAGATGAATATGGCTTAATTGGTTGGCAGTACTGGAAGTAATAATTTGCCAAAATAAATTTTCCATCTTTGCGTATAATTTCTACGCAATTTATATGTGTTTTCAAAAATTGGGCAATATTAACTACCTGTAAACTGGAATTTAATATTACCATTGCTGCCATGGCATCATTTCCAAAAATAATTTGTCTTGATAAAATTGGCATATTGTTCCTGAATGCAGACAATATCTACATTCAGGTTCTCAAAAATTTTCCTTAGCTCATACATAACCAGTTTACTCCTTTGCCATTTATTTGCACAGTTCTAAAAAATTCTAGCATTATTTCTTGAAGTTTGATTTTATGATAAACACTCATTTTCTAGCTTTTAAAATATTATCCCTATTTTCCTGTAATTCTGCTGTCATATCTTTATCAAATCAGTCTACCTTGCTCTGTTTATTGTGGGTTTGTTTTGACTGGTTGTTATTTTTTGATACGAGATTCTTGAAAGTTGTACTTAAATGTTGTATTAGATGACTAAAGTTTTTGACGATTCTATTCTTTTTATTGGTTTATAAGTACTTGTTTTATATGTAGATCGTTTAGATTTAATGGAATAGAATTTGCATTTATTACAATTATTTCTTTCTCTTCTGGTTTTATGATTAGTCTCTTAATGCCCGTTATGCCGTCATTTCAGACCTGCACATAACAGTGCAGTCAGCTCTGACTAGCATCAAAACGGGTCATCATAATTTAAAACAAAATATTTAAACAGCTCTTCCAAATTTAAATTTGTACCTCTTCTTTCAAAAGCCTGATATAACAATAAAAATAACTCTTCTGGATTGGTTGGTAAATTTTTAGATTTTAATTCAAATATGTCAACTGCATCTGGTATTGGGAATAAAATTGTTTCTCCATTCATATGTTTCTTCTTTATTAAATGTCGCAGTGCAGCAAGTAATGTTCTCAATGCCCCTAGACGACAAAGGTACAAATTCAGCTTAAAAGTACTATACTTTTCGTCTACGTTAGCCGACCCGACTGCCGGCCTCACGCACACTACGCATGGCAGAGGTGGGTGATCGTCCAACCGATAAGAAGATGTGATATGGTCAGCATCGCGCATCCCCAGAAGGAAAGTTTACTGTCGTGGCCGGTACCGCTGCCTATCGCCCCCCTGCACTCTCCTTACAATGCTAAGATGGCATCGGTGCTATACCCAAGACTTGTAAAATCCGCATTCCCATAGCTGGAATAGTACTCGGATGCATTTCGTGCCCGGAAACTAGAGCACTATGGTCTAACCTACTGTGCTACGGTGTAGAACAATTAAGTTTTGGTCTTAACTAATTATAAAACCATTTATTACACATCTCATGTTAACCACTTCCTGCACTAATGAGTAAACTGCGCATCATGGATAAATACCGCTCCGAGAAACTGCTGGATCGCTACAAATAGAGCCCGAAATTATATGCCTAGTCAAGTAGTAAGATATGCATGCAAATATACACAAAATATAAAACCTATGCACCTTAATATGCAAAAACATCAAATAAAACATCTATTTTGTTTGAAAACATTTACCAATATGAATAAGGACTGTTGTAGCTGGCCATTGCTAGCGCAAGGCGTCAGGTCATATAGAGCCGCAGTGAAACTAAAGGGTTCTCTGGCTCTATGATTCAACCAGAGAACAGCATAGTGTGGATGGATGGATGGATGGATGGATGGATGGATGGATGGATGGATGGATGGATGGATGGATGGATGGATGGATGGATGGATGGATGGATGGATGGATGGATGGATGGATGGATGGATGGATGGATGGATGGATGGATGGATGGATGGATGGATGGATGGATGGATGGATGGATGGATGGATGGATGGATGGATGGATGGATGGATGGATGGATGGATGGATGGATGGATGGATGGATGGATGGATGGATGGATGGATGGATGGATGGATGGATGGATGGATGGATGGATGGATGGATGGATGGATGGATGGATGGATGGATGGATGGATGGATGGATGGATGGATGGATGGATGGATGGATGGATGGATGGATGGATGGATGGATGGATGGATGGATGGATGGATGGATGGATGGATGGATGGATGGATGGATGGATGGATGGATGGATGGATGGATGGATGGATGGATGGATGGATGGATGGATGGATGGATGGATGGATGGATGGATGGATGGATGGATGGATGGATGGATGGATGGATGGATGGATGGATGGATGGATGGATGGATGGATGGATGGATGGATGGATGGATGGATGGATGGATGGATGGATGGATGGATGGATGGATGGATGGATGGATGGATGGATGGATGGATGGATGGATGGATGGATGGATGGATGGATGGATGGATGGATGGATGGATGGATGGATGGATGGATGGATGGATGGATGGATGGATGGATGGATGGATGGATGGATGGATGGATGGATGGATGGATGGATGGATGGATGGATGGATGGATGGATGGATGGATGGATGGATGGATGGATGGATGGATGGATGGATGGATGGATGGATGGATGGATGGATGGATGGATGGATGGATGGATGGATGGATGGATGGATGGATGGATGGATGGATGGATGGATGGATGGATGGATGGATGGATGGATGGATGGATGGATGGATGGATGGATGGATGGATGGATGGATGGATGGATGGATGGATGGATGGATGGATGGATGGATGGATGGATGGATGGATGGATGGATGGATGGATGGATGGATGGATGGATGGATGGATGGATGGATGGATGGATGGATGGATGGATGGATGGATGGATGGATGGATGGATGGATGGATGGATGGATGGATGGATGGATGGATGGATGGATGGATGGATGGATGGATGGATGGATGGATGGATGGATGGATGGATGGATGGATGGATGGATGGATGGATGGATGGATGGATGGATGGATGGATGGATGGATGGATGGATGGATGGATGGATGGATGGATGGATGGATGGATGGATGGATGGATGGATGGATGGATGGATGGATGGATGGATGGATGGATGGATGGATGGATGGATGGATGGATGGATGGATGGATGGATGGATGGATGGATGGATGGATGGATGGATGGATGGATGGATGGATGGATGGATGGATGGATGGATGGATGGATGGATGGATGGATGGATGGATGGATGGATGGATGGATGGATGGATGGATGGATGGATGGATGGATGGATGGATGGATGGATGGATGGATGGATGGATGGATGGATGGATGGATGGATGGATGGATGGATGGATGGATGGATGGATGGATGGATGGATGGATGGATGGATGGATGGATGGATGGATGGATGGATGGATGGATGGATGGATGGATGGATGGATGGATGGATGGATGGATGGATGGATGGATGGATGGATGGATGGATGGATGGATGGATGGATGGATGGATGGATGGATGGATGGATGGATGGATGGATGGATGGATGGATGGATGGATGGATGGATGGATGGATGGATGGATGGATGGATGGATGGATGGATGGATGGATGGATGGATGGATGGATGGATGGATGGATGGATGGATGGATGGATGGATGGATGGATGGATGGATGGATGGATGGATGGATGGATGGATGGATGGATGGATGGATGGATGGATGGATGGATGGATGGATGGATGGATGGATGGATGGATGGATGGATGGATGGATGGATGGATGGATGGATGGATGGATGGATGGATGGATGGATGGATGGATGGATGGATGGATGGATGGATGGATGGATGGATGGATGGATGGATGGATGGATGGATGGATGGATGGATGGATGGATGGATGGATGGATGGATGGATGGATGGATGGATGGATGGATGGATGGATGGGGAGCTTGAAGTGAATGCAATATGCTTACGAGGACATCTGTTTATTTAAACGACCCTGAAAGTATGGAGTCGAAGCTTTTTGTACATAGTTTCACTCCTTCTCATCCCCATGCTTATGGAGACTGAACTTTGCGTTAGATTGCATCGGGAGTATCAAAATGGAACTCTAAAGGTCTGAAACCTAGGGATTTCACAGTAATACCCATCGTGTTTAATAAACCTATGATGTCACCAATTCCGCCGCCAAAGTAGTAGTGCTTTCCAGATTGTAAGTCATATCGAGTTTTGTTGAAACTGCTCCAGGGTTTCAGAGTTATGCTGGAAAATACATACATTGGATACATATTTATGTACATCGATTTTATGTTACATAATAGCTTGCCGAGGCTTGATAAGTAGCAGTGCTCATTATCGAATATCTAAAGGGGGAAAATTATGCACTAATACCGCACTTAAGATTATAATATGCAGTTTTACATTATAAAATTTAAAATATGCCTTTCCTCTGAAATATATAATATATGCCTTATCACTGTTGAAGTTGTCTGTGAAAGTGAGAGTTACAAACTTTATAATTACTTCATACCTTAAAAAGACAATATGCATCTCCGAAATAAATATGGGTTCCAGTTATAATAAATACTGTCGGTCAGTATAGAGAGCTGAATGCGATGAGAGCTCTGACAATAATGATGTTTAAATAATTTAGAAAGTACAAAAGTAATGCAAATACAAACAAATATATGTTGGCCTAAAGTCGGTTCAATAAAGTGGTGTGATTTTTAAATACAATTTTCATCAATATGGTTAAATATTTAATGTAATTAGAAATATAACCAAATTTATGTTATTCCTTTTAAAAATGATAATTGTTAAACCCTTTAAATTCCGTAACGCTTTTCTTCCTCACATCTTCAACCGTGTTGTTGTTTAGTATCATGTATTGCATGCGTCGAAATCTCTCTGTGTATGTGCCAAGCAGTTCCCTTGACAATATAACTGAAACGCCAACTCAACAAACTGTCATCCACACAAATGGGTCTGTAGTCAACACTAGCAGAGCTTATAAATGTTTCTGTAAAGCGCCTGTAATATCTTCCTGGCACTGCCCACAAAATTGCACCACAAGTTATGTTTTCCATACCTTTCTTGTCCTTTAAGTGATATTTCTTTAATTTCAGTCTCTAATAAGGAATTTACAACCTAATTAATGTACCATTACAATGAAGACATGTAATATTAGTGTGTTTACTTTAACTTTAATTTGTGTGGTCAAAAGTTTTACTATTAGTAGTATTTTATTATATTAAGTTTACACTAATACAATATTTGCGTCACACAGTCACATGCGCCGGGTAACCGTACATGCTGTCGAAAAATACTTGAGTTTAAAAAGAGTAAACGAATACAATCTGTGGTAGCCTGTGAGGCTCGCAACCGGGAAAACCCAGATTCGATTTCCATTGGGCTGGCAAATCTACCTTGGGTTTTCCTCTGGTTTCTTCAGGTAGGTATTCGATTGCTGTGGTGGTGCCTCTTAAACACAAATCTTCTTTTCATTTCCTCTCCCAATCATTTCCTTTATTCCGTTTCATCTTCATACTCGTATGTTTAGGGGTTGTAGGATTTGGGTAAAGAAATCGAGACATTGCGGTGGGACGGTGGAATTTGATCTCTGTAAAGACGGCTAAAGTAGAATCGCACAAACTAGAGGTGTACGATTACACAATTTTGGCCTCCTGCATAGACAGGCAATTCTGGGTAGGCCAAGAGAAACCTGGCTCATACTAACTGCCAGCAGGTGAGAAGCTTTAGAGAGGGTGAGGCAGGACTGGCCAACCTATCTCTTCTACACTTGATTGTAAAAAGCCTTAAGATGCACCACCTTACAATACATTATTATAATTCTTATAAATATTATATTTAAGATGTTTTCAATAAACATGCTACAAGCTGGTAATGAAATAATGAAATTCAAACGACTATGAAACTCGTCGGAAAACTTTCATTCAGCCATTACGTCAACAACTTTTTATAAGTGTTTAAAAATGTGTTTTTTTTTAGTTATCCAAATTAATATATGTTTTTTGAGTATTATTACTATTTTTATTCTTATTATTATAAAGATGTTATATCCTTGTGCTTAAAATCGTTAACAAAGCGCACAAAAGAGTTCAGTTACTGTATTCAACATTTCATATTTATTTATTCGTCAACCTTTTTGCTTTAGATTGCCGTCTATACAATGACGTACTGCAGGTTTAAAGTTCACACTCGCATAAAACATAAACCTATTGATCTTCCTCACTTTAAATACATCCTTTTAAACTGCTCAACACTTTAAGATATCGAAACATTTATAATAAAGTTAAAGCAGCTAACGCTAAACAAATGTAAACATTTCGGCAACTTTTACATAGTGCGAAAACTATGAACAAAGTTTGATAGGTGTAAACGGTTAAACGTTGTAAAATTATGAAAAATTATTTAACAGTTTTCTTTCCTAATACATTCAAAGAGCACCAGGAGAGCAATCCTTCTCGCTACTAAGGAGTTTTCGTCAAAACGTAAGGCATATACTATAATGGAAATTTAATATGGAATGCTTGAGGTTCACTAACACCTAATGTGCTTCCAAAGTAAGCATTGCTTTGTATCTATGTCTTAGTGCATATAAGTGTGGACGAAAAACCTGAGTTACTGGATACATCCTCTAGGCGTATAGGTCCTATAGGAGTATCATAGCAACTGTTATGCCCTGACTGGACTAGGCAATGTAAAGGGGGGGGGGGATTGGAGAAGATTAAAATACGGCTTCCCCTTATGTCAGGAAGAATGTGGTACGTGTTTCCTAAGCAAGCAGGCGTAATCAGGAGTAGATTGAAAACCCCTGCAGGTTGACTGCCTTTATTCTGGAAACTTTAGAGGTCACCATCCTAGCTAGTGTGCATCATCATCGGGATCTGCTTGCCCTTTGGGTCTCTCCTTCATTCCTTTTGAAGTACAGATCATATTTTGGCATAAAAGCCGCGCTGTGCTCCAGTGGATTGAAGCCTATAGATATGATTAAACCATATCTTAAATGTCTGTAAATACGGCCTAAATCCATGCCTCAAAATATGAAACAGACTTTTCTAATCAGAAGGATATCTCCTGAAGCTTTGAGAAACCACAAAAGCGTGGGATAGAGTGGTCTGCCCGATGGGATTAAACCCATGACCTCCAGAATACAAGTCTGACACATACAGCGCAGCAGTCTCTCGCCGTATATGACAGCGTCCCATTCTATACTGGGCGTTAAAGACAGCTTAATTTTGCTCACAGGCCTCTTTATCGGCTTAGGATCTTTTACGTTCCATAAATATACGACACGGAATATGTATTAAATGAAATGACTATTCGTGTACGGGTATACTGTTCCTCAAAAACTATTCGTGTATTATTCATACGTCCGTACAGAATCTGCCAATGGCCACCGCGTTCCCCGATTTAACCCCCTGCGATTTTTATCTCTGGGGGATTAAAATAGAGGGTTTAATAAAACAAAATCACTCACTTTAGAGGAACTTAAAAATAATATTTGTTAAAATTTGCTACCATTTCTTAGGAAACTGTAACGTGTAATGGCTAGTGTGCCAGACGTGCTAGAACAACAAAGGGAGACAATTCCAACTTCTCCTGGTTTGATATATATATATATATATATATATATATATGTGAGTAATTTTTTTTTTTTTTTTTTTAGGTATTTACTTTTAGTTTCTTTGTGAGTAAAACGGAGGCGACAAAACGTAGTATATTTACTGCGGACGAGCTGTCACCCGCTCAGAACGCATAGCAAGCAGCACCACCGGCCAGCTAAGAGTTACGAAACCTGATCTGATCTATGCTAATCACACAATGCAAATCTTATATGAAAGCCATAGCAAACGCAACATACCCAAGGTGAAAAATAGCTCAAGAGAAAAGCAAAATAATTTTATACATAACGAAAATATGGCAGACAGTATTTTACTATTTTATCGGCTGATTTGTATTTCATAGATAGACAGAACTACGTAGTTCCGTAGTAACTTGTGAAACTTCCATTCTGCAAGACCCAGGTTTGATTCCCATTGGACCGGGTACTCTTAACTATGGGTTATTTTGTGGTTTCTCTGGGTAAGTAAGTCAATGCGGGGTGAATCCGCTTCTACCACGAATTTCCAGCCCGTTTTCTCTCCTAGTCATTTATTTTCTTCCATTGCATCTCATCTGTTTCAGGGCTACAGGAACAGCAGACAACGGTTGGTGTGATGCAGCAGCGCGGTGGAATTTGCGCTCTGGAAAGATCTGCCACTAGCGCTTGGCGGGTCTACTGGGCTTCCCTTCCATCCTGCCAATTCCTTCGTATACCCCCCAGGATCTCTAGGTTACAGGTGGTTCAGGCAGGGTTGGTGTCATGTTGGCAACGTTAAACACCCCTTCCTTGCTGGCACACGTCGTTCTTCAGATCTCCCCTACATCCCTTCTTATCAGGGAGGAGCTGCACTCCAGTTGCTGAAGTCACCTTTCTCTGACTACTCCTAACTTTCTGGGTAGACCTTTAAGCCGCTTAAACTTTTGCGTTTAAATAAATATTGGTTTTATAGTAATCATTTTACATCTTAAAATTTGATCCCCAAAAGTTATTTCAAAAGTCGATGGCTATAAAAGAACATTAGAAATTAGCCACCTTAACACTTCAGATAAAAGAAAATACAAATGAGACTAATCTTGTATTATTACTTCAAACGTCATTATAAAGCACTAAACGATGATTTCAGCGTTGCAGTACCTTAGTTATCGATGTCTTTTATGACGAAACGCTGTGCTGTATAAAACCCCTAAAGTGTTATTTTCTGTTATTGAGCTACAATAGTTGCTTTTAAATTGTAAGGTTTGTAGCGTTTATGAGCTGGTTTATATTTACACAAAAGTAACTGTGTTTTCGGTTTCATTAAAACATTGTCCATCAATAACTGTACACATAGAAGCGGGAAGCAATAAGCAAATACCTTTGTGTTTAATAGGGCAAATATTGAATTGCATTTAGATGCTTTCTGTGTACGTTCACAGTAACTGAAATGAATGCCCAACAACAAACGCCACAGTGTGTACTTACTATTTTAATCCCTGAATTAAATTTGGTTATAGGTTTACCGTAAGCTTATCATGTAAATATTTTGGATACAGTCAATTTGCAGAAAATGACATACAACATGTTCCAAGAAATGTTCACTTTACATCAAATGTTTGAGTTAGAACACAAATAAATACGCTACCATACAAATAAATCTTTTTGTACCTCTCCTTCTGTTTCCACATTGAGATTTATTCTCCAATAATTGAAATCTTTTTTTGTTATAATTTATTTCACTAGCTTTAATAACTTCATATCGCGGTGGACGTATTCGGAAAGGTACCTCATTAAGGTAAGTAATGAACAAGTATTCTTCAAGGTCTTATCTATCATAAAGTACTATCCTAACAATACCGTATTTATATTGATTAAATAATTCAAACATATCGCTCAATATTAAATATTTTCTAAAATGTTAATGAGAGCATTCTGTAAGCCTTAAGATTTTAGCAGGTTGTTTCATTTATAGCACGTTAAAAACTTAAGAGTCATAACAGTACTTCAGTACTTTGTTTTGTGTACTTAATACTCATTATGAGAAGTATTGCATACACCATGAGGACACATTTACCCTTCATTCTTTTAATTTTAATTCCTTTTATTAACGCAGTACTTTCACCTAGTGCCAAATGGATGGTGTTAAGAGTACCGTCCAGTCTAGCTTCTCTACCACCCTCTAGTCATATGGTGCCTTTTGAGGTCTCATCAGTTTACCATATATCACTTAGCTCCGCGACATGCAGATGGAGTTAGGCTGCAGTCTGGACCACTGCTTTCACTATCTGTGGATAGATGGCAGGGTAATTGCAATTAAAATGTATTACCATTTTACTATTTTTTCATTTTTTAGACTGAAACAGAAACTTTGGGTAGTGGTATTAAATATTCAACCTGGTATTTACCTTGGCGACTAAGGGGAAACCACGGGGAAAAAAAAAAAAAAAAAAAACTTAGCCAGATCGTTCGACCCAAAGGATTTGAACCCAGGACCTCCCGAATCTGGACTACAACATCACCGCCTGAGCCTTTCCACTCTGTTGAGATTCTCTCGTGCTTTATGCAAGCTAATATAATAATTTGAAAGTTAAAAATAAAAATGATTAGACTCAATGTAACTATAATATCCACAGGGTAAATTCAAGTATATTTCTGTCTAGTTTTTAAAAAGCTTCCTGTGATTTCGCTCTAATATCTAGATAACCAAGTTTTGCTTGACATTATAGTTGTTTTGCATAAGTTTGTGAACTGGCTTTAATTACACCTTGTTAAGAATGTGTATAGATTAATCCATCTTCAGTCGCCTTTACTATAGCAAAATAGCGTTTTATGTGGTTTAGAAGTACTTTTGATCAGCAGGTATATGAATATACTATTAGGGTTTAAAATAACACAGAAAAGTGATTAGTGTGTACATATTTGTTATAAAGTAAGTCTATTAAAGTAGAATTTGCAGTATCCATTGGTGTCAAACAATACTTTGAAATTATTTAAATTTAAAATAAAAACGCTCCTCTCATTGCAAGACACTGAACTCACGGTTAACTGAAATAACGTATAATCTCACGTTAGCTGAAGTTGTTGAAATGATGATATTCAATTTATCATGACTTAACAGCTGAGGTTCAAAGTAACATTGACAAGTCATTAGCTGCGTTGAGCGAATTGTGGCCTAATTCACTTAGGAACAGTATTTTGTCGCGAATGATACAATAGCGTTTCCTTCCACAGGACAGCCGTTGCCGGTATGGGACACTGGAATAAGTTTTTTAGGTGAAAATGACATTTTCGATTTTATTACTTTCTCTAGCAGGCATATACGTATAGTAGCTAGAAAAGGTCTTGTATTCCACCCAAAAATTAAATGTCCAGATTTCAACCGGAAGTATTAGTTTTGATGTCCCATAAGTCCGAAAAGAGCATTTTTAGAAAAAGGTCCGTATTGTGTCTTTAGACAGAAAGGCTCAAAGCCTAAAACTTCCAGGGATGTCACACGAAGATTTTCAAGAAAATTCCCCACCCCAAGCTACCCTTTACATGGAAACATTTTCGAAATTTTCGATTTTCTCAAACATGGCTCTACCGATGTTGATTAAAATAGCGCAAAGTAAAGATATTTACATAGTACATAAAATGTATATCTTGAATTTTATGGAAATGACCTATAAAGACCACTTTATCCTGGATGAATTTTGCTAAATTTTGCTGAATTTTTGCAAAACTGGTAAACCGTAAGGGCTAGACAAAAGCCTACTACACAAAAGATGTAGAGCTCATTAAAACATAAAATTTGTTATCTACGTTTTTAGTCGTGGAGTTCACCATTTCCGGGATATTGTTTCTTATGTTTTTTTTTTTTTTTTTAAGTGCTTTAACTTTTCTCATACGGGAATTTTCAACTTCTATCCACGCAAAGAAACGGAGTTCATCCACATGCCAACCAGCTTTTAAAAGATTTGACTATCGCTTTAGCCTAGTGTGCTTCTGTTTAAAGGAAGCAAGCACTAAGACCATTCTTGCAAATGTTTATCTCGATTAGCATAAAGTAGATAAAAGAATAAGTGTTTTTAAACAATAGTTTCTTACAGAAACGTAGAACAAGTCATGTGAATGGAACCCTTCAGATTTTTAAATTATATCACACAAATATTCTGCAGACACCTCTGAAGCATTATGACAGAATATTTATCGCAATTCGCCAGGTTTAAAGGCACAGCATCATGTTTAAATCACCCATGCGATATCTTATAACGTCAATTTTCCTTTCTCTGTGTATTGTTTCCTTAGTTTTACACTTTTGCAAATGCAATTTGTTCCTTATATTTTAGTTGTGTTGTGATTTTTATACATATTTGCATACACAATCTCATGCGTGAATTATATGATTGCTTTATTCAGTGGTCCAACAAACGTTCACTCCAAAACATCAAAAATGTCATATCAACAATAATTTACTTCTGTACAAATCATAATATCAATTTAAATCAAACAATAGCTCTGTTTTACTGGACTTAAGTATGCGAAAATGCCTATATCATACTTCTCTGACAAATGTGAATGCGCAAGGCAGAGGTAGAAAATTGAATTTATTCATTAATAAAAAAGTATTTAATAAGTATCTGAAAATATTAGGGATGGCGCTTTGAGCTTCAGAACAGTCTTTTCATTATTTACTCATATTAACAGTGCCAATTTTCAAGTAAATAATTATAACATTAAAAAACAAAAGTTAGACAATTATTCCACTGTGTCTTAATAAGTGTAAGCATGTTTTATTTGAATTAATCATAATATGGTATAAAATAAAACGAGCAGATTCTATTCATAACAAGGCAACTCAAAACAACTCATTTATGAATGCGTCTGATATCTTTGGTTTTAGTGGATAATGTTTCGCAAAGACAAACTATATTGTTTACGAGACCACTGCTTGTAGTAAATTGTAGGCACACCAGAGATTGACGAGTAAGGTAGCTACGATAATATATAAGACACACATTCTCCCCCCACTGGCTCGAACATTCTGATTGGTAGACGAACGCTGGGATGGTTATACGAACATATCCCGTTCCCCACTTCAGTAGTCCTACGTAGTCTAGGGATAACATGCTAAGCCTCTAGTTTCCAATGTAGCAGGTTCAAACCCGATGGAGGCCAATGGATTTTTTCGGGCGTAAAATTCTTAGCATGACTTCCTTCGAAAAGGAAGTAGATCCGTTAGTCCCGTATCTAGATTTACGGCATGTAAAAGAATCTTAAACCTGATAAGGAGGCTTCTGAACAAAACTAAACTGTTTTTCACGACGAATATAGAATGGTAGGCTAAGAGCCACAGCAGTGAAAGAGTATCCATAAATAAAGCACAAGTTAATGTTCCCCCAGTGCGGTGCTTTGCCAATACGGGCCACTGAGCTATTCTATGCCCTGATGCTGGTAAAGCTGGTTTTGCGTACGGCCGACGTAACTTTTCACTTTTTTTAACAGTACTACACCTCGTGAGAGTTATATGTGCAAAAAAGGAAGGCTTTGTGGTGTAAAATATTAAATTAATCAGCAGGTAATATTGTGGGTCTTAAATCAATGTCCCGGTCAACACTTGTTTGGGGTTTCAGTGCAATGTATTTTATAGCAGGAGGACAAAAAAAAAATAAATAAATAAATAAATAAACAAATAAAATAAGTGTGTTTGCATACATAGGTTATAGTCATATTTTCGGTGGTAAACTTCATGAAATATATCACAACTGTGAAACTATTGTATGTTAATTTTAGATTTACAGCTTGAAAATTGCTAAGAGAAGCACGGATAAAGCAGATAAAGGACAAAGAAAAAAAAAAAGAATACATTAATGAAAGAAAACGAAAATCCGGATTCTGCTGTGTTTTTACAGCACTCTCGGACCGAATACTTCAACTTCATATAGCAAAACAGAAGACAGAGATGAAGTTATTCCTTTTTGGTTTCCTGCTTATACCTGTTCTCAAAATTCATGTACAGATGAATCTAAATAAATGGTATCAGAATGGGGCTTTAAAAATAAACAACACTAATTTTTATTTAGGTTCAGATATAACTGTTACCATGCATACTTTTAGAGGTTCCTATAAGGAATCTGGTAATTAACCATGTGGCCGCTTTTCAGAGGAATAATTTATATGAAATTGCGTGCTTGTAATTACTTGCATACCACGTGATAAATGATAGAAATAGAAACGCTGTAGAGATACACATATAATAAACGGCATCCAAAGGCCGTAAGTGCATTCATGTAAAAGATAAGCATTGTGAAATCGGAAGATTCCTTTTGTAGCATCATATATATGAAGTAGGCATTGAAATTTAAAATGCAAAATGTTATCTTATTATAGTACTTCCGAGTATATAATTTAAGCTTAATGTAAAACTTAGGTGTATCAGCTACAGAGGGGATTTATGTAACATATCAGCTCCTTAAGCACAGGATTGGCAAAAAGTGACTGGCTGTTATACACGATGTTAGGGGTATAGATGCTGGTATTTTGATAAGTGGTACCTTAATGTGTATTCACTTCTGTGTGTTACGTTTTTTTTTTCTCTTCGTCTAACAGTTTTCAAACAAACTAATCACATTATTTACCTACTACCCAATGCTTCTTGCATCATACTAACACCCCCGCGAAATTAAAAACGCCTGTCAGTATATACTATCCGTTTTATCTCTAGTTTTCACTTCACAATACGCGACCTGATGGCCTAGGTAGTGTAAGGTTATTGGCCTTGCAGAAAGCATTCGAATGCAGAACCGATACAACATTAGTTGCTGCAAACCTTGTGCACTCAACCTTACTCCTTTGGCCTCACGCTCTCGGAGAAATTAAACACGTATAGGTTGTGTGTGCAACGTCTAGGTGGAGGTACTAGCCACCCTCAAAGAACACTATCCCTTAGGAAGTAAAATCATTAGTAAAAATATTGATGTAATTTTGTTCACTACACTGTCCTCAATTACCAATACAAATACCTGTTGTTATCTTATCTTGTTGCTGCAAGATTCTGATGTGAACACTATTTTTTCAGTCACTTGATGCCATTTCCAACTAAGCTACAGTGCGAACCGTTTCAGACCTATCTGCATTCTGGCGAGCTGTACCGAGATCTCCGGAGGTCTCGGCTGTACGCCACGCGTTTTGTGTGCAGAACTGACCGTTCCCACACGGAAAGAAATTCAGTCATCACACACGTCGTAACGGTCTACTGCTCAGTATCAAGCTAACGGCTTGTGAAAACACGCGATTTCAATATATCCAATGGTGTTGTGCAGTTTTGGAACAATCGAAAACGTAATTTTCCGGTATATGTGGGGGAACGAAAACAGTAGTGTACCCTGGTAAATAATCTACACTCTGTTCAAGAAATTGAGCATAAAATAAGGCGAAGCCATAGTGAAATTAATGATAGAGGATTGCAAAAGTGTTTCAGAATTTTTAGGTCGTATTGATCAATGTATCCAGAAAGGCGGCTATCCTTTGCAAATATCTTAGACGAAAGTAACTTTATGTTATCTTATTAACTCATTATGGCACATTATTTGTATGGGAGGTAGGCCTAACCACCAGCATTTACGGTACATCTGTTTGTATCAAGCAAGAGCACGCTGGCATCTTCCAGACAAACAAGTGCGGTTCGGCCCACTAGAACGTCGGTAGCTTTGAAATGGTCCGCACTGTACGTTTACAAGAGTTAAGAAACAAATGGTGGTAATGTACTACAAAGTCATGTTTCTGGTGTTTCCTAGTCTGGAAAACAACAGCAATAGCTGAAGCTGAAAATCAAAGACTATAGCCCAAAAATTTACAGTTATCACCAATATTGCATCGATTGGCATACTATGTTTCAGCACTGGAGACGAACAACCTCTAGCAGATATTAGCTTCAATTGAATTAAATATGCATGCTTACCTGATTGTTCAAACGAAGCATACGTCTGCACAAATCCAAAAGCTATCAGTACAGTGACGAACTTACCTGAAAGTAAAGCAAGAAAAAATGTTTACTTTATTTAGGTAATATAAAGCAGTTTGTGAATAACATTAGAGCAGTTTCAACATAACGTTCCCATTTAAGATCAGAAAAGATATGGCAGAAAATAACTGTTAGAAATAGTGTTCTTTTCATCTTTGTAAAGAAGCAAAAAGGGGTAGTTACCCCAGCATTTTCATGAGCACAAAAGCAACAAGTCAGCACGAATGGTTTCATTAAAAAATATTAAGTTTTGCTCAAAGTATATTTGTCCTCCGATTGTAGTTTTGCTCACACCTACTACTTCGTTAATAATAATTACTGGAAAGATATAAACGTGGTGTCTATATATGGCCCCAAATAGAAAACAAGACTCTAAAGAAATAATTTATTTTTGTCAGCAGGGCAGAGGAGCTATTGCGGATAAAACCAGATCCCATATAAGAGTTTTCTGAAATATTCCCTTTGAAAAGTCTTCAGGTTGCCTTAGGTAGTGAAGGTTCTGGCATCTTCTTCATTTCATTGCTTGAGTCCATTGTATACATTAGACTGTTTATGTATTTAATTTCATTTACAGATTTGAATCTTTAAAGCAGTGTTTCCCAACCTTTTGAAGTTCACGGCACCCTTGGGAATAACACTAAACACCAGGGGCACCCTTCCTTGAATTAAAAGAAAATTAAGCTTAATATGTTAATTTATTGAAATATTATATAATAATAACGTACACCATAACATAATACAGTAAACTTTACTACAATCACTGAGTAAAAATACATCAATAAATTTTGTTCGATTAATGATTAATGTGAAACTTAAATCCATACGCTAAGTAACTGTCCTGGTATGTTCTTTTCTTTCGTTTGTCTTCTTTATGTGGTGAATTCGACGGTCCGGGAGAAACTGTAAGATTTGGCTTCTTAAAGCAAGCAGTAGGAGCCGACTGTTCACTTTCACTGTCCTGGCGTTTACGTTTAACAATGAACTTATCCATAGCTAAACACTGTGAATCAACGCGAGGAAGACAACTGAAAGCGCCAAGCGGCGTACACTTTTATATATTCATCTGTCGAAGTCTCGGGAATGTTCGTGAGGAAGCGAGTAGTCTCGGGAATGTTCGGCAGGGTATAGCTGTAATGCCATCTGTGGGATACTAGTGTAAATGAATTATTGAAATGAATCGACCACTATCACCGTCTACCGTGCATGAGAGTAATTGATTTGACTTATTTTATTTCAAGACCTTACAAGACTTAAGGCTTCAGTAGAAGGTATATTTTTTTGTTTATCTCAATATCTCGCGGCACCCGTTAGCCAATCACACGGCATCCTAGGGTTCTAGGGCACACCGGTTGGGAGCCGTTGCTTTAAAGTGATAAACTTTCTTTTATTTTTATATTTTATATAGTTTTTCATGTTTCTGTCGTTCCCATTTCTGTTGTTTATTTGTGTCCTTTTTAGCCTTACGCCGACATGCCCATCCATTCAAAACCTAGCGAGTAATTTGGGTAGAAACGCGTTAGGTTGGTATTTATGTTCGATTTCATGGGGCAGGTCACGAAGGTCACGAGGTATTTAGTGGTTACCCCGTGTCCTAGAGCGAAGTTTGGACGATTCCCCTTCTATCTCGAATTCTGGATCCATCATTTACTGTCCCTATGATTTCTTTTAATCTGTTTCAGGATTTTAGGACCAGGCGACGGCGGTTTGTGTATTGCGTTAGGACGGTGGAATGGCAGCTATGACAAGGTTTCTACCTGGGACGGATTGTCATGTTGGAATCGCTAGGAACGCGTCCTTGCTAGCCATAATGTCGACCGGGAAAGTATAGTCGTTGGTCCTGTGTCATAGATTTACAGCACGCAAAAGAACCTCAAGCCTGATAAAGATACCTCTGAGCAATATTAAGCGATCTTTCATGCCTAATATAGAATGGGAAGTAGCAGTTAAAGAGTGTCCATAAATCACACGGAATTCAATTCTGCAATATCAAGAGTGATTATGTAAGTCAACTTGTGACGATATACATCTGCTGCTTCCAACAGATTACGAACGTCATGTTATTTTCCCAGCGAGTGAGTCATTTGAAAAAGGAGTTGATTCGCGCGTATTTCTTTACACGCCTAAGTCACGAAGGAAAATGAAGTGACAGGGAAAATTCAACTAGATCATATTAGTTTACTGACACTGTGAAGGAAGTGAAGTCACATTGGAATTGAGGTAGATCATATTAGTAGTGATATGTGAGCCCACCATAGCATATTTTAAAGAAAAACACAGTCTCATAAAACTAACAATAGTAGGCCTATTTTTGGATCTCGAGGAACAATTACAAATATGTTTGTGAAATGGAGGGCAAAATATAAAATTAAGAGAAGTGTGTAACAAGTAATCACGGAAAACATCATAAAACATTCCGTATAATTTATATGCTTTGAATAGAACGTAAAATGTATTATGGTTTATAAATCACTTTATTTTTGAAGAGTTTTTTCCCCTCTCTTTTATTGTTTTAAATTTTATTGTTGCACATCTTTTATAATCTGTTACAATTTGTTCTCATAGCTTAATTTTATATAACTATTATAACGTATGGTTAAAATATTGTTTGTAATGCTCACTTATAATATTTTTTGTTAAAAACTTCTTAATGTATATTGTTCGGTGTCACTTGGCAAACTCATTTATGAGTCAGACTAATACACAACATAATTTCACTGGAATTTATTATTAATCTGCGGGTCCGTATCAATACTACATAGCTCTCATGAGACTTTCTGTTTTGTTTTGTGCTTGAATACTATTTTTCTTCCAGCGAGAGATAACTTCTATTACAATGAGGATATAAAGGTTCAGTCATACTGTATGTACTACACAAGCACGCCGGATTTTAAAATTACCTTCCGAAAAGGAATCAAGAAATACACAATTCAGAATTATCTGCCTTAATTGCTGGAACTTCGCTTTATATGTTTATTTGCTTTCTAGGTATTTATATCCCATATTATTTAAATGGACCGGGCGTGTCCATTTATTGGACAAAGCAGACTTAAATTCACTTAAATATAAAAAAAATTAAATAAATACCAAATCAGCTGATATTGGATAGCTCCTCAGATTCTTCTTGAAGATTGAGACATATTTCCGCTAAATGTCTCAGAAAGTGGTGTGTCACATCCTTGATTCAAATACTCGGAAAGAGAGGCACGCACGTTATCCCTAAATTTTTGACAAATGATAGCTCACAAAATATTATATCAGATTACTCGCGGTTATGATTTTTTTATTAGATCGCGAAGTTGCCTCACACAAATGTTTCTTATGCATGCGTAGAATTTAACGTTATATTTAAAAAATTCTAACATATGCTGTTATATGTTATACATTATAAACATTGACATAGCTGAAGTCTCTACATCGATATTATCCTGTTTCATTAAAGAGCAGTTTTTTAACATTAGAAATGGAGGCGGAAATGTCAATGTCTTGAATATAGCTATTTTCGTTCTTGGTTTAAGCTTTAATTTCAACACTAGCATCCATTAATTTATACAAATTACGCAGGCACTTTAACTAAGAATATGAATTTTAAATAAAAGCAATATTAGCTTTGTACCTCTCCTGGAGTCAAAAAATATGTTTTATAACTCAGTTAAATATTGCTAAAAGTTTGTCTGCAACAGTACACAGATCATGTAGTGAATCATAGAATCATGTGAATCTGTTCGCAATATACATGACATCTTTCAAATATATGCATTCTACTGCAGCACTGACAAACATATCAAAAGAAATTCTCTCATAAGGAAGTGGTTCCACTTTGGACAACAGAAGTTTTAATAAATATGAAAGCGTAGACACGATGACAGTCTTAGCGAAACCACTCGAGTCTTAAATCGGATCTCCGGGAGCAAAGAAGCAAAAGAGGAGTCAGAAACGACGTAATGAAATCTGCCTGTGTCCCAGCAAGCCTTGTCTGAAGAGAATTTCATGTTATACATTTCCTACACCACTTCAACAACAAAATAGCTTGCAGGACGTGTTTGAATCATTCCATTTCTCGGTTCACAGAGAAAGAAAAAAGATAGGTAGAGGGGCCAAACACAAAAACAAGAAAAAATATGAGGGAAATTTCCCTTTCGAATACTTTGTCGTCTGGTTCTTGTTTTGTTTTCCTTGTCGAGAAACTTTTCGCTAACTCGTTGTCGGCTTCTTCTTTTATCTAGTATGCTACTGGAAGGTGAAGCAGTATTGCCATTTTAAAAGAAAGAATATTGGCCATCTCTTTTGTTTGAGATACTATAAGCGGAAAGAACCGGCTACTTTCATTGTCTGTCCGTTTCTTGTTTGCTAGATTTTCACGGTACACTTCAATAAAGTTATCAAATTAGGGTCAACAATGGAGCTATTAGTTGAAGGTCTCACGAAAATTAATATGTGAACATTCTATAAATTAAGCATCTATGGCAATACCTCGTAAAATAATTTCAATTGCTTATTATGAACAACTTTGGAAAATTACAATGGGAACAGGTAAGCTTCTAAGTAGTATCTCTACGAAGTAAGCGATCAAGAGTTGGAATAGCGGAAGATATTAGAGAGAAATAAATTATGAAGGGTTGCATGATAAGGATGCACCTTCTTATCCTCACTCCTCTACATTTACAGGTAGAATTTGGCGAAGAATTATTCCTAGGTTAAAACAGAAAAGTGGTGGTGGGAAGAAGAAAAAAATCTGATGCGTTTCACCACATGACTTTCACTACCTATTCTGCATACAAATTATTCTTACTAACGATTATTCCTTTATCTACATCATGCTAATGGAGATAAATATTAGTATACATTTTCCCATTATTTGCTCCCTTCTAAGAAGAGTTTGGCTCTCTTTGCATGGTCAGCAGTAAAAAAAGAGAGATGAAACGAAAAGAGATTACCCGTTTGAAAAAAATGACGCAATATAAAATTGAAACCCACATCAAGGAATATCTTGAAAACAGTCAATTCTACAAAAGGGCATAAGTTGAGTGTTTTAGCAGGTCTACATTTTTTTGTTTAGCACATTCTTATCTATCTCTTACGGTTTACCAGTTATGCAAAATTCAGCACAATTCCTCCAGAATGAAGTGGTCTTCAGAAGCTATTCCCAGAAAATTTAAGATATACGTTTTATTTGTGGTGTAAATCTCTTTTAACAAATAGTATTAATCAAAATGGTAAGAAATTTTTGGAGGAAAAGAAGGTTTGTAAAAAAAATCCATTTTCTTGAAAATTTCCGTGTCGCATCCTTGGAAGTTGCTAACCTAAAAGTCATCTTGAACAGTCTAATGGAGACTATTTATTGGAGCTGTACCCATATAAGTCTTAGGGGATGAGGACAAATTTGAAAATACAGTAATTATGGCATTCCAAAGAAAAATATAGAGTAAATATTTCAAAAATACAGAAAAATAGTGGAGAGACTAGTGAGCTTTCGTATATTTGTAATGTGCTGGGTGTTAAAATAAACAACATAAAGAAGTCAAAGGACGAATAGTAAAGACAAAGCACCGTTATTACAAAATAAACATCTGCAAACCACTGAAGAAACAGTTCCAGAAATGCTCGTGCACTGCATAATATCATTGTTTTGACGAAGTGAATAAAATTCATAGAATTACTTACAATACACTTAGAAAGAAAACAACGAGTGCAGAGCATACAATTGAATTATCAAGCTGTTCTAAAAAGAGCAAACAACGAAGGAACAATGATGGAGCTTAATCAGGAACACAAACATAAGTTAATTTAGTTATTAAATGTGAAATAACTATTTCCTAAGGCATTCCAAATATGTAACAAACATACAGAAATGTTCAATTAAGCCAATGAATCCGAGAAATTTTGGAAGTCTATATCATGTAAAAATGGTAAAGCTTACAGTTATTACAAGCAGTAGCAGTAATGCTTTCGCCATATCTCGCAATTCTAGCTTGTGGATGTTTAAGTAGTACCTTTTATTGAGAAAAGTAATTGTTCAATAAAACAAGCTATGTATTTCAAAAAAAAGCCTTCATATAGAAACATCAAATTACAAAATAAAAATAGCTAGCAAAAATATTTTATCAGATCGTTTATATAAACCCCCAATTATTGCAGAAAAGCTATTACTTTTTGTATTCTTCTGAAGTAATTAACGCCTTAAATTTACAACACATTTTAAAAAGTAAGGCTTTTCTTTAATGTACAACCGTAAAAAAAGGAGTAATCTCTAAATTCCATTTATTGATCGAAGAGTTTCATGGATCTTCCTAAAAGCTGTATTCACAACGTATATACAAGTATTGTAGAATATTCTGTGTTTAGGATCGTTATAGTCAACATATAAGTTACTGAAGACTAAACAGGCCGAGATGCTAAGAAGGCCCTGCTTCCACTTATAAGCTCCTGGGATCGATTTTCGCGTTAATTCTTATTTAATGTAGTTAATTTTATCACTGCATATGTAAAACATGATATTGCATTAATATAACATTAGCATTTGAAGTTTTTACACATCTATACACACAAAAACATAATTTTAAATAAGATGCACGTTTTAAATAACTAAAACGTAAATGCAAATAAGCTATATATTAGCTCCTAAAATGACAACATAAGAAACATAATGTTGGATGCATGAACCCTCAGAACCTATAACTACCCTCAATATTTGGGGCTTAGATAAAATTAAATCCCTGGTTTAACCAGAACGAGAAGCTACAGCATCCTAGACCTCTTGAATTTTTGCCCAGATGTCATCTGTTTTCCTTCGCGCATATGTAGGGAAATTCGAGCGCAACTCCCTCTTTACCTCAACCTACATGCTTTCAACAAGGTCCAAATCTAGTTAACAGGGAGGCTAATCTAGCAGTATGATATCCTGCCTATCTGAGAATCAATTTGGAATCTTTCGAAAAGTGTGGAAAGGATGATTATCCTGTATGAATTCGACAATTCCATCAGAACATCTCATCCTAACAGAGGGAATCAAATTATTCTAAAGTGTTACCATTGAGCCATGCAACCGCTGCACGCATCAGTGGAACCATGCCGAATTCCCACGGGAATTGCATGTATTGCACACCGTTTTGTGTATCGTCAAACAGATACAAAAAATGAAGATACGCAACCATGATGTAGTTGTGAAGCCATATCGGGACCCTTTGGATGGTAGACAACCACCTTTCCCTTGCGTGTGACAGAATATGTCATCTCGTCTGAGAACATCATTATATTCCAGTCGCGGTTGACATTTTTCTCTGCTTACGCGAGGTAAATCGGTCCGTAATGTTGCATTTCACCTACCGTTCGCGCAAGAGGTCCTGCGATGTTTACAATTCGCAGAGCTGTCCGAGCTGATCCAAGTATTGTGAATGTGTCTTCATTTCAGAAGCACTTGGAAAAAAATTCCTCTGTGCTACTACAATTATAGCTGTATCCATTTCGGGAGTGAACACACTACTTCTTCCTGAACCAGGACGACGGTTCTCCCTTCTCTGGATAATCTCACCCACCTCTGCGTTGTAGTTTCAGGGATTCCAAAGCAGTAGTATCTGCTACGACTACTACTTGTACCTATGTCTTTGTGTCATTGGCAATCGCGGTGTGATGTGACATTGGCCCCCTATTATGTCACGGAAACACCATTTTCTTCCACAAAATTTAACTCCTATCTGGAACTTTGCTACATATTGTTAACTTGAACACCTTTCCAACTACTGGAGGTGAATTACTGGCACACACATTGACTTATGAAGGGTGGTAACTGCTCAGAGCAGTTTGTCGGAAACTTTGGGTAAACTTTGTCGGAATTGGAAGCGCTAGTGCATCCATCACACTCAACAGGTATTTTAGCTTTAGATTATGACTTAACATCCATATCAGAAGATTAGTTATTTAAGAATGGTTTTCTTGTAGCAGAAGAAGCTGCTGTCTTCGGCGAGCATGCGATTGCAAAGTTTGGTAACGATGAAACGTGTCATACATTGTCTTCATAATGAACGAAGGGCAAAGTAAACGTTAGAGTGACATGGCTAACGCACTTGGTAGTTAAACTTCCCCTATTAGTGTCTATTGTCTGATACATGGAACACAATACATTTCTAATTTAACCCTATGTTGCAATTATATTGGTACATATTACGCTCTTCCTCTAATTCCTAAAGTGACTGATATTCCTTCCGAAGACACCATGCCTGAAGCGGTTCAAATAGCCGTAAGCGTTAAAGTGATAGGTAATGAATTGCCCAGCCATTCAAAGCCAAACATCGCAAGTTCAAATACCAGCAACTGCAGTAAAATATGCATGTAGTAAAGAATGAGAGGACAAATTAAAAAAAAAACTTGTGATTGTAGGCTTGAAAGCTAACGGCTTTATATTAGTTCACTACAGTTTTATTGAACACTTTTTTTAAATCTTCACAGTCTGAAACAGCTTCAATAATTTATTTTGTACTTAAAAATTAAGCTAGTATGAAATTAACCCTAAAGTACAAACCCTATTTCTATTGTAGCGTTTAAAACAAGCGGGACTACTAAGTTCCGACAGACAATGTTTCCGGTAGGAGATCCGCAGTTTGAGCCTTGGTCTTGGATATACACTTTTTTTGAGTTCTGATTTAACGTAGTAATATCAATGAAGTTTATAAGCACACTAAGCTGGCAAAATAGAACTAGAAGGACCAGCATTGCTTTGCTGCCTAAGAGGACCTACATCGGCCATTTTGACTAGCACATTTTTCAATTTTTTTCGCCGTTTCATTTCAAATATAATTTAATTCGGGACATTTTATGTATGAAATAGTACCTTTACTTACATTTTAAATGATCTTGCATAACATGTATTCAATGAAAACGTGAATCAACTGTCGTTTAGAGTATAGTGCTTACATACATACAAGGGACCATATACATAATATTTCTTACACTTTATACAACATTCTTGGTTTTATTAGGACCCTTGCACCCTGCATGTTTTACGTATCCAATCTTGTTCGGTGACTGTATGTGTATTGAATTAAGAGTTGTTCTGTTAGCTTCAAAAGAAATGCTCACTCACATACTTTTTCTCCTATGACATTTCGGTATAAAATTCCGGCAAGGTCCAGTACATTGAAGAAAACATGCATTGGCCATAAACTTTATTGTGTATAGCGACACGTTTGATATAGAATATCAACCTATATTTGCGGAGTTACAGTAGCTAACAATTTCTGGAAGTTTGTTTTGTGTTTCATCGTTCTTCGTCTTTTCTGAATATGGTATGATGTAGTATCATATTTGTACATGTGTCATACAAAGATTCTGCTGTAGATTTTGCAGGCGCAACCTATTTTCACGCTTTCTTCAATTTTCCCATCATAGTTGTGTTCTTCCGCTTCAACAATATATTTGTGAAAGATTTGTCACAAATAACACGTCTTTTTGAAGTGAAAGGTTTCATCAATCGTGTGATATTATGTTCTGACAGTGAAATGTTAAATGACTGTTCATCATGTTTTCCCAAATAAGGAAACTCGTGTCTATAAATTTTGTTTCAGAGTCTGCAGCAAGCTAGAACTTCAAACCAAACTTATCCGGTTTGTTACTCATATATTCAGTAAAGTGACATAGAACCGTATCTGGATATAGCGGTTCATCTCTAGTAATAAGTGCACCTGGTTTGCTCAATATGCAGTTGTGTACAAAGGGGCCCCTGATCGGAGTGGTTGCTACAAAGACAAGGATCTTCATTCTCTCGTCCCATGTATGTTTATCATCAAATCTCAGAACCCATTTTCCTCCCCATAACGCGAGATAAAAGTGGTGGTCCTTACAGCTGTGACCATATACATTTTAAAGGGAAGTCCTTCTCTCTACACGATATGGTTGTACCTGCTTCAAGTGGTCTACCTAGCTCAAGAACCCAAGAATTGTACTGAAAGTCTTCACGTGCCCTGATTTCGGCGCAATCTTTTACTCCATCTACACTCACCATGCGCTGGTGTAATTTCCATTCACTGTAAGTTTTTTAGTGTGATCTGCAAGGTCAGTACATTATAACGCCCACGTCTTCCAGGTGTATTTCCCAGTTAAATTGTTGTCTATACTGTTCCATTAACGTAATACCCATTACTTCCCACAGCTGGCAAATTTGTTTTGAGCGACCTCGATTGAATCTACCTCGCCTGCATGGGGCTGGGGCATGTGGTTCTACTTGGGATAATTCGGCAATAGCGCGGTCATTATATGTTCCTCTACAGGCTCTTCAATCATTGTATTATTACAAACGATTCACTTTTATCTTACTGATAAATATACCGAGCATCATCATCGTTATAGGATAATTCATCACTAAACACATTCTCTCGTTCTGACTCATTGCCTGGTAAACAATGGAAATAATTCAATATTTCATCATCTCGAAGATATTTACGATGGTAATTCTGATATGACATGGCAGTGAAAATGTATTGCCTAAAAATGTTTTACCATTCAGTATTTGCTACATCTTCCTTACCTCGTCTGCTCTCAAGATAAAATTTGTCAAATTAGGTTTCTACAGTTATCGAAAACTGGGATCACTTTCAGAACACATTGTTACCATTGTTTAGTTAAAGCATGCGCGAAATAAATGCACATTTTAATATAGCCGGCTACGGTCTTTTAAATTGAAAATATGTATAATTTGCTTAAAATCTATTATAAAAACTTATACATTTCAGAGAATCAGCCTTGCTCTAATACAGTGAAAGGTCACAAAATATTAAAGGGATAACACACTACCTCAATGATCTATAATACTTTAAAGAACGCTAACCGGTCTGGACCGGTCTAGAGTTAAAAATGTGTACATGAATATGTAAAAAGTGATATACCATATGAATATATAAAAAGTGGTAACCATTTTTAGCGCAGGCATTAGTAAATGTGAAGAAATCATTCAGAAAATAGCATAGTTCAAATAGCATTACAAGTCTAAGTGAACGGTACAGCGTAAGTGGTTATATTTTTAATTATTCTCCTTATTAAAGGAAACAGAACAAGCAGTGTACTGCTTTCAAAAACAACATGTCACACTTATGTTGCACAGAGATAAAAAAGGGATTGTGCATGATTAAAACGGTGAGACTGATCAGAGAAGAATGAGAAGATGACAGAAAAAAGAAAAGTGGAGATATAGAGAGCATAAAGGGAAAAGGCATTGCCACTTAAATAATAACGCAAGAAAAGTTGCTGTTTATGATGGCACTATAATGAAATGGATTTGCTAAAAACATTGCCATGACTTTTAAGGTATTGTTATTTCAAATTGGCTAAAGTTTGTATGTTGTGGAATATTGTGATGAACAGAGATTATATTAACGTGTACTTCATTAGGTTTGGGATACGGAGCCAAGATCCCTTTAGCTATGTACACTTGTTAGTTGGGACAGTAGCATGAGCACTCCAGCATGCCAATATGTGACTGCAGAAATAAAGCAAACATTTAATTGAAATTCAAGCGGGGAAAACGATCTCATATACAGACCAGCACTTGCAGGTTTTGTTGTTGGGAACATATCCAATAGAAACTGGTTTATATACAATGCTGCCAGCTCTGGCTGCCACAAAGGCAAGGCCATCGGTTTACAATGTGGAATACAGACATAATCGTCTGCACTAAATAAAAAAAAAAATAAAAAAATCCACGAGAGGTGACTGCAAGCACATTGGTGTCATAAGCTTCGCTTCGTTACGGCACTTTCTGCCACGTCAGATTAAAAGCCGTAGCTGAATGCATTGTCTACTTTTTTCCAATGGTCGATAGATATAGTTTGTGTCTCGTTTACTAGCACTTCTTGTGCGGACAATGAGTGAAAATAAAAATTGCTGATGCCAGAAGTATTGGTTAGTATTCTCGCAGACAGCAACCTTTCCATGCAAGGACTGGCTTTGCATTTTGTTTACGAACAAATATATTAAATATTTCCCTGAATGTAAATTATAATACTGACAATAGTTAAAAATTGTATAATATGGGTTTATGTATTTGGAGCATTATAACAAACCTTTTCTAACCAAAATTAAATATGGTGTCGGTAACTTTTAGTCTCAAAATTTGGCAGGGATAACGAGGTCATTAAGACATGAACGAAAGGTCAATGCTTGTATCTGAACAGCATAACTTAAAAACGAAAATTATTTAAGTTTAGGATCTTCTAAAGATGCAACAAGAAATTTTCAAGAAATCCACCCACCCTAGCTACACTCTACATCACCTTTCAAAATTTTCGATCTTCTCAAAATGGCCCAAATGTATGATATTTCAATCAAAATAGTTTAAAGAAACTAACATTAAAAATAAAACGATTATCTTGAATTTTCTTGCAATAGTCCGTAAAGTCCTCTCCATTCGGTAGGAATTTTGCATAACGTATGACTGATAAATCTTAACCCATAGACGAAAACCTAATACACAAAAGAAATACTGACTTCTTTAAAACATAGTATTTATTTAACATAACTTCTACAATATACTATTTCCTAGATATCTCTTTATTATTATTATTATTATTATTATTCATTATTATTATTCATTATTATTATTATTATTATTCTTATTTGCAGAAACCTAAATTCGGTCACCGGGCAGAACTCACTTCTTGGTGGAAAGCTATCGTAAATTTAGTACATAGTTAATTAAAACTCAGGACACTATAAATAAGGTAAAGAAACTCAGGAAACAGCCTCCAAAAGCACGGTTGAACAACGACACATATTATATAATAAGAATAATAATATTATTAATAATAATAATAATAATAATAATAACAATCATAATAACAACACCAATAATAATAGCAATAAAAATAATAGTCCATGATGGTTTTTTGTGATTGCAGCTATGACTTTCGTATTGTCACATCCAGGCGATGGTACTGATGATACATGGAATGAAGCTGGATCAACGGTGGTATATGATGGCGGGGGAAACTGGAGAAGTTAGAGCAAAATCCACTTCTGCGCCGGTTTGTCCACCACAAATCCCCCATGCGGCCGCCAGGGCTGATTGGGTGAGAGGCGAGCGCTCTAACCGCTCGGCCACGGCGCGGGCCCTCTAGTTTGATGCTGTTATAACAATCTAATAAAAAGCAATTGAAATGTTGTTCATCTTTCAGTCATACGATCACATCGCCTTTGTATTTGTACAATCATAATAGCTGTTGTAATTATTTGACTGTTTTTAATCTAAGAGCAATATCAGGTAGTAAATTAAGGTATAATACGTAAATTCACTGTTATTGTGTTATTTTGTGAGGACATAAAAACCAAAGCAGGTAATTATATTTCCTATATCGGATTAATGTTCGAGCTATTAAGACGAGCATTGAGAAAGATGTTCTTGCGAGTTTTGTGGGCATTACAGGAAATGAAATAATTAAACCTGTGTAATAGGACGAATTTCGAACTTTAAGCAGTCAGTTTTGCCTTATTTTGAAGGATATCTGTGCCAATTTTGCTCAAATCCTTGCAATGTTCTATAAGGAAGGAAATACTTAAATCGCACACACAATGACTTTTTTAAGATCTGCCAGGGTGAGTTGCAGGAGCGCTAAATGATCTATAAAGACATATGTATATTAGTTCTGATTCGCAGCTAACTGTAACTATTGTTATTCAAAAGTTAAATTTATGGTGCTCTTACCTCTCACTGTGTGTGTGTGTGTGTGTGTGTGTGTGTGTGTGTGCGCGCGCATGCGCGCCTTTTAAACTAACCGATCAGGGTTACCGCTGATCAGTTCTGCACACATAATACATACATCTTCATTTTGATGATATATCGTGAGAAGCAAATAATATTGTTATAATAATACACATGGGCAACTAAACTAAAATGGTATTTTTGCTACACATTACTATCTCTAACCATTACTGCTTATTTTATACATTCAACTATTTTTACAAAATATTATTCTCCTCTCTAGTTTCTGTTAACTGGGCGCACGATGAGATATGGTGAAACTAACCGATGCCCAAATGTATAAAAGCGGGTCCCTGTGTGTATGAAGGTCTTGAGATTCCATACAGTTTCCATTAAATCGCGAAAAACAGCAGAAATGCGATAGCACATAAAAACAAAGTATTACAGTTCAAACCAACGAGCGAGCTGGCACCGTGGTAGATGCAACTCGTATTCGGTAGATCGTGGGTTCGATTCCCTTGGGCGGTCTTCCTGACCCATCGGTGTTTTCGGAAGTTTCCCCGGGTCACCTGGCGAAAGCTGGGAAAGTAGAGCCGGTCAAAACAGCTTTCAGTTTCGCTCGTTTCTCGCTGCCGTTAACCGCGCCTCTTGCAGCCAATCGAGGAGCTGAGCGTATGGCTGGCAGGAAGAGAGTTGACTAACGAGATTTCGAGATTCTCGTTTACTCGCAAGACTTACGAGTCTCGTTAATAGCAAGACTGCGGTGTAATGCGCGGAAACTCGCAGTGTCAGAATGCAGATGATGTATAGTTTTATTATAAATCAGTATGTAAACATTATTTGAAGCAGTAATTCTGTTAACCGCTCTAATCTAAGCACATTTATTTGAGTAGAACAAAATCTTTTTCCCTGGCGTTGGTTTGTTTTAAACACTTTGGTGGGTATGTATACGCTTCTCCTATGTGCTATTTTATTACTCAGAAAGTAAAGAGATACCTATTGTAATTATATGTTACATTCACCTTTCAGCCATCAAATGAAGCTGAATAACCGAAAGCAGTGCATGTGTTTATTTTGTCCAGCATTTTATTACAATGAACGTGTTCCGCTGGATCAGGTTGGGTGCGTTGCTCACCAGAGGTGCCAACACATGATTATTTAATTATTCATTATTTAACCATTCTTTTCTAAAATGTCGTACATACCGCAAAGCCTTCTGTTCAATTAAGTAATTAAAAAAAACGCATTAGCACTGCGTTCACTATGCTGAATTCGGAATTCACTCTGATAAACATATGGCCATATACCACAGTGCCATGTTTGCGGAGTTGTTCAGTCATCCGAGAAGTTTGTTGCTGTTAGCTCTAAATAAAAGATAGCTGTTACATTGTATAACACACTGTCTTGTAGGTACATCCGTGACAGTTTTTCTAAAGAAAATCAATATAATATTACTTAACAATTGAGGGGTTCATAACAAAAACAGCCCTTTTATGAATTTAGCGATTATGGCTCATTCTGGTGGTATGGTCAAGATGCACATCATTATAGTACGAATACCTTAAAAACGGCTGATGTCGTGAGATATGACACGTTGAAAAATACCCGGTTCTACAAAAATAACCCTTGCCATGGCTGTTTCTCACAAGAATAACCTTTGTCAAGTGACTAGGGCTGTTTTTGTGTTCCTGTTGGCAGGATTGTTATTCGCGGGCTCCAACACGAGCATGTAGCATTATTACTGTTGTGTTATCCTGAAGCCATTGTTTAGTGTACACAGACGAGAAAATGGCTTCGAATAATAATTCAAACAGTGAAACTTGTAGGTCTCAGCGGTCAAAGAAGAGAAAAAGGTAAGACAGGAAAGAAAATGTAGTAAAAAAATCGAAGATTGTAATACTGGAACACATAAATCATTTTCGAAAGAAGGTGGAAGCTAAAAAAGTTGGTGACGACTGCAGGTTAGTAGACCTACTGAATTCTATGAGGATAGTTTCTTTTCCAGTCATTATTATTGTTACACACAGCTTTTGTTGTAATTACCGTTCTGTTTATGTCATGGTTATTTATAGCGGTCCTAACCTTGATTTCACATGCAAGCGATACAGATGTTTGCGGCAGTAAATGAAGAACGAAATAAGAATTTTATCGGCATATACAACTGTCAAGCAAAGATATTCAAGACTCTCATCTATGGAACCTGTCAAACAAAGAAGATCACACAAAGCTACTGCTAACTGTGATGATTTTTCAGAACTAGATAACCAGTGTATGCACAATGTATCATTTTACTACAAACTTCGTGTGAAGGAGGGAGATGCAGCACCTATTGAAATCGCAGTGTATCGTAATGCGTTCTTCATGGGATCGCAAGAGGCCGATTGCGTTCTGTTCAGAGGTCATTTCTGAACAATCAAAGTTCACCTAAAGATAAGCGAGGTAGGCATAAGAACAGACCAAGTGCAGTACCTACCTTTAACATCTTTAGTTGAACATCATATACAGATTGATGTTCCAGCCTAGGTAGTCGCATTATTCTATTCGAAATAACCCTCACATGACACCTTCCAGCATCACTCTTTGTTAAGCAGACGCACAAAATGTTTCAAGCTGAATTCCAAATTAGCATTACATATAAATCTTACTGGAAAATCTTGATACTTTCAACATATTCTTTGGGTGTCCTCGATCAAACACATGCTCATTTTGTGATATTTATCAACAAAAGCTAGCAGCTGTTTTAGATAAAAATGAAAAAAATAGGCTTTCTACAGAGAGGGACCTGCACTTGCGAAAGGCAGAAGCATTTTATGAGATGAAGAGGAAATATAAAATGCTGGCAAGAGAGGGTTCAGCTACTGTAATCAGCTTTGATTTCATGCAAAATTTGCCACTTCCTCATCTTACAACTAATGCCATATTTTACTCTCGACAACTATGGTACTACATATTTGATGTGCATGATTTTGAAATCAATGACGCAACAATGCATGTCTATCACGAAGGTATAGGCAAAAAAGGACAAAATGAAGTTACTTCATTTTTACATTATTTACGTAACAAGCAAGACTTACAAAATGAACTTATTCTCATATCCGATGGTTGCGCAGGGCAGAATAGGAACTTTATGATGTTGCATTGTCTGTATTTATAGGTACACTTACTCAAGATGCTAAAAAAGATAGCCTACCTTTTTCCTATTCGTGGGCATTCTTATCTGCCTAATGATCAAGATCTCTCATTGATTGAAAAAAAGAAAAGACAAGCAATAGTTGAGACACCAGAAGAATGGGATAAAATCATAAGAATCTGTTGGAGCTCTCCTGCACCTTTTAAACTTATCAGATTTGAACAGAATAGTATGCTTTTTAATGTTAAACAGGTAGGTAGTTCAACCATACTTCAAAAAATCTGCCAGCGCTCTCATCAAATTAAAGAAGGTTCGAATGTACAAGATACAGGCATCCAGGTCATTACTTTTTGTCCGCGATTCTTACTCAGGTCCATGGAGAACAGTTGTGGTTCGTAATAAAACAAAGATACCCACTGAGGTGACTTTCGAACCACTTTACAGAGATATTCACATCCGTTCAGAAAAAAACGAAAGATTTAAGGAACCTTTTTCTTTACTTTAAGCTAGAGAGCCAGACTTTTTATAGTAACCTTGTCCGTAAAGAAGACGAGACGAGTAGGAAGCAGGGAATGAGCTGATGCAGCCTGATAATAGCAGTGGGAAGAAGACTTTTTGACACGTTAACTCCAGTGTCTAATTTGAATAGTGAGTGACCAGTATGTTTAATGTGATATTCTTATTTGGTAGAGAGTCATGAAAATGAAAAAGCGTTTGCCGTATAAAGACATACTTTTTATGTAACACAAAGACTGAAACATATCAATGCCAATAGTACAGCTGTAGCATAGTTGCGTTGTCAATAAAATTCAACCTTTTTATTTCCCAGCCTTAAATGCTTTCCAAAAACAACCTTTGTCATGACATACCGAACTTTATGATTTATTTTGATGCAATTGCTCTGCGATATAAATACAGAAAATCTCAACAATTATTATATTATATCCTTAAAATGTTTTGAAAAAAATTAAATCCTTTAAATGAAAACTAACGGTGCCAGACAGTCTTTTCGCTCTTCTGAAAAATTCATAAAATGCGACAAGGCTGTTTTTGTTATGAAACCCCAATTGCTAATAATATCCGTCAAAAAATCCGTCATCCGTGAAAACTAAATTTTGCCCGTCATATAACTTGGCAACCCTGTTGCTCACTAAAACTTTTGTATAGGATGAAAAAGTGCTATTCCGTTTATAAATCGTAACGCAGACGGTTTCATTTTATTCAAGATCACAACAGCTGCAGAAATATGCGAAACTGATTCGTTACGAACTGTGTTGACGGGTGCAAACCAACGCAGCATCGAGACATAACATACCAGAAGTGATGACAAATCTATAGGATTCCTTCAGGTGATTAGGAAACCGTCTATAAAATTATTAAAATGGGCTAAAAGTTGATAAAATTATGCATGTTTATCTAAACGAGAAGAACATGTACTAAAGCAATATTTGCCTAAGATCTGTAGCTTCTATTATTTAATATATTTAAATGATTTGAGATTTAAATAGCCTACCAAGATAGGGATGACATTTAAATAATTCACGCTAGAGAACGGATTAAAAACGAAATTTGGTATCACAGAATCTGCATATATAAATGTACATGGTGTGCACTTTTACTACAAATAAGTATTTAAATATTGTATTACTCCTAAGAAATTTATGTTGCATGAACTAATTCTATTTTCGGTTTTATCTGAAGTTTGAGTATAAGTTATATACATAGCAACACAGATGGTAGGTGTGTAATTAACATTAATATCGCTGACTCAAGCGCGTAAACGTTTTTAGGTTTATAAACAATTTTCCTTGTTTTTTTAGTTTTTTAAACAAAGCTCCTGCCTTTTTCCTAGCTATTTAAGCAATTCCGCGCAAAAGTCTTTTAAACATAATATAGATGAAAATATGAAAACTATTTTACTTCACAGAAGCAGGCTACTAATATGTACAGTAATTTAAAACAATGTATTACACAGTAAACGCGTACTAGAACATTGTAATTAATATACCAAACACATGTTTTTAATATATAGCACTCACATAAAATAAAGTTCACTTGGTAGCACTGTTGGTATACACAACCAGCCACATTTGCAAATTTTCTACTGTTTTTTAATATATTCCTATAGACGAAAAAAAAAATCTTTCAACATCGCAAGGTCATTGGCGCATACTTGATTCGCGCAATTTCTGTACCAAGAGCATTCTTTCCCGGTACACTCAAAACAAAACTACACGAATTGCTAACAAAAATTGTTAATTCAAATGAACTGAAAAAAAAAAAAAAAACTTAAGTTTAGCGAGTTTTAGGTCTTAATGGCCCATTTAGCTTTTCTTGGGCTGAATAAGATTATCACCCAAACGGCTTGAAACATAAAAGTACTTTGAAGCTTTCTAATTTACAAGGGGAAAAATAGATTATGACCTAAAAATTCGGTCCCTAGTTATTACGCAACCAATTTATTCCATGGATCATACGTCAACTACTCCGCTGTAGTTACGAGAATTCTCGAGTCGCCTCGCTCGTGAGCATTAGTTCACAGGAGACTCTCGTTGCCACACTCTCGAGAGTAGCGTGTCTTACGGGTAACGAGCGAGACCGGCACGGGTTTTGACCGGCTCTATGGGAAAGTTTATCACGTTCCCGTCAATCATTTCCTGTTGCCATCACTTCCTCGTCAGCTGTACAGGTTTGCATGAGCAGTAGACGCGTGGCTTGCACATTGTAGAGGTCTGCCCCTGGCGTCGTTGTGGTGCCGCTCGATCGGGACCCGACTTCGTTTTCGGGCCTACACCACTTCGGGAAATCTCGGAGACTCGGGGAGCGTCGGTTGGGTCCGAGGTTTTCAATCTGGAACCGTTAGAGCCTGAGCTTGTTGACATCCGGATCTGGTCGCATTTCGGTTTCGTCCGCTCATCTCTTCTGAATTCGCTGGGGCCACGTAAGTCCGAAGAGTTTCAAGAGATTGGGGAACATGTCAGCGAGTAATCCAAATCCTAAACATGTATACCAATAGTAATGGATATCCCGGAAATTGCTAAAGCCGCAATAAAGTATTTGAAATAAGTTATCGGAAATTAAGTTTATCTACATTTTTCTTTACTTCTTATTGCTTTCTATTACATATTATATTTAACTCATTGGAATGCAGTAGTCTTGGAATTTTATTTAAAATGTAAGTATTAAAAAAAATGCTGTATTTGACTAAAGCCGTTTGAGCCATTTTAGGAAATGAGGTCCGAGGTACTGTTCATAAAACTCAAAAACGCAAAGTTGGCTAGATTCCAAAATTTGTGTTAAGTTCAGTGTATTTTAAAGAGTGACATAAGGCTTTCTACAAAATCTCCCTATTTCAAATTATCATTTATATGGAAGATTTTTGGACATTTTGGATTTTCTCAAAAATCTTACAATTTGCATTTAAATATTACATATATTACATTTATCTTTTTTTTTCTAGTGTTTAACGCCCGCTTTTACTGCAATGGCGTCGCTGTCGATGACACTGGTGATACATGAAGCACCGGTAGAATGTGATGGCGGGAGAAAGGAGAAAATCTGGAGAAAATCCATCTTTGCGCCACTTTGTCCACCAGAAATCCCACATGCGGACACTTGGAATCAAACCCGGGCGGCATAGGTGAGAGGCGAGTGGTCTCACAGCGCGGCCATGTTACATTTTCATGAGAAACTTATCCCATATATCTTGAATTTTGTGGAAGTAGCCTGTGACGATCGCTTCATTCGTAACTAATGTATATTCTTGTGTGACTGTTATACGTCAGGTGATAAACGAAAACGTACTACAGAAAGCAAATTGATCTCTTTAAAGCAAACAATTTATTATAAATAACCTTTTCGGCCATAAATAATTTCCGCTAATAATGGTTCATATCGTTCAATACTTCCCATTCTTTTAAAGTCTTTCTATATTTATGATTTCCACGCCATGGAATTTTAAGGCCGGTATATGGCGTTCAGTTCTTAAACAATTCACTCGCTATTCTCTTTATATTTATAATGAAATGTGCAGGTATTTTTGAAAATAGCTATCTTGATTCAAACGCGATAGAAAGAAAATGCGCAATAGACAAATATCCAACGACGTCATAGTCACGTGCTTTCTAGCCAATCAGCTGTAGTGTGTTTCAGTTCATGTTAGTGGGAGCTTACCCTGAAGTTTAACAATGAAATTAAGTAATTATGAGTTATAAATCTACTCTTTTGTGTTTTAGCAAGCTAGTGAATAGCTCGTTAATAGTTCTGACGATGGCTGAAGCAAAAAACTGTTGTGTTCTTCACAGTCAAGTAAGAGAAACTGTATAATAATGTGTACAAATATTTCCTGGGGAATACATAAAAACCTCGAATCTCACTAAACAATGTTGTCAATTGTTGCAAGGAAACAGCTGAAGACTGTCAGGTGGGTATATGCACCGTGGAAAGAATTGTAAGTGAAGCAAAGGCTTGTGTTTATGCTGGAAAGCGTGTTAAATTTAATTCTCCAGGAAAAGTGCATAAATGGAACTAACCAGTGACAGCTTGACGATTTTGACAAGAATTTGTTGCGTCGAAAATGTTTTTCGATGTATGAGAATGGAAAGTTTCCCACAGCACAGAAGCTTTTCATCGAAATGAAACAAGACCCGGGGTTTGAGGGCAGTGAATCTTCCATGCTACATATTTTAAGCAAAATGGGATATCGTTATAGGAAATGCCGTGACGGAAGAAAGTTAATAATGGAGCGCAGCAACATCGTAGCCAAGAGAGCCGTGTTTCTCAGGACAATGCACTCCTTCAGAAACTAGTGTGACACTAACATTTACTACCTGCATGAAACCTGGGTAAACCAAAACCATACCAGATCAGCATGCTGGCAAATGAATGACGGGAGTGGAGGTTTAAAGGTTCCTATTGGAAAAGGTGGTCGTCTAATCTTATGCCACGCTGGTTCAGCCAACACAGGTTTCATCTCGAAGAGCAAATTAATTTTTCGCTGTAAATCTAAGGCTCCTACCGACTATCACACAGAAATGAATGCTGGTGTGTTTAAAAATTGGTTCTTGAACCAACTCTTGCCATTTTTAGCACCAAGATCGGTGATAGTAATGGACAATACAAGCATACATTCTGTGCAGAAGGAAAAGATACCGCGCTCTAATACAAGGAAAGCCGACATATTGGCTGGTCTGTCAGAAGAATAGTCGCGTACACAAACAAAATAGTTACACAAGCCAGTATGTGCCACTTCCCGCAGTTGGGGCAGTTATTGCTTTCTTTCGGCAGTTGATAGTGACGTGTGCAGTTCAGTTGTGATTCGATTCCACAGATCAGATGCGTTCTGTTCTGAATAATAAAAATGATTCGAGTATAACACGCTGTGTTATCTTGAGTCCCTAATTGATTATTATTTGTTTTTACGCCAGTTGCCCCTAAATACAGGGTAACACAACACGTTACACTTGAATCACAGGTGATATTACTCAGAACAGAGCAAAACTGCTCCCTCAAATCTAATCACAACTAAACTGCACACGGCACCGTGCCGTTATACGTAGGATCACGATGTTTTGAATAGGAACCTATGCCCGGAAATGTATCGCTGCGATGTAAAATTTTAAGATTGAAAATCAAAGCGTTTTCACATGTCCCACTTCAAAAGAGACAATGAGCGCTTGCCAGTATGCACCACAACAGCAATTCCATGTGGTGAATCTGCTGTTCGCGGCCAAGTGTACTATCTTCCATGAAAGTAAACACCTACTTTCTGTTTGACCGTGCGATGGGTCATCTAATTCCCAGGCGTTCCTACATAGGTGGTATGAGAATGACACTTGACATATGTGTTCAAGAGGACATGTCAGCCATCCGATCACCTCGCAGTTTTGGTATATTTCAGCAATCATTGTAAACTAAGAAAATATTGCAAATTCAATACACTTTCAGAAAATGTGATGTTATGGTATTTCGGTTAATAGTGGACCAGAAGTAAAACCTCCTAGTGTTGGGTGCTTTGCTTAATCAGCAGCAGTCGTGCCTGCGACAACGACGACAGCTGAAGTGGTTAAAGTGTGTTTCTGCCGAATCTCGTAAAACACCTGGCCTGTGCGAAATATAAATTTGACAGATTAATAGACCCTCTTTCTGATAAAACTCCCCTATATAACAGTAAATTGTATTCTTAGTTTTATTTCGCATGACACTGTAATATTTTCTGCTGTCTTCCAATTGTTATATTACGATTGAATTTTACAACTGAATAATTCATTAAACATAAATTGCAAATACTGCAAATAAAACACGAAAATACGCCTACCTCAGTTGGCAAACTTTCCTCCCAAAATCAATGTTTTCCATTAAACACGCACATCCATAGGCAGTGTCAATAATTGTCGAATGCTTTATCAGGTTAAAGGATTTATTTCGGTCGTGCATTTTTAATATTTATATTAACTTACAATGAATATAAGGAGGCATTTACATTTCCATGCTGTTAGATCTCGCTAGATAAGAAGGAATTTAACATGTTACAGGCAAGAAAAGAAAATAATTTCTTTAAAAATGTTGAATGAGCTCAGCATAATTACATTCCTTTATAGCTAATTATGCCGTAATGCGACAAAAATACAATTCTGTGTGAGAATAGTACTCAAAAGTATCGAAAGCAAATTAATGCAATATTTTATATACCATAGAAAAGCATTTAACATTATAGATATTGTATTAATGGTCAGAAAATACATTATAAAAAGTAGCCGATGCCAGGGAATTAATGGTACTATAAATACGGAACAATACAGTTTTGGGTTGCTAGAATGTTAAACAAACTTTACGCTTAGCAGCGTTGGCATTTTCTTTATTCCCAGCACCGTACAATGTTGCCCTGTCACCATTATCTAACCGTTTAGAAGTGTGCCTTTATCCTGATGACGTGATGGTAATAAGTTGCAGTGGCGGCCGCTGAGACATACTACTTACTGGTGGTCCCAATAAAATATGGTTGTTTCTGCAGTAGCATCGGTATATTGTGTAACTTTGTAAATAATCGGTATATTTAATAATGTGTTATGTTAATTCAATTAATAGAGTGCAAACGGAAAATGAAACAGCGTTTTTGTATTTAGATTGAAAACAAAGGAGTAGAGCCTGCGCCTTATTATTCCTGCAGAACATGATAAGAGACGCTTGTGTACGATTCCGCGAAACAAAAAGAAAATACAGGGTGTACATAAATGAATATCGGGGTTTTTAACTCTTTATAATATTTATTACATTCAACTTACAGTTATAAATGATATGTTAAATGAAAAAGATACTCAAACAGTTTTGTTTGTTGGCACAAGTGCGCATGTGCGTGCAATGTCTCTGCCGCAATCCGCTGGACAGCGGTAGTAGCAAAGATGGCGACTAGTAAACAGAAAGCGTTTAGTGTTTTGCAGTTTGCAAAAGACCGAATCTGTAGTTGCTGTGCAACGTGCGTTCCGTAGTAAGTTCGGTTGTGATCCTCCTAGTGATAAAAACATTCGTAGATGGTATAATCAGTTTGAAGATACCGGCTGCCTTTGTAAAGGGAAGAGCACGGGACGACCAGGAGTAAGTGAAGAGACTGTTGAGCGAGTGAGAGAGTCGTTCACTCGTAGCCCAAAGAAATCAGTTCGGAAGGCTAGTCGTGAATTACAAGTTCCTGTGTCGACTGTTTGGAAAGTTGTAAGAAAACGCTTACAGCTACGTACTTACCGTTTACAGTCTAAAGCTGACAGACCACAGATTACGTGCCAAATTCGCAAACGACATGTTGTTTCATGATGATTTTGTGGATTGAGTTGTCTTCAGTGATGAATCGACCTTTTACCTTAGTGGACATGTTAACACTCATAATGTGCGCATCTGGGGCTCAGAAAATCCTCACGAGATGGTACAAATGCAACGAGATTCCCCTAAAGTGAATGTTTTTTGTGCCGTATCCCAGCGAAAAGTTTATGGGCCTTTCATTCTTGGTGTACCTACTGTAACTGGCACTTCTTACCTTGATACACTAGAGCAATGGCTCTTCCCTCAGTTGGAAGAAAATGAGCCAGAGAACTTCATTTTCCAGCAGGATGGTGCGCCACCTCACTATCATGCCGAAGTACGCGATTGGTTGAACGTCACAGTACCCGAGTGCTGGATAGGCCGCAAGGGCCCCAATGACGGGGCTTGCTATGCATGGCCTCCACCGGACTGAAGCAGTGTTGCTACAATTACTGAATACACACTTATCAACGTTTAGGAAGAACTCGGCTATAGACTTGATGTGTGCTGTTTGACAAAGGGTAGTCACATTGAACATTTATATGCTTCTTGGTAAAACTGTTTGAGTTGCTTTTTCATTTGACATGCCATTCATAACTGTAAGTTGAATGTAATAAATATTTTGAAGAGTTAAAACCCCGATATTCATTTACATACACCCTGTATAAAGAATAATGCTACCAATGTAGGGACCTACTGCCGACAATTTCTACATGTGCACATGAAACTAAAAGGAACAACAATTCAGATATATAGTATACGCACATAAGTGCACTCGCATTCATATATATAAAAATCACTATTATTTAAAATAAAAGCTTTAAAGCACTAACCGCAATACTTCTGGAAGGCACCTTCAAGGTGAAACTAGGAACGATACTGAAAAGCTATTCGTCGTTCCTTATTGTTGACGAATACGTTTATAATTATTGAATTCAAATTTTCGATTTTGCACAGAATGATTTTTCCCAGGATAACATTCCTTAGCCACTCAATCGCTCTTCTTTCATGATGTTTCTTAAGAACGTTTTAATCCTCTTGAGCATTGAAAAGCGCCGCCCAGCTTCTGATGTCGAGATAGGCGTCGTAATTAATAGTCTCTTCAAAAGTATTGAACAGTCCATCTTTTAGAATCAGCGAAATAAATGGAAGTGCACTGGCAATTGCTCTGAACTCAGGCCTAGCATAAAGGACATGAAGCTCTCCTTTCAAATGTTTTGTTTCTAAATATGAATATGTGCCCGTAATTTCAAGGTATTTGGCTGGAAAATTTGCCATATATTTATCGAGCTGATTTTTCAAATAAATTGGTTACAATGAGGTGTTCAGTGAACTGAAAATGTAATCTCATTTCCGAGAGAATAGCATCACACACCTTAAAAGCTTCTCTTTTTCTACGATCATCAACAATGCGGTGTTTGTGGGCGGGTAATGTTTAGTCACTTTCAAAATTAACCTCGTTAATGATGGAGTAAATGTCATGTCATAATGACATGAATTATGTTTTGCATTATCACTTCAAAGTTTTCAATGCCTTGTTTTGCTTTAATTGGTGCAGTGATCATCTTTTGATACTGATTAAAAAGTATATCCACATGAGCCATTAACTAATAGAAAAAAAAACAGAAAACGAAGTCCTTGTCTTGCAGTTTTTATAGGAACCAGCCTTTTCAATGTTAGGAGGTGATTTTATACTCTCACTTGTTTCAATTATATCCATGACAGTAATAAACTTTTTCTGTTTTCATAAATATCTTTAATTATTCGCGAATGGTAATTCCACCTAGCAAGTGACACATGAACAATCTTTTCTCCTAACGCTACGCAACTCTTTACATTTATGAGGCGAATTTGAAAAGAAAGCATACATTCCTGAAAGATATGTAAAAAAATATGCGAACCTTGCGGTTTATAGAGGTAGCATTAATCATAATCAGATTGAATTGCTGCGCATTGTAATGAATATAGTCTGCATTTGAGTATTTGTGTTGTTTTAATTTTATTTCTACACACCATTTCACTCGCCAGTCATAATATTTTCCCGTAGTAACTTTGAGCTGTTAGTTTTCTCGTTAATCGGCAATTAAGGGCTCCATTTATTTTAGAATTACAAAAGTAGATTCTCTATTTGTGTTTGTCATTGTCAATTTTTTGCCTGTTTTGCGAATCTAACCCATGCTAAATGTTAATTTTGCCTAGAAATAAAAGACCCAGAATTTTATCCACGTGTCGTTTTGAAATTTCATGCACTTTCATTTTAGACCATGTATGTCCAATATCGATTATTCCGGTTTTATACCAATGAAGATCTCCTCCACACAACACACAAGAAAGGGGAAAGAGAGCATCTCTTTCCTCAAAATCGCAAATTCATTTATTCTTTTGATAAATGTCCGGATTGAACTTGCGGCATCGACTTTTTGTCTGCTGCTGCAGATTGATATTCGGAAGTGGTCTAACCATGTTCTTATTTAAACTTTTTCACTGATAACCGTATTACTAAACGGGGTTTTAAACATTTCTCTTATTTTGTTCATGTTTGTAGCCTTCACAGTTTACTTGAAATCCAACTACACAGCTAGTCAGTTAAATTCACACCTTGACATCACAGTAAACCGGAAAAAACTGTTCAACTATACGCTACAATCAACAGAAACATTTGACCATTATTTTGTAAATAGGTGCCGCAAGATTAGTTGGTTACAAACTTACTACCAATTAAACCCCACAGTTTCAACAGATGTGAAGAATAACAATGTTGAAGAAATGGTTCTAATTTTAAAACCTAATGACACTATTCAAAATCAGTATGCTTGTTTATAAGGATATATTGGAAATTATTTCTGCACTGGATTTAACTAAACATAAAAAAAAAATGTGTCGGCATTAACTTGCAGCGGGATAGTAACACTGCCTTCCCAGGAGGATTTAGACGCGTACAATACATTATTTTATTGTCGTCTGCAAACAAAGACTTTGGAATGAATTACCTAGATACACAGATGGTGCCAGTGTTGCTGGCACAAATTGAAACCTCTCGCACATATGCATTTGGAGGGCAGAACATGAGTTTTGCCATGTGTTTAGTACGCTTAAGAGGCTTCAAAAGTGAGATGGTTTAAAGGTATTAGGGCCTAATAACTAACATGGTGTATTCCTGTGCTGCATACTACCGTACCAACTGCCGGAAAAATGTGATATCGCATTCATATTTCCAGGCTCTTGAGGGTGGGCAATAATGATAATTAAATAGGAATTTCATCCTCGGCCTAGAATCGAACCCAGCATATTTTGGATTTTTAATTCAGAATTTTCACCGCTTTACTGCAGAGACACTTAAAATTCCTATTTATAATTCTTATTGACGACTTTATACGTTAAAGTAAAAATTCGATGTGTTCCATTCACATGACTTTCTCTATATCTCTGTGGCACATTATTGTTAAAAAGCTCATTCTTCTATCTACTTTATGCTAATTGATTAGCAGATATAGTCCTATTACTTGTTTTCTTGTAAGTAGAAGGGAAATAGGGCAGTACCTTAAGCAAAAACGATAGTTAAATCCTTTAAAACCTGGTTACTATATGAAATCCGTTTCTTTGCTCGACCAAGAGCTGAAAATACCAGTATTTTAAAACTGAAACCAACAACAAGAATATCTAAAATATGGTCAACTCTCCGGGTAAAAAGAAGGTACATGAAGTAAATTGTATGTTCTATCGAGATCTACATTTTTGTGTAATAAGTTTTTTTTTCAATCTCTTGCGGTTAACTAGTTATGCAAAATTCAGCAAAATTCATCCAGAATAAACAGGTCTTTAGAGACATACATTTAAAGATATTTTATGTGTCCAAGATATACATTTTATTTGTCGTGTAAATATCTTTAATTCACAGTTTTTAATCAAAATCATTAGAGCCATTTTTGAGAAAATCTAAATTTTCGAAATTTTTTCCACGCAAAGGGTACTTTGGTGGGGGGGTCCTTAAAATCTTCGTGTCGTATCCTTGGAATATACTAAACCTATATACCAGATTAGCGATTTTACAGACTTTTCGCTTTGGAGTTATCGTGTTCACGAACCCACACTTACGCGCGCGGACTTTTTTTCTATAAGTTTCTTTTTATACAGGGAATCCTAAAACGTGTATTTCCGGTGAAATCTCGGTGTCAAATTTTTGGGTGGAATGCAAATACCTACCTTGTACACTATGTACGTAGTACTTGTAGAGAAGTTGGAAATTAGAAAGAATATATGAAATCACTGAGAAGAAACAGCGAAAAACAGAATTAAAGCTTAATTATGCTCTCTGTGATGCTTATATCCCGTGTTGTAAAACACTTCATATGCAAGTATGCAATATTCAACTTTATTTGCAGTATTTACCTTTATTTTGTTCAGTTGTGGGGTGAAATTCCGTCTAGTTCATGGAGCGAATTAAGTCAGCTCCCAACTGGATATTCAGGGTCTAATCCCCATGCATAAATACTGACGATTATAGAGAACGTGCTGTCGCTGTTACTTCCAACTCGGGTATCCATATGACGTAATTATAGCTGTTTGAAGCTTCCCATTGCAACCAATGTATTGCGGGCGAACTTGTACGCCTTTTGCCCTCCACGCAGTGCTTCAATTCCCAGCATTCGTAGCCGTTTGCGCAACAAGGCGTGTAGGTGCTTGTCTGCAAGGTACTACGCTTACTGCGCTCTGGCGGGTGGAACAGAGAATGTGTTTCAGATCAAACTTGGCACCATTTGCACCCATAAGCAGCCACTATAATGTACACCTTGACTTTTACACAGCGGCTAATGAGCTCATATGGTACCCACCTGGAACTGGCACAAGCTTCAGAAAACTACTGCCTAATGCCAGATCGTGAAGCGCTTAACGTGATGTTCAAAGAGAGAACTAGAACATATGTGTAGAAACACTATTTAATGAATAATCACAATATGTGGGCACTTTCTTCTTATTTAATAGTGGTGCCAGGGTACAACGGCACTACCCATGGGGCTACCCTTGATAGAAAATATCGAGTAATTAAAGACGTTTGTTAATGTTCCGTTTCAGCTGTGTGGCACGAAGAGATCATTCCTAATACGACCGTTTCGATAGTTAATAACGACCTCCCTGGTGAAGTGAGCTTCATTCGCGAAAGAAAGAAAAACGCAGGGAGGAGTTTTGGAAGTCTATGATGAGAAACCATCCACAGGATCTGACACGTTGCGCAGAATCTACCGAGCCTATTGCGTGCAGTTTTTGTGGGTTCCAGGGGTGGAGTTACTGGTGATGCTAAACACGCCAGACGCTCGTGTGAGCTATTCTCATGGGATCGACAATGTTTTGCATACTAGACGACGGTTGCTCTTGTAGATGACGTAGGAGATCCTCTTCGAAGTCAAGAGTGTAGTGCAATGCAGTGGCACCAAAGTCAGCCCTCCTAACTTTAAAGGTACCGGTTTCTCGCAGCTTTTGTTGTGTTCTAACAAAAATGGTGTGTGATGGAGTGGGGCGCTACGGATAACGTTCGTGAGACAAACGTTGTGCATCTCGAGAAGACAGCTCCACGGTAAATTATCAGCAACACAATGTAGTCTTCAAAAGTGAATTCCTCCATCTTGCACTGTTCAATGACTGAATCACAACTGGTATGAAAACTGGCGCAGTAAGCTGACTGTAAACAGAAGACAGGAACAGCTCTCTTGTCCTCGACTACTCAATTTAACTGACAAGGTACATTCGCGGTATGTCACTAATATTGAAATAAAACTAATTACAATGGAAACCTCAAGGGTGACCTATGCTTACTGCGCCAATTTTAGCTGCCCATGACGGTTATTCTGCATGCTGATGAGTCTTATAGACAGATGTGTAATGATTAATAGGACAGGAAACACAGGTAGGTATACTATAATGAGTATTCTGTTTCATTTAGCAGTACGTACCTATTATTAAGCATGCTTGTGGATCTTGGTGTACAAATCTGTTAAACAAAAATATAAACGACAAAATGCGTATTTGATAAATGATGCATTTGGTGGTTGAGCAACTTGAATCTTCTGTATTCCAGATAACAATGACATAACGTTGTTCTTAGCTTTGAATAGCTAGAAATGCATATTTATAAAACTGCTAGTTCTGCATTAAAATAAAAATAAACTTAACTGTCTTATTCATCATCATTTATATAACAAAGATTTGAAACTCAAAATAATCAATACCTCTTATTAGATTGAAAAATACATAATAAAATTAGAGGATAAATGGACAGGGAATATTCAATACATAGTTGTTATAGTAAATAAATATCATATTTCTCTAATTGACATTAGCTTGTTAACTGGAGCCAGAGGGTACAACCCTATGCTTTTTGTATCATTTGTCACAATATATACATTAAAATTACTTTATTAAAGGTGTAGCCCTTAGTATTAGAAAATGGTCATCTGCTATGTGGAATAAATCCGTTTTATGCTACGTAAACGAATCTATTCTTATACATATTTTTATTGTAGATAAACGTTTCCATGTATGTTAGAAGATTATAGTTGTTTTCAGGTGTATGATATATAGTTACACGTTTGTTACAACTCATTAGTGACTATTGCTTTAGCTTCAATTATGTCTTTATGTCCCTTTATGTTTAGTACTTTTGTTTATGGCAGCCTCAAATGCAAGAACAAAAATGTGATAATAAATTAATATACAGATGACTAAATAAACATACAGTAAACTTTCTTAACAGGTCAAAATTTGGTAGTTATTCAGGTTTTTGTTGCTTTATATGTATTTTATTTTAATTATGTATTTCTACATTTCAATAGATTACATTTTACGAGCATATACGGAAGTCTCTTATAGAGGAGCTTTTTTCCCTCGACACAAATAAGTAGCAAAATGTTTATTCAGAAAAAAGTTTCACTTCCAATGTTTTCCTGCTTCTATATGTTTAGTTGGTTTAAAATACTACATTAGATGAATACTTCTGTTTTTATTATTAGTAGTAGTAGTGTTATTATTGCATGTCTTGTTAAAGCTTAAAAGAGACAAATGGACTGGAAAACACAGCCTTCCGTCCATGGGAAAGAAAGCTATATCTCTCTTCCTTTGCGCTTCATAGCGGAATCAGCCAACATTGATACAAAAAGTACCGTGACAAGCTGCTGATTATCCTGATGGAAACGCTAGGTATAATCAATACTGCACTAATTTTTGCTACCGTAGCGTTGATTATACATGTTGGTGAGGCTTATAAACAGTGGTGTAATAAAGAATAGGACAAGAATTACAAACAGACACAACTAAATGGAGTAGAATATTCATTATGTTATACCTATTACTAAACATGATTGTGTGTCTTGGTGTAGAAAGCTGTCAAACACAAACGTAAATGACAATATGTGCATTGTTATCTGGAATACGGAAGTTGCTCAACGTCCAACTGCACAACTGCATCATATATCCAATGTGCATATTGACGTTAACGTTTGTGGTAACAGATTCCCACACCAAGACCCACAAATATGCTTAATAATAATAATAATTAATAATAATAATAATGATAGTGATAATTATATTAATTATAATGATAATATGAATAGTAATAATAATAATAATAGCAATAATAATAGTGATAATTATATTAATTATAATGATAATATGAATAATAATAGTAATAATAATAACAATTATGATAATAACAATAGTAATAATAACAATAACGATAATGATAGTAATAGTAATGATGATGATGATAATAATAATAATATTAATAATAATGATAATAATAATAATAATAATAATAATAATAATAATAATAATAATAATAATAATAATAATAATAATAATAACAGTTAAATGGAACAGAATGCTAGTAATGTTATGTTATACCTATGTTTGCTGTTCTGTTCATTATTACGCAAGAATTTATAAGGCTCGCCAACATGTATAATTACCGCTATGGGAAATTAAATTATGTGAAGTAAGAATTGATTACATCTGACGTTTCCATTGTAATTAATTTTATTTCAATACCCGTGTGGCATTCTGCAAATGTACCTTGTAAGCTTTCGCGAAATGAAAGCGTTATATTTGCTAAATCTTTGTCACGCTATTTGAAAATGAAACCAACGTATCACTACTACTCTTTTGTGTAAATCATATTAAACAACTATATTTCTCTTCACTACAGCTGACCAACTAATTTTGGCTTGCACAGGTACAAACGTTCTCACCACTTGACATTCTTAGTGGAATTTTCTTTAAAAAGGACAAAAGAGGGAGCTACTAACTAGAAGGGTGTAGGATTTAATGTTATGCTCGTAATTACTCAAAATTTGAGGAGAAAATTTACTTAATGGTCTCCTGCATGTTTTGTTGTAGCTCGGTCTCCGTCTTGCAAAGAATTCACATGAATATTAGGAGATCCGTGCATGAGAGAGTGTGTAGGCATAAAACATCCGCTAGTATATTTCAAGTGCTTTTTGCATATTCAGGCGGAAGTAGAGACCGTTATTCAAAGGACATCGGTTCGCAAACATGTAATTGCACTAAAGGTGACACGACGGCACGCAGAGTTACTGATAGCTCATTGTCACGCGATATAGTAGCGTTCGTGATATAGATAATCTTAAAATAGAATGCATTGTCGAATTATTGTTGCTACTACCTCTCAAAGGAAAGACAAATTGCTACAGTAAATCGATATCTTCTCTGAAATATGAGATATATAATTCCAAGTAGGTCTGGAACTCTTTCAGCTATAACTCTCAGTAGACCTTAATGATTACAAGATGTAATGAAGGTAATAGATAATGTTGTGCTGCAGCTATATAGCGTCACTAATTGAAAAAGATACATGGTTATTATCTACAGGGAAAACATAAAACGGTATAAGACTCAAGACATTACTCTGAGCGTACAGTCTGTAGCAGAAGCGAAGAGGTAAAGTGGCAGATAAGGTGGTTTGTTTTAATGGTTTACTAGCTGGCTTATCCGAGAATACACGGTCAGCTCCATAAACTCGAATAACTACTAATGTGTTACTTTTCCTCATTTTCACCTGCCCCTTTTGAAATTATTTTGCATTGATCTTCAGGATTTTTGCGATGATTTTTCCCGATTAAGCCTTATAATTATAATTTCGTACAACGCGGACTATTCCTAATAACGGATGGAAAAACCCCTGATATGCACGGAAAAGAATGCGAAATATCGGCAGAATGTTCCTTGACCCCCACCCTCGACAACATTCCAAATTTTGGAAATACTGTATAATCTTATAAATACTCTTTGGTTGTGTAAGAATCCTCGGCTGAAATACTCGAGTAATCTTTTAGATAAATGTATAGCGCTTTTTCTTCACATTGTGTACGGCTACCCACGCGCCGGCCGCCACAGCTCACACTCCCCCAAAACAGTTATAATTAGGAAGCACAAAGGGGTAAAGGTTTGCGTGATTACAAGTTAACAGCGCTAAGGGGTTCATGACGTCAGAGACACGATGATGACGTCAGACACAGTGCTCACGATTGTTGAGGGTATCGCTCCCACCTCCTGTGTTTGTGTCCTCTGTTCCAAAACCAGTTTGGAGAGAAAGTACTGCTTGCGTCTACAAATAAATAGCAGTGAATTTAAGTCTTTACTTATTACTGAGTTACCCTAATGGCTAAAATGCGCTTAGCATTGTTCATCAGAAGCCTTTCGGGTAACACATACCGCATACATTTTTGCTCTTGGAAGACGTAGATGTTTCCAATTGCACCTAAGAGCGTGTCGCTTCAGTCAGCGAAATCAAAGAGATCTTAAACGACAGATAGTTAGCTCCACATTGAGGAAACACATGGTTGCAACATCTCCCCTGATTTCTCTCATTCTTTTTCTAAGAAGGAAATGTCCACGAATGGAGTGCGAACGCTTATTGGATAAAGCGTGATGGCGTTGCATTTCACGACACCGAGTGACGTTTGGTTAAAAATCTCTTTCTCTAGTTGCACTCCGAAAAGAGTTGCTCAGAATGCGCAATTACTCCGACTCAGCCAAGGAAGTGTAGAAACAGCCTGTTTTAAGCATATGGTCCTACAATACCTTGTTCCGTTGTTGCGAGCATTTTCATCAACTCTGCTTAATTTGTAGGATGAAACTAACAACCCATTGTTGCATTGAACAGTGGAGACACATTATTAGAACCTTATATAACGTCAGAAGCCAGCGTAGAACAACTATTCCAATCTCGATAAAACTAATGAGATGTGTGTTATCTACAAGGATTGTAACTCGCCACTAACTCGACCTATTCCCTTTAACATTCAATAAAAATTTGAGAAACTGTTTAAGATATTGGAATGATACTTTAACAGAATACAGACGAATACCTTGTACCTCAATGATCTACTTTTATAGAAAAAATACTCATGAAGGAACAAATGTGCTTTTCTCCTTGATAACATCCTTAAGTGGCTCCTGGACGGATTTTCTCCCGATTATCCGATTTTTATCCATCCATGCCAATTGCTCCACAGTAATGTTTCCCCCTCATCCATTTCCCCGTCATTTCATTTCATCCACTTCTTCAATTTCATACCAGGCATCAGGATGAATATCCGTTCCGGTTTCTTTTTTTATCTAGAGACTGCTCCTCAAGTGGCGCCTGACTCCATGCGCTGGCTTTTAGTCCTGGGGGTGTAAGTGCGACATACGAGGAGGGTAAACAGAGAGAGCAAGAACGAGATACCATCCTTATCAGTAGGTATTTCTAAAGGATAACAAATAATTTTATTAACACTAAAGTAGTTCCAAAACATCACTCAGAGGTTGCTGATTCCTAAAAAGTATCTTACCTACCTTTAAGACTTTCCGAGAAACGGGTTATTTATGCCAAAAAAGGCGCTTCACACCAGAAATGGAAAACAGCGCACATCAATTTTAGAACAAACCGCCCCTTAAAGATGGGTTGAAGTTTACCCTGCTCTAAAATGTGTAAGACTAGAACAGTTTTCCACTCAGTATAGAATTAGCAGTCTGTATGTGTATGTGATATCGGAGGGGATTCTGCACCAGTCATTGGCTTATTGTACTTCAGACCCCAGGAGGATAGGATGAATTGGGCGTAATTTCAAAGGGCGGCCGAAATCGGGCGGAGGAGGAAACGCCAAAGGGAAGGGTACACAACATATTTCATGTTCCAAATAGGCTATCTCTACGCGTGGAGTACTAGGACCCATACGCCACAGCTCTGACTCAACTTCCCGAGTCTACAGACGACTTCAAACGCCATCTCGCCGCCGAGAACTGAGTTTCCAGAGCGCATCACCACCGCGGAATGGCGCCACCACTTCAGTCCTCGCAAACACTTAAAATCTTGAAAGAGACCGGTTGGATGAAATGGAGATGAAATGAAGGGACAGGAAGATTGCGGGAATGAAGAAACATCCCCACATTTTGCTTAGTAACCCGGAAACCCCCCAAAAATAAAATGTGTCAGAGAGTTGGGCCGCCGAAATCGATCCTACGACCTCCCCGAACGTCAGTCTCGGAGAAACTCCTGAGTCACTTGGCTCGGTACACCTCTCATACTCTCGCTATTATAAAATACATACCAAGTAAACAGTAAATTGCAATTTATAACACCACCAAAAGGTAATAAGGCCAGTTTTATCATTTTTAGCCATTTAGCCTCTCATTACCACAAAACAGATTATAGCATGCATATAAACTATGGAAGCAGAGCCAATAACTTCTAATTTCCATTCCTTTCATTCTAAATCTGCGCTGCTGCCTTATTATTGTATTTTGTTGCAACTAAAGCAAAGAACTGACTTCTATGTTTGTATGACTACACAGTAGGATATAGCCGGAGAGAACAAATAAACAGTAAATAAATGATACTTTGTTACATTCAGATGTTGGCGTTTGCCTATTGAACTTCGTTTCCGAATGGAGACTTCTGGGTTTCCAATACCGCAACAAGTTCTTCAAAGATTTCACACTTCTCCGAATCACCCTGCAGGACTATAACGGTAACACAGTTTTTGCTAATAGATATGTTTATATGTCGTTAACTGCGCTGAGCATTTAGTTTCAAATCCTCGAGTTTTGTCAGTCCTTAATGATCTTACCAAATAACTTTTTGGTTTCTTTGTTCACAATATACTGTGCAATGACACAATCTATTACAAAGCTCTCTAAATCAGATAAATGGGAATGGACTAATATCGTGAAAGGAGCGAAATATGAATATTCAACAGGAAAAAGCTTTCAAGAACTGTGACATAGAGATAAGTCCCAACATCAAGAAGCAAGTAATCGATTCAGTACCATATTCATTTAGAAATAGGAAGTTCAGGGTCATATTCTCATCTTAGACGGCACACATTCATTATCCCTACTTCGCTAGAATCTTTTTTTTTTAACTACATGTCATTGTAGAAAGGAATAACTATAATGTTTGCCACCACAGTAAATAACAATATCAAATTGATAATTTAGCAGTAAGGTTGTAAAACATTCAATAGTTATACAATAATGTTTATGCCTGTAAATTTGTTGGAAATTCTTGAGCATTATTGCCCTTCTTGATTTGTTTAGGAGTTGGAATGTAAGAGAGTGAGGGTGGGAGGCAGTGAAAGAGGCCAGGCGGACGCACAGAAATCGGTGTCGTGGGGATGTGTAGACAGCCACCACATTGACCTAGACCCTCAGTTCTAAATGAAAATACTGTAGTCAGGTACTACCTATTTCATATACATTGGAGAAGGACAGGATACGATAGGAGGTGACTCGGAATCGAACCTGAGGTTATTGCAACTACATTCCACCAGGGGCATCCCCAGAACGGAGCAATGAGGTGAGAGGACACACCAGGCGTCCAGAAGCAGCAGCAACGGCAGAACAATGTCAGAATCCCTACAGATTCCAGACTGAAGCACTCCGACAGTCGGAGAGGCACACAGCGGCGCCGCCCCAAAGGGCCCAATGCCCCCGTCAGGAGTGGTCCTCATCCTGGCAACCACCCGATGTTGGGGGATGGAGAGGATCACTTTGAGCATCCTTTTCCCCCGCCACGCTGCACTGAGCACCATTGCCGACACTTGTAATCCTGAAAGGAACTTACGGAATGAAATGACATTGGAAATAAATGGAGGAACAGGAAAATAGGAGGATGAAAGAAACCAACCAAGGATTTGCCTGCAACCCAAGAAAATCCCGTGGACCAGGTAGGTCAGGCACGGGAAGTGAACTCGCGACCTACCGATTGCGAAACCTCTGCACCACCCCGCTCGGTTATTTTGGAGAAACAAGAAGACGATTTATAGAGAGATATATGTTAGGCAAGTAGTATCAGAGAAACTACTGTCTATTAACACGGATTTTGTTTGTTGGCTATCGACGTTAGAAAAATAAAGTCACCCACATCGTTACCAGTAGCTAGCGACTCAGAGGTGTGCAAATTGTAGACTAAGAGGAAACTTATATGTATGTTCTCGTTAATTTTGAAATTTGTATATATCTGTAGTAAAATATTAGTAACGTTATTCCGTTTCACTAGCTGCAAGTTTTGTACACAAATTAAGGATTACCGGCGGTTAAATAAAATGAAACTTCCAATGGATGTTTTCCCCCATTATCAGCAAGACTCACGTTTAGACGTATAATGGCATATTCAGCAGTGTACTCCTTGTTATAGATAATGTTCAGAACAACAGATGACTCTTCCTATTAGATTGGTACGGTATAAATTTGAGTAACGACTAAACTGCCACTCTTCTGAGCCACTTCCTGCATGCTGAAATCAATATATGTACCTATGTGACGTAGTTTTCAAAGGTCGAAAATTAAAAACTGAGCCGTTTGCGCAAAGAAATATCAAGAATCCTGTAATATGACGGTGAAATAATAAGCAGTGTTAATTTAATAAAAACCTATTGATCATAGTGGGTAAACCTCGTTTGTAAACCTTTCGTTTCTGATTTATTTGTGAAAAATTTTCATTTCTTAATAATATAACTTCAACTAAGTGCCTTAAAATATGAATTAGTTGCAAATACTTTCTTCACCAAAAAGTTACCACCGTCGAAATGCTTAAAATTGCTTCATAATGCTTTTTATACTAAGTACGTTTGCTATATGCTGTTGTTTTTTTCCCCAATACTGAACACCGCATATTAGATTGTCTCTTTAACTAACAACTCCCTAATGTTCTTTAAATATATTGTAGCTCGGGTTTACGATGTAACATTGTCCGTACATTTTCCATCGCTTTGCACCACTTTAGTTACGCGACACAATCTGTATGTCACCAGCCTTGTCACACAGACTCCCTTATTTATGTTCCTGATCCCTCAACTGTACCTATGGGTTAAAGCTCCCCATAAAGTCACTGAGCTTTCTTTGTCATGGCTAGTTTAGGCGAGGGTTATCTTCTAGACTAGTTTAAACAACCTTAATGCAAGTTGGTAAATAAGTCATTTGCGGTTTGACCTGGAACTTGCAAGATACAAAAGTGCCTGGTGGCCAACAGCACCGTATTTCGCATGGTTTTTGTTACGGTCCCTTAACGTATCGATTTAATCCTACAGCGGTACTAGTTTCCAAGTTAAATATGAACATCATATTACACAATTACAAAACTAATTATTGGCGGATATTGATAGGTGAAATACTTGTGAATCTAAAAAGTGAATAGAGGCTTTGTACTTGAAGTGGAAGACATGCTGACTTTCTACGTGTTTCACTGTTCTTGTATGTCATCATGGACTCTAGTACAAGCCTGATAACCACTTCTCAATGTACGCGATTCCCTCAACGTTTATGCTGATATGCAAGAGGAGAAGAATGAAGGTCGCTCTCGCTTACAGCATTTGCTTGGTTTTATCCAGTGGAGTTCTGAAACTTGTATAGCACTCGAAGGGTTACTTTTACTCGTAAAAGACAACACTATTGGGCCACCTGGGATTTAGCTCATCATTACCTTGGAGCAGCAATTAGCTTACACGCTTATGTTTAAGTGCCCTACTAAGGATTTTTTGGTAGTGTTTAACGCCCGCTTTAACTACTTATGGCACCGCAGGCGGTGACACTGATGATACATGAATGAAGAGTGGAATGCGATGGCGGGGGAAACCGGAGAATCCAGAGAAAACCCACCCCAGCGCCGCTTTGTCCACCACAAATCCCACATGCTGTCGTCTGGGATTGAACCCGGGCCGTTTAGGTGAGAGGCGAGTGGTCTAACCACTCGGCCACGGCGCGGCCTATTAAGGAATGTATCCTGACTGATGTATCCTTATTAAGTCAAGAAATATTAGATACAGTTATATTTTGGTAATAAATGACCTATGATAGAATAAAATGGATATAAGTACCACAGAATACATTTTGTTTTGAAACGAATTAGTGTCCCTGACATAGAAAAGGGGTCAACAATGGTTACCCTCTGAGTAAAGCAGACAGAACAAATTTGCTCGATGCTCTTGCGAATTGTCTACTGTGCACTGCGCGATTAACGGTGTGGAAAGAAAGGACAGGTAATTCCTTAAGTGCTGCAACAGTATGCAACATTTTGAAAGCACGCATTCCACATTTCATAGGTTAAGATATAATATCATATTTGATAGAACAATATCTCTATTATGTCCCTTGTATTAGTAATTATACTTCAGACATGAGCATATACATATTATCATAGGGTTGGTGGTATTTGGTAGATGTTTACATTAATTCATACAATGACAATTATTACAGTATTAATATAATAAAACAACAACCTCCCTAACTTAATTAATATCTTGTGTATGAATTGTAATTCCAATGGCATGGGAGTTCATTTGTAACGAAACGTATTTAGCTATGAATAGGCTTCTTGGCAATTAATCGGTATCGGACACAATTAAAAAAAAAAAACAAAAAAAAACCGTTCTTCTCCTTGGCAATTATCACATTCACTTGCATGTGTTACCTAATGACGCTGCAAATTGAGTTTTCCGAGTGCAGAACTGTGCCGCAAACTAAACAATTGTTCCGCCAGCTTCTATAAATAAGTAGGAGCCAGGCTTAAACAAAGAAGTTGATGGCTTTCGTGTTCAATTTTGCTTCCTGTTCCCGACATTATAAACTGAAACGCGCCATACTGTATACTCAGCGTTGTATCGTTTTCTGGGGTCGTTTGAAACGTTTCCTGGATTAGCAAATATGGTATTGCTACCAATCAAGATAATAGGTCTGTATGACAAACTGAATGCGATCACTCTACCTCTTTCTATTTTGGCCAATACGATCGAGAGTGTAAATATTAATTTCGTTTATACGCCATTCTGTAACCTTTGTTGTGGTTATTGGTATTTAACTATTTGTTAACTATTTCCCAGGAATGTCGCACCCTTGCAGCGCGGCAACCTACCATGGCTTCGCAAGGCTATGTACAACAATAAATAATGTGATATAAACGCGAGGTGCAGTGAAATTTTCTTTAGCGCTCACTGTATAAGGAGCAGAGACAATCCCCTGTTGTCAGCTGTTTGCATGCATGGAGCAAGATTGCTTACTGCGACTCAACACCAAGCGAATATATGACACCTGACATAGATACTACAACGTTTTCAATTAAATCCACTTGCAGCATTGTACAGCATACCTATTAACGTGATCTCTCTAATAACATAAAACATACTTCACCGCTACCTTTGTTGCTATAAGAAATATATACATACTGTAAATTATTACTTCACTGATATCTTTCAGTAAATGTAAATATTACACGCAGCATAAGCAACAGGCGTGTTATTTACATGGGTATAATACAAGCGTTTTCTGCTTTTCTTTTCTGTTCATGACATTAAAGTGTTATTGTTTGTACACCACAGAAACTTGATTTTCGTCGCTTTAAGCTGCTGCGTTTAACATTCATTTAAAATTTTCAATTTTGAGTTGGCTGTAGCATAGGGCTACAGATGTAGATGATGTGCTGGTTTATTTTGCTTACCTGGGGCCTTCAGCTTACGTTTAAAGAGAGAGACTCGCAATTATTGGGTACGCACGTGCGAGGGTAAAGCGGTTTGTAACTGTTGGTAAATTTTAAATTTGTACTCCCGAGTAAACCTGCCATCACTAGCAACAAATATGAATAATGAAGAGCGCCTATTGTGCATTATGCAAATGTGAAATATGTCACTGAGAATTTATATTATACAGGTGTTAGGAATATAAGTGCGCAGACTTCAATGGCAACTTCTGACGTTAAGCTGAAACATACATTCCTGCACCATTTACCTCTATAGTGCACGCTTGCATAAATAAAAAGTAAAATTTGTGAAATATTTTATTGCGAATATGTTAGCACTCAATTGTTTACTTGTGCAAGACTAGCGAGGTAAAGCTACAAAAGACAGGTTATTCGTGATTTTACCATATGTTGCTAAAATGAGTCGTTTAGCCACAAAATTATATTAAAGAATTGGGTTCCAGCATGTCTAATGGAATAAAGTCGTGGTCAAACACTTGGCAGCTACGTCACATGCTGTAGAGTGGAAGGACAGGTATGTTGTGCCTCGACACCTTGTACAATGGTTAAATACGTTCTTCAGATACGTTAAAAATTCATTCAGAACTACGGCAGTCTTCACAAATCAAGACCATCTAGAAATGTTTCTTGCTTATGGTAAAACTTACTCCTTTATTATTTTTGGGAACATTTTAAGAGTAAAATGTATCATGACGAAGTTGCTACCATTGATGATCTTCGCACACTTGTGCTTGAAGTAGCCCTAGAGATTTGGCAGAACGCAGATGCTCTAACGAGGGTAGCCTGCATAGACTCTAATGTAGCACACTTTGAATATATACTGTAAATGATCATATATTTTTGATATTTCAGTTATGCACCATAAATACATTTCCCGTTTAGCAAAACTGTGGCTTTGATTTAATTATTCCACGATACACCTGAATAAGGTATTTTCATAATTCACATTTGAATTTTCTTTATCTTTGATCATCAGACTAAATCTTACGTGTACCTCTTAGGCAGCTTTCAGCTAAGGTCTCATGAATACGATCGGGTAGCTTGAAAGAAATTCCTCCCCCCTCACAGACACAGACACACAAACACACACACACAAGCATGTGGCGAACCGGATATCAAGCACAAACAAAAACAAAACATTGGCCTGCCCACAAACAAAAACAAAACATTTTGCTCTTCAGTCCTTCTCTGTTGCCAGACTGGGCTGATAATGTATTCAACAATGTTCAAGTATCTCCTTTACCATCCAAGATGCCTGATGTCATTGAACTTTGTTATTCGTCATAAGTGGAGCTCTCAGCATGCAAAGTCTGTGCACCTATGCCCCTATAACCCTGTATTTACTAATAGATGATTTTAAAAATTATTAAAAATATGACATATGACAAAGATTAACAGAGAGGAAATCTCTTCGATATTGCGTTTATCAAACTACACTCATTACTATATAAGAATATATTTGTGGTTTTATATGTAAGTTTTGGAGGATAAACTACTATTTATTGTTAAGGGTGGTGGTGCCTGATTCTCAGATAAAGAGCGTTGATTTCCTTTGTATACAGTTTAGACTACCATTGCATTTTAAGTTACAATATTTTACATTTGCAATTATGTTGTTAAGTCCTGATTTACCTCCGATAGAACTAATTGCAGCGCTAACAAATGTTCGTCAATCAGATGAGCCCTGTATTTTGACTCTGTATAATTAATTTGTGAAAACAGTTGCTCACACAAATATGTAGAGGCAAACACAGCGAATATTATAATCACAAAGAATTTTAATTGTGTATGTTTTACCACTCATAACTGTTTAAATAGATCAATACAATGAATACCATGGCACAAATATTTAGAATACGTATCATGTTTCACAGACATTAATTGTAGCTGCAAACTCAGCCTTACTCTGATAGAGTCGACATGCAAAAGATATACAAAAAGAATCCCGGGCAAATTGTTTACTTTTTAGATTCTAGTGAAGGAAATTTGGAGCGAAAGTCTTACGATTGCCACTCCTATAACTGTCCCTTCGACAGTTCCAAATGCATAGAAAAGGCTTTAATTGCATTGTGCAGTTGACTATATTTTTTCTTTCCGTGTTGGTTCAGCTCATTTTAGTATATATTTATTTTCTCCCTTTCAACATGACAGTAAGTCCCAATTAGAGAAGCCAACTGTCAAAAAAAGAAAAGCCCAAAACTTGACATACATGCTTAGGATACACCATGAACTTCCATATGTAAATTTATCGCGGTTCGACAGGCCGAACTTCCGCAGCGACAGCTACTGCCAAGGTCAAGAACAACTTAGGGTTCCCGAAACAGCAAATGTCAACCTGTACAGGGTATCCAACTATAGACGTTAGTTTATGTCTTAGGCAGCAGATATATAACAGTTATCTAATGGTTACAGAAGATATTTAACGGTTTCACAGGCTGTTTCACGAGTGCAAAGAGTCCAGTCCATCTCATAATTATAAAGTCGGCTTGCATAAGTTAGTTTGTAAGGCGCTGGCCTTTTAATCCCAAGGTCACTCGTTCAAACTAGGTCCAGACTGATTGATTTTTAACTGTGCTTAAAAGCATGAGACATTGTCAGTTGATTTACTAGCATGTAAAAGAGCTCCTGGGAGCCCAAATTCCGGCACAACGGCGGTGCTGACAGGATCCTGGCAATTGACTGCCTATATAGCGGCACGCTAAGAACACACCTTTTAAAAAGTGCTGCATTCCCTTAGATCACAATGGTGTTTTTTCCCTCCAAAAAATTCCCACTTTTAGGTAGCCAAACATGGAGTTCACGCAGCCAGTATCCGTTCTCCATTTGACTGGCCTGAAACAATTCACAGTCACAAGCACCAATCAGATGTGAAAGAAGGGTGGGTTCCATATTACTCCTATGAGGGTGTTTCAATACTACTTATGCACAATGAAAACTTAATTAATATAATAAATAATTCCGCATTCTAGAGGCAAGGGTGAAGAATAATTTGCGTGAGTCGTTAAACTGGTCCACAGCACAGTACGAGAGACTTCATCAGCAGAATTATGCCTACGCTTTTAATGTACACATACTTTACTTTTGTGTAAAAATTCAATGAGCCATTGCCTTAAATATAATCCTCCAGTGAGAACATATGTAACCACCACGTAAACGTTACCTTTTAGTATTTCAACCATATTTTGTGAAGATAAAGTACCCTGCCAATCCAGTGACTAGAGCTTTACTATAAGAACAGACGTAGTTACGCTGGCATAGGATGGGGCTGGATATGTCAATACCAACATAAGCAGTTGCGTTTCATTACGGACCACATTTTATGCACGTCAGTATACCATTTGAATTACATTCAAGTATGTTTCTGACGTTTCTTCCAGTTAAGTTGCTATTCTCGTCATAGTAGCATCTAGGTAGGTGTATACCTTAATTATAACTAAGGTATATAACACGCCCTCCGTGGGGTAATGATTACCGTACTAACTTCACATACCCAAGGTCGCAGGTTCAAACCCGGCGGAGGACGATGGACTTTTTCGGGCGTAAAAATCCTTAGTATTGCTTCCTTTCGGAAGGGAAGTAAAGCCGTTGGTCCCGTGTCTTAGATTTACGGCACGTAAAAGAACCTAAGCCTAATAGAGAAGCCTCTGAGCAAAATTAAGCGGTCTTTTACGTCCAATATAGAATGGGACGCCGAGAAACACAGCAGTTAAAGAGTGTCCATAAATAAAACACCATTTCATTGTTTCATTTACACCGTACGCATTTTATCTTAAAATTCCTAAAAAATGTGTTGCTTTTGTTTTATTCTGAAAAACAAATAAACAAAAGTATAGTTTCTTTTTTAAAGAGTAGACAATATAACGATTTATGCAACGTTTGGTTATTACCAGGCTTCGGACACGGTTGCGGTTTAGTTGCACTCTGACAGCAAAATAGTTACGTGCACACAGTGTTTCAAGGGACCTCCCCTTTTACAAGCATTGCCGGATATATACTCTGAGCAAGCAATCGGTATATCTGTGGGTGTGTGTGTGTTTGTGCGTGCGCGCGTATGTAGATATATATTAATTAGTTCAAACTCGGAGTAGGGCGACGGATTTTTTTTGAGCGTAAAAATCCTAAGCATGGCTTCCTTTGGAAGAGAAGTAAATCTCTTGTATCATAGATTTACGGCACGTGAAAGTACCTCAAGTTTGATAAAGAGACTTCTCAGAAAAATTAAGTGGTCTTTCATGCCCAATAGAATGGGACGCTGAAAATCACAGTATATGAAGAGCGCCAATAAATAAAACTCAATTTCATTTCATTTCATTTGGGTTCGGTATATGTAGAGCCCGTTGTTCAGAAGTCAAACAGAAGAGGTTTTGCCTTTGATATATTCAGAAAATATATTGTAATACATTTCAATAGTTGTCCAAGCATGTAAACCACACATAAAACTGTTTTTTTTTTTTTTCCATCTTCCACAGTATGTTTTTATTATTTTGTTCATGTTATTTATACTTTGACATAAAACTTATTCTTATTAGAGAACTGATAATACTTAATTCTGTACCTATTCGAGTAGCACAAACTCAGCGTCTTCCGTCTCTGCTCTCTTGCAAACAATGTTCCAATACTAGAAATTAACCTAACCTAGAGTTATACCCGAGTCTTAGATATTACCAGACTTAGATAATACCAGATGTAGTTTAGCTGCATCTTCTAGTGGCACTATTGTGATAGAATCATAACAGTAGGTTAAATAAGAAGAATACAGTTAGCCTACACTATGACAGGAATAATAGCAACGACCTTCTTATCGACGCTAAATGGAAGATCCTTGCTCCCACAACTTAAAGACATTGCATTTGATTGTAAATTATACGTGGAGGAGAAGCATGTAAAAGCACTGTTGTCCCTATTAAAACTCCGGAGGAATAGGTGAAGTGACGGACACAGAAGCGAACAGATCCAAAGCCAGAGGCTCGAAGCAGGCGGTGTTCCTAATGTCTCTATGTGAAAGATTTCAACGTCGTCGTAACCATCCACACAAATCTACCTCCCCAAGGAGAGGTCTTACTGAAAGTTCGTTAATCTCAGGACGCAAGGACACTCAAAGCAAATTACACCATCACCTTGTGACGCCGTCAACTCCGATTTCCCCATTTCCACTTCCCCATTTCCGTCAAGGAAGCTTAGAGAAACCACCGACCTGGTAAAACTAGCAAATGACCCAAAGTCAGAGTAGTCGGTCCAAAGGGTTACCCAAAATCCTTCTGCCTTAATAAATATTTTACGATAGCTACATTATACTCGTATTTGTGGTGCAACGACCTTTTTTAACTCGTTGCACTCTAGGAAAAGATACTAAAACATAGTGAAAAATCTTGTGTTGCACTCAGATGACTTTCTCTAACTGTTCCACAAACAAACTTCTTAGAAAAGATTATTTTTCTTTCTACGCCAAGCTAATTGCGAGTAGCATTAGCAGAATGTACTTATTACTCAGTTTCTTATAAGCGGAAGGGAAATAAAGAAATGCGCTATACTAAAGCGACAGTGAAACATTTTAAAATATATCGCTAGATATAACAAGAAGATTTTAACAAAATTCAACTCTGGGCAAAATATAATAAAATGGAGATAAATCCAAACAAATGTAAAACAATTATATTTTCAAGGGCAAGAATAGTAGAAAACGTAATATATAAATTAGACAATAAGAAAATACTCCGAGTAAATAGCACCAGATATTTAGGGATAATACTAAATCAAAGATTGGAGTGGGGGGGAACATGTAAACTCGATCACTGGGAAGGCGTGGAAAGCGTTGCATTTCGTAATGAGGATTTTAAAACGCAGCAATGGAAAGTCGCGAAATTTGGCATACACTTCTTTAGTTCGACCAATATTAGAATATAGTGCTGCATGCTGGGATCCGTATCGGGTGGGACAAAAACTGGCACTAGAGAGAGTTCAAAAAAGAGCAACTAAATTTGTAGACAGAAGTAAACGATTAGAAAATCATACCAGCACTGCTACTTTCTGGGAAACACTAGAAAAACGTAGGAGACGAGCAAGGCTATGTGCAATTTTTAGAGTCTATAAGGGGGAACCTGCATGGAAAGATATATCCAAACGATTATTAAAGCCATTATACTGTGGGAGGAATGATCACTCGGAAAAAATAAGAAATATGGAACAGAAAACAGACATAGGTAAATTTTCCTTCGCAAATAGAACAATAAATGAATGGAACAAAATACCTGCAGATTTACTGGAGACTTTGCCTCAAAGTGTAAATAGTTTTAAAAAGAGACTAAAGAAGAGTGATTTATAGTCAGGATAGTAAATACAAATATTGCGTTATTATTACTGTTGTTACAATTATGGATGTATTAGTATACTATGATGTCATTCGTATTTTAACGGTATATTACTCACATTATTGTTTATTTAACTCATTGTATTGTACATTGTATTATTACATTGACAGCGCTGCCACCGGGCCACGCCCTAAGCAGTGAAATAAAGTATGTATCTATCTATCCGTCCATCCATCCATCTACCCACCCGCCCGCCCGACCGCCCATCCATCCGTCCATCCATCCACCCATCCATCCGCCCGCCCGCCCGCCCATCCGTCCGTCCACCCATCCATCCACCCGCCCGCCCGCCCGCGCGCACATCCGTCCGTCCATCCATCCATCCACCCATCCGCCCATTCGTCCGTTCATCCATCCGTCCACCCATTCATCCACCCATCCACCCACCCGCCCGCTCGCTCGCCCGCCCATCCATCCATCCATCCATCCTGAAATTCGCTTTTATGCTTGGCTAGGAGTAGAACAAAAGATAAATGGTGACTTCCAGTCTGAGAAAAATATAAGTATTCTAAAATTGAAACCAATAACAAGGAATATTTGGCAACGGTCAACTCTATCACAAAAATTCATATGACATAAACTGTGTGTTTTAACGAGACCTACACTTCTTGTGTGGTAAGTTTTTCTATTTCTAATGGTTATTAGGTACGCAAAAACCAGAAAAATGTATCCAAACGAACAGGACTTCAGAAGCTATTCCCGGAAAATTCAAGATATACGTTTTATTTCTGATATGAATATATGGTATAAGGTATTTTAATCAAAATCGTTAGATCCAATTTTCAGAAGAAAAAAAAAAAAACGTTGAAACATTTTTCCACGTAAAGCGTAGTTCGGGGTGGAGGGATTTTCTTGAAAATCTTCGTGTCATATCCTTGGAAGCTAAACCTAAATACTAAGCTTGGTATTTAACGGTCTTTTAGTTTTTGATCGATGCTGTTCACCGGCACACACACGAACCTTTTTCTAAAATGCACTTTTTTGACTCAGTGGTTCTCAAAACATATTTCTGACGAGCTCTCAGTATCGAATTTTTAGTGAAATACACGTACTACGTAAACTAAAAATTAAATGGATACACAGTACTACAAGAAAGAAATTAGAATATTACTTTGACACTGGGTGGTATAAGCCAAATTCTTGACTGCAGTTTGAGTGGCGATTTTAATTATGAGTTTCTTAAAGACTATTGAACTTAATGAAATGAAACTTTGACAGTAAATACAGCAATCTTTTCCAAACATTATCCATCTAAAGGTATTGAAGTAAGCTAAGAAGTAATGCTACACAGATATAAAAATATTGTTTAGAATTATTTATTTAGTTACACGTTTCTTTATAAGCCATTCAGCTACATGGTTGAATTTTCTGTGGTCGTTTCTTAGCCTAAGAACAGATTATTGCACCTAAAATCTCATCACATTTCCAATCTAATTTATTAAACATACAATATAAAAAAATGAGTATCAAGTAAGTATTCACTACATAAAATTATTTGGGGTAACATTGACTTCATGTTTAAGAAACAAATGTACCTAGATGGCAATTGTCCAGTAGGGCATTTATTAAAACTATAAATTCACTAAAAATAATATACCGTTTTAGAGAAAAGTATTAGTTAGTTGCCCGCCCCGGCTTCGCACGAGTGGTGTATACCTAATGAAAAAACTAATACAAAATCTTCCGTTTACAACACGACCATGCAATGAAATAAAATTACAATTAAATAATTTTACAATACTTTATTGTAATGCCTTGTAATGTACAATTTTCCTTCCGGAGAGAAAATAAATTGCGCCGATTGTTTCCTGACTCTCGAGCTCGCAACGTACAACTACCCATGCGAAAAACACGGCAATTCAAGGTATATTTCACACATTTCTAACGATTGATCTTGGGATATATTGTCATTGCGAATGCAAGGCGCACGGGAAACTGAACACGCTTAAATTCAGAAGGAAAGTCGGTTAGCATTAGTGGTCTTCTTGGAATAAGCACTTCCTCACCTATGAACTTTCCTATGATTATAGTAGCTTAAATCAAAATCTTCATAATTTTTTTAAACCACGAATCTTGTTCCATTGCACAATTTCGGCTGATTAATATTGTGTAGCATAATTATTACCGAGTCAACCTTGCGCTGTAAATTGTGTGGCGGAATCCTGGCAAATCCAATGAATTTAGGAATTCAGTTAGATAATTGACGACTTCATTTGGATTGGCAATGGAATCGATTGACCTTAATGAATGTATTTCTCCATAAATTTTACTCTCTTTGTGTATATTTAAATCATCTGCATTCTTATTAGTTGCTGTTAAAATGGTTCGTTCTCTCAACCAATCATTGTTTTTGTAATTTGCACCAATATATGGGAACACTTTTGATATTAATTCTTCCTTTAACGTTGTGAAGTGACAAACATTTGGTGGAAACGAGACAAGTAGAAGTGTTAACAGGAATTTTCCCATTGCCAATGTCTAATAATGCCTTTTCAACTAGGAAGCGCAATAATCTGCGCAATGTAGCATATATTGTTTGTATTGTGAAAAGGACGAAGTCAGCTCTCCTATAAGGTAGTGTGAAAAGAATGATATATGCAGTTAACAACGTGGGTAAGCAAGGATATCGTTGGCATAATAACAATAATGGCAGTGCTTTCATGGTGTGGCGGATAAACGCTGAAATAGGTAATGAATTATATTTAGGAGAAAGTCACAAATAACATTCATGCTTCTTCCGATTCTCTTCCCCCCCCCTTTACTTCTAATGTTTGCCACCTTCTTTGTTTATTTTCTCTTATGGCAAAACAGCCATTTTAAGGCTAACAATGACATAACTAAAGAGCAAGTAGATCTGGTTGGGCAATTGATAAGTTTTTATTTGATGATAGCTTTATGTATTAAATTTATCCATTTAACCCAAAATACTACTTGCAATTGCAGCGAGATGGTGACGAGGGTATCTTCATGTTCTCATGTACCACATAACCTCAAATAATCAACATCTGCAGTAGGAAATTAACCAAAACTGGTTTACTATCAGAGTCCCGTCAAGAAGGATTATTGGTTATGTGTGCATAGTTTATAGCTTGTTCATTTTAAAGAATTACAACAAAAATACATTTATTTCTTATTACTTTATTTAAACTATGTGACCAAGGAAACGATAGTTAATACATCAGAAGTACATCTCATGCTTACTGTTATCTTGCGTCATTGACTCCACAACCGGGTGCATTCCCTTAGCATTGAATGGGGGAAAAAATGTAAATGGTGTGTTATTTATGGACGCTCTTTAACTGCTGTGGTTCTCAGCGTCCCATTCTAAATTGGGCATGAAAGATCCCTTAATTTTGCTCAGAGGTCTCTCTATCGGGCTTGAGATTTTTTTTTACGTAAATCTACATCGCGGAGGGCGACTATTGAATGGGGAGGAAAAATTGAGCTGTACTGCGGCAATCTAATGGCAAGTAAATAAGTAATTACTCTAGGTGTTTGTTATCAGAAAGCTTCTTTGCTTCTTTATTTTAAACGATAGGAGCTAGGAAAGGACCGTTATAACATAAAAATGTGTTTTAATTTCACTGCTGCGTTGCGTCATTGTCTCGATAAACTGTTGCGTGACCTTAACATTGAATGGGGAGGGAAAATATAGCAGTACTACGGTCATTTAGCAAGAAATAACCGTAGTACCACTGTCATATGACAGTTATTAGCCGAAATGCGTTCCCTTAGCACTGTTATTATTCATATTGTGAGACTTTAAAAGCTTTCCCGTACTATTTTTAAACATTTTCTTTTCCACAAATCTTGGTTTGACAGTAAAGAATACAGCAAAAAAAAGGAGTTCTTCAATGTGTTGCAGTCGTTCGGATGTGATGCGCGTACATACATTTCGGCGATTCATTTGTTATATATATATAAAAGAAGAGTCACCTCATCCAGATTAACTTATTATTTTATCTTTAATTATTACATAAATTTGTATCAAAATACAGAAAATATACTAACTGTAAATATATTATTTAAATATACTCCTTCTAGTGATTATTTAAAAAACAAATTATATGAAACTCTTAACAGACATATACCATTTTCAAGGATTGTATTTGAAAAATATTGATGTATTCAGTGTCAAAATTTAACTTCATTATGTTAAGTGATTTCTGAGAAACCAAAAATCAAAGTTGGCACTCAAACAGTAGTCAAAAATTGACTTACAGTCACCTAGTTTCCTTTTGAGAACAGGTGCTCCCAGGAGCGCATGGTTGGTCAGCTTGACTTAGTGTTCATCGTCAGTAATATGCTTAGAAAGGCACAACTTCTTACCTAGTAGTTGTGGTTGGTGATTTCTTCCTTTCTTCCCACCCCCCTTTTTTAATTGACGTTCTCGTGAGCCTCACGTTTCCGTTTATTCCTAGATAATACGACTTTCGCGCAGTCAGAAATGCTAACCGCATTTTCAGGTATCTATCTTGCGTCGCATTTACCGCAATAGATGTTTAATCATCATGGTCTTGAAGGATTAATATTTTATTAATAAAGACATGCAAACCAGATAAAAATTTTAGTGAGTTTATGGAAACGTGCAGAATAATAGTTTCCGTGATGATAATTCGTGGTATCCTTCAAAAGAAGTGATAGTTTGGTAGTTTTAGAACAGAAGATGTTTACAGGTGGCTCAAAATCATCCAAGGGGCCTAAATTACCCCATGTTATGTTACATCAAACATTAAGTTATACATTGGTCTTCAACCTTCTTTTGGGGTTATGCTTTTACAGGAGAATTGCACTTCAACATTCTAAGTACTAATTAGTACTTAATGTAGATGTCCTAGAAAAGATCCTAAAGGATTTGCAAATCTCAAGACTAGAGCTCGGTTTTGAGTTCCAAAGCGCTCACAGTTGCGGACACACATAACAGTCAGTATAAAGAGAGGGCAACGGGGAGGGGTTTGTGGCATAAAGATGTAGTCGGTAATATATAATCTGTTCAAAAGTAGCTCATTACATGTAATTACAGTATGTGCATCGTCCTAATTCATAAAGTAACACAATAAAGCAATTATTTCATAATATCACTTGTACATAAAAACGGCGTGTACTTTTACAAATAAACTATAAAGCTGGATACAAAAAAAAATCAGGATAGCAATATACAGAGCTTTTAAAAAACAATGAACACAAATCAACCAAACTCACTCAGAATTCATTGCAGTGAATTACAAAATGCATCTTCACTGTATTGAAAGAAAAGGCTCTCTTCCTGTCACTCAAAATATGTTTGAATCATCCACAAGTTTGTTCAGTGTCAAATGCCTATCCTTTCGTATTTTCGACAGTTTTCAATCTGCGCTCTCTTTCAGTGTTCACTGATTTACCTACTAGTTGCCGGTCCCCATGAACGCGCTCGCCAAAATACCTAGCTTTGGTGCTTCGTGGTGCAGGGAATCGCGAGTTTCAAGTCCAGTCTCGGGCATGGGTGTTTGTAAATGTGTATATATCTGTTTATCTCTATGTAAAAAAGGAAACTAACAGGAAAACAACAGAAATGTAGGCATAAATATAAACTAGCTGAACGAGGCCAGAATGTGCAACACGTCTCGAAACGGGCTGTAGAGACCACGCCCATGTCATAGTTATATTCTGTATGCACCGAACCTCAAACCAGCAATTTCGTGACTCCAGATCGAGTTCTACTCATAGCTTCAAGGGTTAATAATATGCGGCAATTTTTAAGTAAAACAATAACAATTTTAATATGCTTGATAACAGCTACATCATACTGAAGTGATGGATTACAACTCATATGTAAAACCCAAAATAAATAATACGCTGTCACAGACCAACAAGCGCACAAACGGCGGCCTGTGCAAACGCTCTTAGGCACTTGTACATTTCCACTTAAAGAAACAAAACACGAAACTCAGAATTCTAGAAGCTTCACACCATTTATAGACACGCTGTTCGCATAACTTAAGTTCTGTCACTTTATGTTATTAATGTTATCATATGCAACAAATAAAACATACACACGTTCATGTCAAGAAATAGAGTCTGTATGTTATATGGCCTCTGTTTTCTCTAACCTTATGCATTCAACTTGAATTACCTAAAGCACGAAAGCTACATTGTGTAATGAAATCTAAAATTATATATCCAATTAAAATTTCAGTTTTAGAAAAACATATCTTATGTTCATTTTGCAAATAGAATAACGAAGACCATATTATAAGTTATTTTTCATTTGGCTTTACCATAACCAAAAACGGAAGAACTTCTCACGTGCAGCTCTAGTAATATAGAATCACAGAAAAGAATGTGGTTGTAATGAAGATGAGAAAGTTTTCTGCATTCAAGCGCAAAAGAAATGTGCTTCAGGTAACCTACAAGAGGAAGGGCAGAAGAAAGAGCGCAGAAGGCGACCATGTCAGGGGCGGCAGGATCGGACACAGACGGAGTCCCTAACTCTGCAGATGTACTACATCCTGACCCTGGCGGGATCCCCCAAAGGCTATCTGTCACCTCACGGAGAATTCTATCTCAGGACCCGTCACATATCGGCCAGAAAATTCCTCATAGCCAACTCTGTCTTCCACCACTATTCTTCTCAGCCGTCGCCCACACGCCTGATCCTTTAACGTTTAAACACAAGAAAATGCAATGACAGGAAAGGGAAACAGGAAACTTCGCGACATTATGCAGGCAGTTTCAAAACGAGCAAACGGATATAACAGTCTTATAGCATATATTTTAATTAATCCGAAATTTGATGTTACAACTTCGAAATTCTTTTAGGTATCTTTTAAGAGGTATTGAATGTTACAAAATTTTCAGATTAGGCAGTGCACAAAGCACCCGTGTGTGGTGCCCAGATACTCACACCTTAAAGAGTGTTATTGCCAAGCATGTATAATGCAACAAACGGTTTTATCCTTGGGTGTTTTCAGTAAACCTGTGCTAGCTTTCAGGTAATGAGCTAGGACAGGTTACGAATTCAAAAGACTATTTATGTGTCTGAGAATTTCAATATTGTTCATTTATTGTTCCCTCAACTTGATTATTTTTACTTATCCTAATAATTTTCTAATTATCATAACAGTTAACTCTTAACTTGCTGTAGAAAACAAGAACTTGCTGATAATTGTACAGAAGTTTCATTTAGTATTACGAGTTAAAGATATTAAAATGAACTATTTCTCTAACTGCAAAAGGAACTTCTTTTAATTTTAACTAAATATTTTGATAGCATTTTTATGGTATTGTTGTCTCTATTGTCTTTATAAGTTCCTTGCTGCATACTCAAAATAACTGACATTAAATTGCCTCTAAAATAAGATATAAGCTGCATAGGTATTCCAGCTTATTTTCCTAGTCATTTCCTTTCATTCGTTGTGTGTTATGATGACATATGTTGGAAGAATAAACAAATAACCAAATACACAAGTTCTTTAGTTGGGTTTCGTCAGACAAGGAATCCAGTAATATCAAAATCTTTACGAAAACACTGCGAAAGCACGCGACTTGATGCTTCCCTAGTGTTACCTACTTCCGGTAGCAGGGTCAGACATGCGGCAATGTTCCTAGGTATTCCACGCTGATCACCAGAAATCTTTATGTACCTTTATTGGCGTTGAAAACTCACATCACATAGGGTCTGAGCAACAACGTCCACAAGTTCGGTATCGTTTCGGAATATTCTGTATATTCCATTTCAGTATTCGCCTACTAACTAGGAAAAATCGCTAAATAACCTAAGGTCAGAGTGACCGGCCTAACGGAAGTCGAACTCAACATCTTCAAGATATCAGCCTTACCGCCGAATCATTTTGTTCGATGAATTGCAGAAATACTTATGAGGAGCTCTGACATTTAAGTGCAAATTGGACATTAAGACGATGCAACTGTAAAGTTTGATCAAAAATTTTAAAACATTAACAAAATTATTTGTTTTCGTAATAAAATAACATGAATTCCAAACTTTCAGAAAATAAATGGTTTCCCCATTCACCCACTTTAACTACAGCTATAAATGTGCGACGCACGCTCAACTTTATACCTTATTTTCTCGCAAACACTTTCCCAACACTGTTCCATACTCAAAAATGTTCCACACAATGGAATTTGTCACTAATTTGTTTCAAAGTCTTATACTCTCTCTCAAACGCACACTAGTGAAAATGGTCATATTACTTTTTTTGAATAATGCTCCAGTTTTGATGAATTATTACATTTTGAAAAATCAAGGGTTTGAAGTTTAGGAAAAGTAATAAGTGTTCTACGCTAATTAGGGCAATTATAAAAATATATGACAGATCTATTTATTAACTCGTTTTCTGTAAAACTGGATTTTATGTAAATATGTTTAAAATCCATCGCGTGGCACATTCTTATTAGAACAACGAAATTAGGCAATACAATTATTATATGAATAACTATGAAAACTATAATTTTAATACATGGCAACCATATCAGTATTATTGTATATAATAAATTTGTTACACACTGTGGCTTTTGAAAATTTCGCAGGTGCTTCACTTTAGTAGTACCTAGAAAGGCATTGCTTTATGTAAAAGCTTACTTTACATTCCTATCGAAGTTATATGAATTCTCTTTACATAGAGTTGTTTCAGGAGGTTAAGTAAACCGCCTGGAGTCCAAAAGTTATCTTCAAACACAGAGAAATGTGGGAGCTGAAAAAAAAAAGGAAATATATAGAAGTGGCCAAGAGAGTGGTCTATACAAATCAGGTTAAGCTCAGCTATTGAAACAGTCTGCATAAGATGGCAAACTTCTTCGTCTGACAGTCTCCGAACTTTATTTCGTCTCTTTTCACTTCCCTCTCACCAACCGCCCCCTTCAAAAGGTTTCTGTTTCATTTCCTGCATTCATTTCAGGATTTAATAACTTTTCTTCCGGATCAACTCTTTTTGCAGCACTTGCCCTTATTTAATCCTATTTGGTTTTCTAAACCTTTATATAGCTACATTTGCTTGCCTTAAGTACATAAAGAATTGTCAAGAAAGTCAACTCAGCGCTTTTAGCTGAGCGAAACGGAACGTTCAAGGTCCAAAATTAAGATTGGATGTTATTAAGCCAACCGCTTCTTCGCAAGTGAATGGAAACTTATTTAATAATATTTCGGCTGTAAAAAATGAAGGAATACATAGCCCTGAAAATGCGTTTCACTTATTACAATGTGGATAGAAATAAGCTATACCATGAACAAAGAGGACCGTTAAGATAAATGTACTTCATTAGGTTGAAAACGTGCTGAAGTGCAAATATTCTTCTACAGTTGACAAACCTGTTCACTTTTTATTTCACTACCGCGTACTTAGTGGGTAGAGAAGTATTGCATTCCACTCACTCAAAAGCTTCATGTCAAAATTTCACGTCGGTCTGGGTGACACAGTTGGTTGGGGCTGGCATTCTGATCCAAAGTTTTCGGGTTCCAACCAAACCCAGACCTATGGATTTTAAGTTTGCTTAAAAGCGACAGCCCCATGTCAGTTGCTTTACAGGCATGTAAAAATTCCTTTGAAAAGAAATTCCGACACACCGGCGGAGCAATTATGATCCAGGTAATTGACAGCGCCGTTTAAAAACAAAATAAGTTTTTTAATCGAAGTTTCACCGCAACATCTTCCGAGATACCTGAATAACCATAATAAACAACAATAGCAGCAATAATAACAAATATAACACAGTTTAGAGAAAAAATCATGTGCATGCTGTGAACAGCTTAATTCAAAACCGAAATGACGCATCAAACTTAACTTAAGTTCACGGTCGCGCCGTGGTTGAGTGAGTACACAACTCGCCTCTCACCTAGACGGCCCGGGATCGATCCCCAGCGCCCGAATGTGAAATTTGTGGTGAACAAAGCGGTGCAGGGGCGGGTTTTCTTCGGCTTCTCCGGTTTCCCCCGCCATCACATTCCACCGGTGCTCCATCTTCTTTCAATGTATCATCAGTATCATCGCCTGTGGTACCATGGTAGTAAAAGTGGGAGTTAAACACTATAAAAATCAGTATCATCATGAGATACAACACGAGGATTTTTCAGGAAAATCACCCATCCCAACGTAGTTTTTTTTAAACCTAATTTTCAAAAAATGACTACTAATTTTATAGAAGCTCTTTTCTCTGTTTTATATCCCTATTTACTCTCCTCGTATTCAGTACTTACAACACTCAAGACTTACAGGACAGCGGCTGGAATCAAAATGTCTGTTGAGGAGCAGACGGACTCTGGATCAGAGAAAGTAGCCAAAATGCGTGAACAGCCCAATGCCTGGTATGAAAGTGAGGAAGCAGATAAGTGTCGGTGAATAGATGAATATGCAGAAGGTGGTGGAATGAATGGTGGGGAAACCCGGAGAAAACCCGCCGAAGTCGTTTTGTCCAAAATATGTTTTTCCTAAAGATACAATACGGTCCACCTAAATGACAGGCGAGCGGTTTACCCACACGTCCGCGGTGCCGAGCATTAAAATTCGTTTCGCTTCGTAATTGTAGGACTGACACCCCCCCCTAGGACTTAGAAGCCAATGTCTAGGTCAGAAGCCTGTCGGGGAGCCTACGGCAAGAAATGGACAACTAGTTACGAGGGGTCGGCCCGCAAACAGGCGTGAACATGAGGAAGTGGGTGATATGAAATGTAAACGAAATTAATGATTGGAAAGGTGATGGTGAAGCAATTGGTAGAATGAGTGGCGGGGGATGCCGGAGGACCCGGAGAAAACCTGCCCAAACGTTGATTCGTCCACCACGAATCCCACGTGCGGGCGCTTGGGATCGAATCCGGGCCACCTATATGGAAGGCGAGCGGTCTAACCAGTCACCCACAGCGCCGCCGCCCGAGAATTAAAACATAAAACATTAAATATAATTTCATGATAAAATGTGCCCATATATATATATATATATATATATATATATATGTGCATCTTAGAACGCAAGCCTTGTAAGTCCTGGGGAAATCTTACACAGAGGACGGTAATCACCTTATGAAGAAGGAGAAGAAATAAGTGGGATTCTTCATAAGGGGATTACCGTCCTCTGTGTAAGATTTCCCCAAGACTTCCAAGGCTTGCGTTCTAAGATGCCGAGGAGCAAGGAAACTCTGGGTCATAGTATATCCAGGATGGATGATCAGCCAAATGCTTTTATGGTAATGAATAAGAAGGAAATTAAATGCAGTGATGAAAGGAATTATAGCAAACTCCCATATCAAATTATCCAGCACAACGTTTGCCTAGTAACCGAGGAATCTCGCGGAGAAAACAATAGCTTCAGATAGGATTGAAATATTTGTATTTTTAATGGGATGATTTGTCGCCCGTAATATTATAATAGATACCTCTGCATATTCAGGAAGTGTTAGTTGTATTTAACCAGAAACTGAGACCCGTGGAACATTTTGAAAGTGTGAAAATTTGGTTTTGAGAAAAGCGCTGTTTTTAGTAAACAGGTATATTATACGATGTTCCAGTTGCCTAAGTTGAATCTCTATGGTCGCCAAAAGCTACCAACAACAATCTGCTATAAACAATTTGCTATTTTTGACCAACTGTAGTGAAAATTACTTTCTAAACTGCATAATGAAACTGATTTTTCGAGTCTTATACCCCAACTGTGAACTGTCGAGGGGCATCCATCCCATCAAATAGAGCAGACAAGTTAATGTTTACATTAGGGGTCTTGATTGAAAAATCTGTTTCCCTAAATCCATTCCATAGTTTACCCAAGGTATGTATTTACAACGCTATCAAATGAATTTAAATATTTTAACCAGTATTTACTGAAATTAAAAGCATTGATGGTGAACTAGACCCAACCGAATTATTTTTCCTGCCGACATGAAAAACTAAGTCATACAGTGGAGTAAAGTGAGGTGATTAAGGTTTGTCCTAGAAATGATCTAGGCATTTATTGAGGCTTATATCGCAAAGTATTTATTGTTTTATAACTGCGTCATGGAGTACACAGTAATCATTATATTATTCCATGCAGTTTACTTGCATCCACATAACTGCAACAAGAACATACAGCCAAATGATTTATAACAATCAAGGAGAAACGTTTGCAACGGGGTAACATTATTTTAATTACTGCAATTACATGTAAATTTATTCTCCTTGTACTACCAAGTCCCTAAAACATATTATATTACACCTGGAAGAAGGAAAAGGCAAAAGTGGGAGAGTTTAAACTCTTAATTTGTTTTTAACTATTAGCATCTCATATTATTTTATATTTTACATTGGACTTCGGGAACAAAAAATGCAAACAGTGAGAGAGACGCCTCCAGGGTAATGTGAGAGACTCACATTCGGGAGCTCCCGAGTTCGATTCCCGTCGGGCCACCGAGCGTGAAGTTGCTTTTTATAGTGAGCGGCAAGTCTTTTTAACATTGTGAAGTCACAAGGTAGCACTTCCCTTGTGTATTTAGCAAATTTATAGGATTATTAGTGATTGAATACTGATAATAATAATCATAACAATAATCATAAAACAACAATGAAACAATAAAAGCAATAACAATGAAACAATAATAATAACAACAAGAATAACAATTAAATATTAACAATAATAACAATAATACTAATAATAATACTAACAAATCTAACAATAATAATACTAACAAATAATAATAGTAACAATAATAAAAATAATACTAATACTACTACCACTACTACTACTAATATTATTATTATTAATATTATTATTATTATTATTATTATTATTACTATTATTACACAGCAATTGACCTGCCACTCGGCTGCTTCCTTGTATGCTGACGTTGTAGAAACAAGTGTATTCATTTACTGTGACAAATGGGGAGCAATGCGCAAAGATATCTGTACGAGTCGACTTATAAATTTGGAAGGGAGGCAGCTCAGTCTCTTGTGAGTTGCGAGCAAAAAATCAAATGCAGAGCTACTGAGTCAGGTTATGTATGCATCATATTCCTGTGCCATAATCTTATTAAGCGACGTATCATGAAGATATGGGTGCTATTATCCCCACCACATGTTTTAAGCGGTCCCTAGGCGGTCAGTATTAATACGCAATATTTTATATTGTATTATCGGCACCTATTGAAGTGTTGCACAGTATATTGTGTCAGTCAAAACAGAAATATGTATATTCTTCAATACTATTAGCTTGATTTGTTTGTGAGCAATGCTGCACATGTTGACTAATGTACCATACATTAATTCTGTATTGTATGGTGTTGCATTTGGCAAAAAATGTAAGTCAAAATTTTAATGTATGTATTTGGTTTTATTGTTATTTTCATATTATATTGGCATTTACAATAAAATAAAAAAATTGTAAGTGTTTGTATTGTAAAACGCTATTTTATTTCAAATTACTCGTCTTTATCTCAATATTATTGTAGTGTTTCTTTAAGAACAAAATGCAAGTGCAGTAAAATTTAATCCCTTTATCATCCACGTGTGCCATCACACCACGGTGATTATACATGAACTCTTCCCATCCGATACCACAGCAGATTTGACTCCATTGCTAGGATACGAACTCTGCTTTGAATGTTCCAATACTAGGGCCTTAAATATCATGGACATTCGAATTGTTTACTTTTTTTCATAGTGTTTAATGCCCACTTTTGCTAAATATGGCATCGCAGGCAATGACATTGATGATGCACCAGTGGAATGCGATGGTGCGGGAAACCGGAGAATACCCGCCCATGTGCCCCTTTGTCCTTTGTCCACCACAAACCACATGCGGTCGCCTGGGATCGAACCCGGCCCCCTAGATGAGAGGCAAGTGATCTAAAGTCGATAGAGCACTTGGCTGCTGTGTGAGGGATCCCGGGTTTGATTCCTAGCTGGGGTGAAAATTTATTTCTAGCCAAAATTATTGCCCATTCTCCTCAGAGTTTGGAGGTTAGAATGAGAGAGTGGATCTGTCCTTGTAAAGTCAAAGATAACTCGCAAAAAGATAAACATCTGCAGTATGCGATTGAACACTATGAGCAATAAAATTGTTCCAAAGGAGAAGCCTCCAATATGACCTAGTTGTTATAGATGGCACACAAATGGAACAAGAACGGCAACAAAAAAGAAAGTCAAGTTTAAGGTCCAAACTGTCCATTACGGATGTGGCAACTTGCTTTTGCTAGTATTAGATTTACCATCAGTTGCACCAAAGTCAGAATCGCAAAAAAATTCTACAATTTGGTGACAATGTAACTCTTGATTGTACTACAATTCTGTTACTGTTACAACCAGATTAAGCTGTAACCTATTAAATTAATAACAAAGAGTATGGTTTGACTTGTCAAAATTACTAACGAAGATAACAGTACTCACGTTATATTTTGTTGTGTGTTATGGAGAATATATACTCAGAATGTGTGTTCAGTGTTAGGCCATATATTTTCATTAATTAATCATATTCATATTTACCTACAATAACTATCGTGTGCTTTGTCCACCGCTGTTCCTTGTACACTCCTATGCAGTATAATCCAGCACGGGTAGCCTGCGAGCGCACTAAGGCGCTGTGTCGACTACACTACTGCGTAACGAGGGTACCGCCTATTTTGCACATCTTTGTTTTTTGCTACTGTTCACTTAAACCCGCCAGCCTACGAAAGCACGTAACGCATTTGTATGCGCTATATCCTTGACACCGCTGCCATATAGATTTATCAGAATCATAATTAAAATGTGACATGATGTCAGTATTCAAAGAAAGTAAAGGACCGTTACTCCATAGAGTGTAAATCCCATACATAATCCGTAATGTTAGCATTAAAAGGCAAACAATATTAACATTCATCAAACCCATAGTGAATTGTTACATTCCCTTCTCTATAGCCATATGTAACTGCTATTGTCATATCGCGGAATTTGACTGAAGTATAACTTAGTTTACTGTATGCTTTCGTCGTTTAATACTTACACTCCCACATCACACTTCTAGACTCTTATAGAGGGTAGGGAATGAACATAATTAACAAGCAAATCCCACTTGCTGGCCCAGAATTGATTCCGGGTTCTCCGAGTAAGCAGTTAGCTCGCTGACCAGTCAACAGCGGAGAAAGATATAGCGAAATTAAATAGAATTAAAATAAAAATATGCGAAACAACCAATTTAGCACCTTTAGAATCCTCTTCTTACCTATTCTCCACGGAACATTAGTACTTTCGGACATTGAAAGAATGTCAATCTTATTCAGGCACGTGAGCACATACACACATACACAAACACACAGAGCACAAACATAACTTCGCACACATATATAATACACATATTGCCAACACACGCACACAGATTCCTCACGCATACACATACTCACGCAGTCACCATCGAGACGTCATATGCGCACACATACATTACAAAAATACCAGACACACACAAACTACACAGCAGATGATACACATATATACACTTGTACAAATAAGCAAAATCCTTACGACAGCACACACACGCTCACTTTACACTGCACAAACACACACGCACTCACTCACACACACATATACAGGATATTAGAGATATGAGTGCAAACTTCGAGTGCTGGGAGATCCAAATTTGATGAATAATAAAGTCCAATAACAATTTTATCGATCTTGAAAGGTAACGGGATAACTGAACATTATTGAATACAATTGGCAACAGTGTAGGAATAATTGTTTTGGATAGTGGCCAGACCAATATTTTGTTTTGGATAGTGGCCAGACCAATATTTTGTTTTGGTTTGTACTTGAAATTCAATTCGTCTCGTGCTTGTGTGCCTATTATCAGCTACTGCCACTAACGAATGGTGCGGTGGTTTCGTTTCAAGCCATCCGATCGTATTTTCAACACTGCTGTCAACAGTCCTGACCTTCCGCTCTACACACAACGCCCAATGTGGCATGGCTGCCAAGTGTATAGTCTCGTCTTTATTCCAGCAGACACGATGAAATCCAATCCTTTAATACTGTTTTGTGGTTAAACGACTCATTTTAACAACAAGTGTCACCCTCCGTGGTGTAATGGTTACCATGCTGACTTCATATACCCAAGGTCACGGGTTCAAACCCGGTGGAGGACGATGGATTTTTTCGAGCGTAAAAATCCTTAGCATGGCTTCCTTTGGAAGGGAAGTAAAGCCGATGGTCCCGTGACATAGATTTAGGCACGTAAAAGAACATCAAGCCTGATAGAGAGGCCTCTGAGCAAAATTAAGCGGTCTTTCACGCACAATATAGAATGGGACGCTGAGAACCACAGCGGTTAAAGAGTGTCCATAAATAACACGCCATTTACATTTTTAACAACAAATGGTAAAATCACAAGTAATTCATATTTTGTAATTCTACCTCGCTGTTCTAATTCCGGAAGTAAACGATAAAGAGATAGTAACACATTCGCAATGAAACATTTGACCAATTTAATTTTTTATTTATGGAATCATGCACTTTAGAGGACAATGATATAGGAAAGTATGCTTCAGCTTAACGCCAATAAGTTGGCGTTGAAGTCTGTGCACAAGTACCCGTAAAACCTTATATACCCATATATTATACATATATATGTATATGCTTATCATATATATTGTATATACACACATTTCCCTTATGATGCCTCTTAGAATGAATAAATTTCCTTGTTAGGGCTACTTACAAGAATTTTACGATTCAAGATTTTTGCTTATAAACTATTGATTATCTACTTGAAATACTAAAGACAATGACGGAAAAGTAAAACAAATCAAGTAAGATAAACATAATTGGTTTTACTTTCTCTTCCACATATCGCACATTTCTCTTGTAGAAGTTAATATGCAAACCTGTTTAGCTGAATAATCCATGGCAACTAGATTAATTAAGTTAACGACCCACTTTAAAAAGTAGTATCACTACTGGTGCCTATATCCACTACTGAAAAACAACTAAGCGTTTATGCAGTAAACTTAGAGCCTGGTAAGCTATTTTTAATAGAATTTTTCAGGAATGCGTGGTCGTAGAGGCACAAAATTATGTTAATTACGCCACGCTTTCTTGACAAAGAGAAACCAAAAGACCGGAGACAGCAACAATCTTCTATGATAAACCTTTTTAGATGAAATCGTAGAATCGTGGAATATTCCAAGAATCTGTTTACTCGGAAAGGTGGAGCTCTTCAAAGAGGTGTTTCATCATTTTTATGAGAATTCACTTCGTAGAATGAACCGTAATAAGTCACAATCCCCCCCCCTTTTTCATGTAAAAATATGTATAGCAAAGAACATCAGCAGATGTAATCAGTATACCATCATGAGAATGCTTTCATATTGATTAATCTTTCCTTTACGGTAATCTTTCAACTGCGTTGATTAAAAAGCGTCACTGAGTAATATCACCTGTAAACTCATCACGTGATTTGGAGGAGGAGCAGACATTTAACCACCAGTGACCGCAGGTGTTTGTGATTTCTGTGAATGTTCGCTTATTATTGCTGTGTTGTCGAAATAACAATATACATTGAAGCATAAATTACCACAAAGCAGAAGGAGATGACTCCGCGATAACGTGTCACACTCGGGATTGGAATGTCTCGGGCTCATTTTGGACCGGGAATTCTTCAACTTTGAGTATTTTCTTGGATTTTCCAGGTCGGTATGCGAACGATGGGATGGTTCCTGTTCTACAATAAATTTCATGACCATTTATTTTCATCTATTACTCCCTATATACGGTTCAGAGTTGGCGGATTACGGTGGGACAGTGGAGTTCATGCTGTGTAAAGATTTATTTCTGACGTTGTCCCTTCCTCGAGAGCATATTACCAAGGCTACCAGGTTGATAATGTAAGGAAGCTCGTTATGATTGATGTCATTCTGAAACCATTAGGGAGCCCGTCCTTGGTTGAACAATCATTGTCCGGAACTAGTCAACTTTGGGATCACTCCCTCAGCCTTCACATACAATACAATACGTGCTAGTTTCCTGTCAATGCTGGGATTCTCTATTTGGAGGTGTCCTCCGTCTGATATCAGACACTCTTACGTGGTATTATAATCTAAAAACCTTATTCCAGGAATAATATATAGTTTTGGAGATTTCTTGAAGAAATTATTCCAAATGCCTAACCTCGCATTCAAAACATTTTGCCTGTATAGGATAAACTAGAGTATTTTATACTGGGTTATATTAATTTTAATACCCAAGTCATTTATAATTTAAGCTAGCGTTCCTAAGGATTTTGGATATTTGTGTTTCACATATGCTGGGATTATTTATAATTGCATTTATCTAAGTGTATGTTATAGAGTAACTCTCTCTCTCCCTCTCCCTCCCTCTCCCTCTCCTTCTCTCTCTCTCTCTCTCTCTCTCTCTGAAACGACATACAAAATGGTGTCAACATAAAATTCAGGCATTTGTATAGAATTTTCCGCCTGCAATCCAACGAGTCTGCTAAGATCCCGCATGCAATTCAAGCGTGTTCTCTCCTGCATACTAGAAATTCAAAAAATATCGTCTTACATTAGCTACACCATATAACTGGATTTGTAGCTATATAATTTAATATTCACGTAAACAATGGATCTCAAAGTGAATAGTCAGGAAAATGTTATTGCGCCCAGAATGGTATCACAGAAATATCGCCTTTTCCAAAACCTTCGTTTCAAAAGGCAACACATTCGCACGCACTGTTACATTCTTTTCGACGTATTGTTTCATACGCCTACAACATTGCAGCAGTTGTTGACGTATACCTGGTTTAGTATTTCGTTATCTTTGGTCGATATTCAGTGAATGTTTTAAATAGTCATCTCTAGCTAGGTCTACCGCTGAGGTTTTAACTACCAGTTTGCATGTTCGGTCCTCACATTCTGGGTCGTATGCAGCAAATCCTGGCTTCTTATTAAGCTAGTTTCAAAGTTTCGTGCAAGATAAATTACTCCTGCTGCTAAATGGTCTTCATTGAACTCATGCTGAGCCCTTCATGGAAAAGTAAGCACTAAAGTACGCAAAAATAAAGCAAACAAAACGATTCTCTTGAGTCGCTAAGAGATTCTCAGCAATGGGAGTTAAAGACCGATATAACACAATAAGTTTCATAGATTCCCTTCTAGTTTGAATTTTGGAATTACTTAGTTCAAATGTTAATCTAGAGAGCCTTCGCTTAATAGGTATCGCCACAGAGTTTCCGATGAAGCAAATAATTTAAAAATGTTTCCTAATTTCATAAAACACAGTTCCTTAATAACAATTATGTGAAATGGAGTGAGGAGGATTAACGGGCTTCGACGTGAATGTGATGAAAATAGCTCGGATTACATAGCCTTTTAACTGCGTCCTGACCTGTTACAGGATATTTGTTCAGGGAAAACACCCCGCGTATAACGCAAGTATAACTTGCTTTATGACAATGGGACAGGCACTCATTATCAACACGTACAGAAATCCGTCATTCGGCTTCAAGAGTCTACAGAGTTGTAAGAGGGAAGGTATGTGAAGGAGTGTTATTCTGCCATGTCAGAAATAACTCCCCCCCCCCTCACACACACACACACACACACACACAAGCTGCTTGGATATTTGGACGGGTTTGCATACATAAGCCTACCCTCAAACTTTGGTGACCTAAGTAAGTGCTGAAGACTGAATCTCCACACTAGGTAATATAATATAAGTGAGGTTTATGTTTTGACTGCACGCTTATGTTCTTTCTTCCTAGTATTAATTCTACTACTTAAAATGACACAAAACTCATTGCAGCCCGCCTGGGTAGTGTGGTGGTAACGTGTCTGCCTCACATTCAAAAGGTCATGAGTTCGAATCTCGCTTAGGGTGAGTAACCCGAATAAGGTTTTTTTTTTTCGCGGCTTTCCCTTATCCTGAGAAGACGAAAGTCGAGTAACTTTAAGCTCCATGGACCCCGAGATCATTTGAGCATCTTTTCACCAATTTCATTCATCGTCCGATATGACCAAACCAGGTTAAAGGACATTAAACTACCCAAAACAAAAAAAAAACACATTGCCCATATTTATAACATTGTCATTAGAGTTTACCTTGTTCTATCTACAGTAGTCTGACTAGAGGTTTCGATTTATCCACAAAAAATAAAAAGGCTGCATGAGATTAATTACTTTACTATTTTTACGATTTAAAGAAATTCGATAAAATATCTTATTCGTTATCAACTTATTAAACTTATCACACAAATAATTAGTGCATGATTCGTTGATCATATATATTTCAGATATAAATTAAAAGTGAGAGAGAGAAACAAAGAGGAAAGGTAGGGAAAGAATGTATTGTCTAAATTCATTTTTATTATAAAAACGAGCCACGTGATATATTTTTAAGACTATTCCCTTAAACATTCAAGTTTTATAGTAAATGAATTACAAACAGATTTTTCATGTCATATTTTTACATAAAACCTAATTATTGTAGAAGAATGCTTTCTTTTACTACTCCCCAAAACTCTTGATTTTTCAAAATCTAATCATTTACTCAAAAGTTGAGTATTATTTCGAATACCAGTTTCGCCATTTTCTTTACGTACTTTTCAGAGGCCGTATGAACATTTTGAAACAAATTAGTAAAACATTACATCACGTGGAGCATTATGAGTATGGAAAAGTGTGGAAAACAAGTTTTGCGAGAAAATAAGGTATGAGATGGCAGTGTCTATTACTAAGCACGCGCTTGCTATTTATAGCTTCAATTAATGTGTAGTTAAAACTGTGTCAAATGAAGAAAACGATATATTTTCTTAAAAGATTAGATATCATATTATTCTATTAAGAAGATAATAATTATTCAATTGTTCACAGTTTTTGGTTAAATTTCACAGAATTTTTCCTTAAGTTTAATTATCCGCTAGTTCTTTTCATGCACATTCAGTCAAAATATGTCCCCGGACTTCATCCAAATCAAATAATGTGCATATTCTCCTGCCAGTATCGTCAGTCATTTTCTGTGCTCTCCAGCCTCTCAGCTTAAACCATTCCAATTCTTATTCTTCCTTTCTTCATAAGTATTATATATGCCTCCTTACCGCAAAGTTGCGTTGGAGAAGGCACAATTTTAATGACACTATTTCCTGTTGAATGATTTCTATTAGTTTTCTTTTGACACCTTTCCATACGTTTCTGTCTTTTATATCATCGCTTTGCCTAATGACCCAGTGTCTTTTCTTCTTTAACTTCTTTCGAGTTCTCCTGCCCTAAATTTAGAAGACAGATTTTCCGCCGATATTTATAACATTTGGAGCGTAGGTGGAATTTTCTCCTTGCATCAGTCTCAGCCAGCATTTCTCTGCTTTTATTCCACACTGTATTGTTCATTCATAACATTCGACTTTCCTCAATATTCCAAAAGTTTACGTGCATTGTGAAACTCCAAAAACTCTTTTCCAAAATGCTACCTGCGTAATATTTTTATATGCTCTGACTTTTACTTGCCCCATATTTTACTTATGTATAACAAAATCGGTCTTATCCTAATATATGTTCTAATATATTTACTGGCACATCAGAAATACACGTGAGAGTAGACAACATTCACATGAGTGCCGTCATGCTTTATTTTTAGCGACAAATTTGTATTCCATATTCCTCTTATATTGAGTACTTCCGCTGCATTGCAGAAATATAAAATCCTGTTTTCCCAGCCTCTTGCAATATTATTTATTCATCCCTGCCATGCAGAGGCATTTTTAAAGTTTTTTTTTTCGTTTTGTTGATATCTACAACCATTTCCATTGTTTATAACATTCTTTCACTCATTAATACGCTTCTGTAGACCTATCGTCACTGACAAATTTGTCGTGTCATCCGCATATAAAAGTACACGAAAGCAGACGTCGTATACTTACAGAACATTTATTTTCTCTTCTGAGGAAAACACGTGAAGATTAAATTAGTACAATAAAATATTATCTGACTCACTAAGCTACTAAATGTCATTTTTATTTGGCTATTACGAGGAGAAAAAACTCTATCGTAGAGCGTTTATTATTGCGGCGATGGCAAACATAGAAAAGTGCTATTGACATGTTGAAAACAAATGTTAATAGGATGAGAAAAATATGCTACAGTGGAGATACAAATTGTGGGGATAAGCAATCACAATTGGGTGAAGCACATTATTTCGTACCGCTTTAGTGGTCTTAGGTAGTATGACATAACGAGAATGAAATAGAGCAGAGTAGTCATTAGTATTATGTAAGTATATGAACCGAAGAAATGGACAATGCCAATATTTAGAAAGCATATATAAGAAATGTAAATAACTATTCTTATATTTGTATAAAACGAAGAAAAATTATTGTCAGTAAAATTGAGATAATTATCTCAGGATTACTATGCCGGAACATCTTTGATCAGGTGATGGTTTTGCTATCTGAATAGCAGAGTACCTTAAATACGGAGTAGTGTAAGGGATTGTCTCGCGTTATAAAGTTTGAAACAGACAGCACTAAGCCAAGTGATTAAATATACAGAGGAAGGGATGAAGATGACCAAGCAGAACCTTCGGATCGCTGAATGTCTTTTCGGCCAACGACATATCTTCCCACTACAGGCCGTAAAACTTAAGTTCAGTGAGACGGTGTCTCTGTCTCATTTAATTAGGTATCATTTTACAACAATAAAACTGTTCTAAATTTAAACATTCAAAATCTAGAATGCTAATGACACATAGGTCATGTTTGTCTCTAATTAAATAGCACAGGGAGTACTTGCTTTTAATAATAAGTAGCTGTGTATAAATAGTACCATATACTATGGGTGCATCATTTCCTGGGAACTAGTTTTAAGGGGAAGCGAGGGCCATGAGGAACAAGAGCTCGTTCATCTTCCTGTCTTTCCAGAGTGTTATCAACCAACGGAAGTTTATTTATTTGAAGCGCTGGTGAATAGATTATTCAATTTACCGCACTCTAACTCAATAATAATTAAACAAAACACAGCACAAGTGCATGTGCGAGAACCCCGTGATCTACGCACAGAATTAAACCTTAGTATTGAAACCACTAGGTAAATGGGTGTGTAGGGTACTTCATGTCATCTTGTGGTCACCTGCATCTTCTTTCGAAGTTGCGTGAAACCTACCGAAAGAAGATTAGGAGATTGAGAACCCAAGATAACGTGCACGGATAGTAGGCACTATGTTAATTGTAAGTTGTTCAATTTGAATGGCATAGACATGAGAGGTTGTAATTGTGATTCTTGGCGTCAGTAAATTCTGTCTCTCTCTCTCTCTCTCTCTCTCTCTCTCTCCGCATGTCGAAATCATATCAGACACGCAGGCGCATCGCGAGGTTTTTACCACTGGCGGGAGGGGGAGAGGGCACTGCAAACGGTAGTGACCGATCATAAAAATCATACTGTAATGTAAATAGAGAACTATTAACAGTTAACAGATTACATTAGTAGGGACCTACAACACCTAAGTTCTCCTGTAGTTAGTCCCTCAGAGGACAGGCTAGGGAAATGGTTTACTATGTTGCCTCTTACTTGTGCCATGCACGCGCATATAGCAACAATGATTTAGCGACAACAGCAAACTCTCCCTCCACCCCACCTCTCCTATCGTCTCAGAAAAATGCCGGCTAAAGCGGGAAGAAGGGAAGCAGTTGAAGGCGGGAGCTGCGCGGTCCGAAATATGGTAATATTTTGAATTGCCTTGAAAAGTTACATATGTTTTTAACGGCTAGTGGAAAGAACAGCGTGGGTGTATCCAGGGATCAAATTTAAAGATTGGCAACAGGAGCCAATGGCAGCAAGTTACGACATGGTTGGGAATCGTTTTAAAATGTGAAATAAGTGAAGCCAACCCATGAGTCAGCGTTTGTTTCCCAACCAGTTGGTGTGCAGAGTCGATGTATAGAGGATATGGAGGTCACATATTTGTGTAGGTGGTAATTATGTAGCCCTTATATTACGAAAATAAGTCACCAACAGTGCACAAATATTAAATAACAACTGTGTAATGTGTAATGTCAATGGTAATAAGTGCACCAAAATTAACTTTAATTCTGCGATTTATCTTCAGAAACCTTAAAAAAAAAAAAAAAAAAAAAAAATGGAGGCGATAGCAATCAATAGCTATTGTGGTGATCTTGTCTACACAAGTCATTTCATAAAGTGCGCAATTTGTTAAGAAACTTGAAATTTAAAAGAATACCTATATAAATCTAGTTTAATATATATCGTTTATATGTAGATGTGCTTTTTGTGTTTGACTGTAATACTTCAAAGATGCTATGCCGCAATCCCTGACAAGAGTAACTACTCCACTGTCCTGTAGCTAGCTGGTGCATTAATTTAAATAATGCAGTAGGGTCAATGCATGCCTTGAGGGACATATACACCAAGTTTTAAAACCGATCGGTTTGGTCTAATTGAACATTTGTATTAGAGTAACTCAATGACCCTTCAAGTTAGCATTACTGGATTGTGTGTAATCCATGTAGATGTAATATGACTGTCATGTATAGCTACATGTTAATCCTTTGGATTATGTGCTAATAATTTGTAGACTTAATAACGTAAGTAACATAATTGTTATAGATTTAAGTTTACAAGCATTATTTATAATATAGATAAGCCATTTGTTTCTAATATTCAGGGACTGTATGATTTAGAATTTAAACCCTAAAGTAGCACAAATTCTGTGTAACGTGAGTCACAAAAACATAAGAAAGTTATATATATATAAGCTATAGTCTGTGTAACATGAACTCATGTGTGTAAGAAACTTATAAACAGATATTTTCATAACATTTTATAATAATTCTTCTGATGCATTAGCAACATTTTATCATGCATTTCTAGAATGTAACGTGAGTCACATGATATGCATTTCAGCAGCTCAGAATGTCACAAGTTTGTATGTGGTCCACTTGCATAGAAGTGGATATACTAAACATACAGCATAATCTCCATTTTTAGAATGATACATAACATTTCTTTGATTAGCAAAAATTTAATTAAACAAACTTTAAAGTATTGTTTTTTTTTCGTTACATGTAATAAAACGTTTAAATAAGTACCGCAATTAGACGTAGAAAAAGGAGAGAAATTTTGAAGAGAGAGGGTAAATATTAAACATTTGTGTTACAACAGCTTGGAAACATGAAAAAAAAGAGTTACCAGAAGGCAGAAGAAAGGGAGAAAACTGTAATAAAATACAGAAAAATAAGTTAACCAGGGAAGGAAAAGAAGCTACAAGAAACAAGGTAACAGCATTTAGATAAAATATGAAGAAAATTTCTTACACTGTCACATTTAGTTCAGCTCTTACCAGGTTTTCTTTTGTTTTTTTTTTTTTTGTTTGTTTTTTTTGGAAAAACTGCAGCCAGAGCAAAAGCAGCTTTAGTATTAAGTCCTAGGAAAAACTAGCTGTTGTGAAGAAACATAATAGGTATATTTAGCTGCTCCTGTTCTATCATTGCACTTAATATTAGACATGACAACTCTCTAAATACTGAAACCTATAAAATGGTATATGATCTTTATTTTAGGGGATATCAGTTGCCAGGACCCTGGGAAAAAGGATTTCACTATTCGTGTTATAAAAGAGAAGATAAAATTTCAGTCCAGACGTATGATGCTTTCAATTTTGGAAGCAAATACTATTTTTTTGTACAGAAAACCTGACAATGAAGATTGCGAAAAGTAAGTTAACTGAGTTGCACCCAAAATATGTTTTATTGAGAATTTGGAAGATATTGGGGTTGGGCAAATAAAAAAGATAAAATACTGTACTCAGCAGATACAGTAGTCAGAAAACTACATCCTTCAGATTCTGCGATTTCTCGTGGACACTTTAAATTTGATGATGTTGTGAAAGCGCAACGTGCTGTCACAGTGCTGTGTAACGTAAGTCCCAAATAAAAACAGTTAAAATGTGAATAATTTTGCTCATATTTTTGGTTACTGTAATGGTCATGGGTAGTTTTGTGCTCTTTCCATGAGAGCAGAAATTGCTTAGCTTTTAGGTTTGCAAATGTGTTAGGTCTTTAACTGTTACGTGAGTCACAATTTGAATTTAATTTTTCCTCTTTATGTACCATTTAGCTAGGTATATTTGTAAAACTTTTATATCAATCTCTTACCTCTTCAAAAATAGCATTATTTGCCGTTAAGAACAAAAAAATCTTCTAAATATTGTGACAATGTAACGTGACTCACGATGCAATGGCCCAGTATGTATAGATAGGCAAAACACAATACGCATCACACCAAGCAGCAGAGAGTTACGAGCAACGTAGAATGCTAGTCAATACTTCAAATCTACAAAACATAATATCAACTTTAATACTGTCAAAGAGTTAATTTCCACAATGTGTGGGGGTTAATCAATAAGATACACATATATTATACTCTATATTATACACATATTGCGGTATGAGTGCGGTAAGTGCATTTTTCGGAAACAAAAACAAGTTTCTGAAAATCACCTAACGCATTGTATTACATACCACTTTTTTTTTTTTTATATATTTTTTTTTAAATGACAGTGAACAGTAGAAATGCTTCCGCAAAAATAAAGTTAATTACTATTTGCTGTTCAAGATCAGTTTCAAGGGGGATCTAGCACCTTGCAACCATTTGATGCCATTCTTATTATTACCATCATCATCGTTATCATTATTATTATTATCATTATTATTATTATTGTTATTATTATTATTATCATCATCATCGTTATCATCATTATTATTATCATCTCAAAGTAATTTGAGAGCACCTTGTGGTTTACCGGGGAAACTTGTGAGTCAGTTGAGAAATTCAGTGTGATCCCGGCATGTTGCAATAGTAGCTCAGTGGCAGAGCAAACGGCTTGGGATCGGGAGATCTCTGATTCTAATCCCGGCTATGGCATTGAATTTTTCAGTCTGACTCTACCTATCCAACTACTGTCCTACACACGGCTTGTGTGAAAAAACAATTAATACAATATTATTATTATTATTATTATTATTATTATTATTATTATTATTATTATTATTATTATTATCGTTATCATTATTATTTGTATTACTATCATCATTATTATACTCTTTCCTTTCTGCTAAAATTTGTATAGTTTGGGAGATTGTCAGCGAGATGTACGAAGAAGCTTTAATATTGTACCAAATTCAAGAAATTTTTAAATATATGAAAAGCAAAAGCAGTTCCTTCAAACACTTACGCATTAAAAATTTCGAGTCCGTCTCTGGAATATTTTGCCTAAAATTTTAACATTTTATGAGTCTTCCCAATCAACTAAACATATACAGGTACAAATTTCCAACAAGATTGGAGTCTATTATTGCTTTATATTTACACTCCTAGTTGTCAAATCTAGTGGGTTTGGAGTTGTTTCTTCTGTACAGACAGACTGGTGACAAACAAAAAACAGAGATGGTAATAGATGCGCTGAATTAGCAACTACATCCAAAGTGCAGGTCCACATGGCCACGCTCGCTAAAGCGTCTCGCTTTGGTGCTTCGTGGGCAGGGGATCGTGGGTTCGAGTCCCGTCTTGGGCATGGATGTTATATGTTTGTGCAATGTGTATATATTTGTAAAAGAAACAGTAAAACCAGTAATCAGTAAAACCTACGGGGGGAAATGTAATTAGGGATACAGTACCGGAGTCCTGATCAGACTCCGTTACTGTTTAAAAAAAAAAAAAAAAAAAAAAAAAGCGTATCAGCTTTAAGTTAGACACCACACCAGGTAACCTGTCAGTGAGGAACTTATCTAGTCAAACTGCTGCATCTCTTCGTTTTCGTGCGAGGCATCACATGTCAAACGACTGTTATACTTAATGCATGTGAAGAAGCTCATTGGTAATGAATGTGAAGGTGAACGAGCAGTATAGGGCAGCCTGAGTGCTATATTTGTTCGTCTCTGCCGGATTGTCTCTTTGTTGCGTATGCTTTTCAGGAGAAGAGATGGTTAATTTAACGTATTTCACACCTTCGGATCATGACAGAAAATGGATTTATTCAGTGGAATGAACGCATAAATCTGCCAAGGCTGGAAAGCCCTTAAACTACCTGGATAATGGAATGACTAGAAAATACTTCTTAGAAGGCAATTAGCTCAAACACATTTGAACCTTGCCTCCCATGAAGATAAACGCTGATCACAGATCACTCAGATGGCAGCCGTGTTTTGTTATTACTTGCAGGCTGCTAGTTTCTGAAATAGACGAAGCTAGCCTACCCTTGTTAAACAGGCAAATACTTTATGTTACAATAACAGACAGCTCTGCCTCGTTATGCTTGCGTTGCTCGAGAATACACAGCATACAGTTGACTGCACAATGTTTTGCGTTACGGTTTTATAAGGAGAGATGCTTGGTTATTAATGAAAATGACAGCAATTCAGAAGAAGATGAGGGAGAAATGTCGGAAATAGAAGAACTACAGAAAGATGAGGAGTAAAGTTGTATTGTAAGCATTAATCCAGGTTGAGAGTGAGTACATGTACTGTCATCATTGAAAGCGTCATATTTGCTTTGATTTGACTGCACCGCTGCAGCGCAGAAACATAAGAATAACGTACACAACATCTGGCTGCTTCTGTGTACCAATGCTCCAGTAAAGGCAAATAAGTGACTGACATCTAACCTCTCATTTAAAATGTTATTCGTCAAGAACTGGCACGCGTCCAATTTACATAGTAGCAAGAGAAGGTGCTGTTTTCCATCCAAACATTCGACCCCGAGTTTTCATTGGAAATACATGTTTTGGGACATATTGAATCCAAAGACAACATTAAAAAAATCCGTTTGTGTGTGTTGTGGACCACATTACTCAAAAACGAAAAGTTAAATACCAAAGTTGGTGTCACATCCTTTGAAGATACTGAACGTAAATACCAAGATTTTAAGGAACAACCCCTAACTACCTCTTACATGAAATGTTTTTCGAAAATTTTGACTCTCTCAAGAATGACTGAGGATTTTGATTAAAACACCACGTGTTTAACGTATTTTATGACAAACGAAACATATATCATGAATTTTCTGGGAATAGCCTCTGAAGACTTCTTTCTAGATGACTTTTGTATAACTGGTAAACCGTAGGATATAGACAAAAATTACTACTCAAAAATGTAGATATCGTTAAAGCACACAATTTATGTCATATTTACATTTTGTATAGGATTAACCGATTCCGAGATATACTTAGGTCTTTGTTTCAATTTTAAACTGCTTCAACTTTTCCCAAACGGGAAGTCATTTTCGTTTCATCTCTATTCCCGAATTTACAATTGATTCATATAATAACTAGCTTTTACAAGATTTGACTATCGCTTTTGCCTAATGCATTTCCTTATTTCCCTTCCACTTACAAGAAAGCAAGTAATAAGACAATTTATACTAATGCTTATCTCGATGAGTACAATTTATATAAAAGAATATTATTTTATAAGAATAGTTTGTTTATGTGAATGGAATACATTATATCTTTTCGTAGTTTAACGGTTTTGTAAATAAATATTATTGATAACGCCATTATAATTGCTGCTAAACATTGACTACAGGATATGCAATTATGTATTTTGATGGAAAGAATGAAATACACCTCTAAATAACATATCATTGAAATATACGTGTTTTAATTAAAAAGTAAATACACAAATAGTATATGGAAAAATACTCACGGTTTTTACGTTCTCAAATATTCATTATTTGTGATATATAAAACTTACATTTTGATTAGCAAAGAAATGAGAATGGAAGTTTAAATGTATTTAATTAAGGATTTAATGCTTATGTTTCCATTGAAATAGGTCCGTTGCTTGCTTTAATATACAAATGAGTTGGAATGCAATGCTTGTGCAAGCCCAATGTCTCCTACCTGGGCCAGCATCAGACACTGAAGTGTGAAGAAAAACGGACAGCCTACATACACAGGCATTGTTCATTTCGCGGCGCAATTGAGACCATACAGAAAACCCCAGATAAAGCATTGTGTGATATATTTATGGAAAACTGTTAGACGAAGATAAAAAAAAAACAGCTAACACACTAAAGTGGACATTGTTACAATAAACCTTACAGATTATTTTTATTGAGATTATACTTTGGCAGTTCCATATGTTCGGATTAGTGTCAGAAACAGAAGTTAGACTTCCGATCCGGCAGTCGTTTTTTGGTGCTTTTGCTGCCAGCTTCGCAAATATTGAATGTGCCGTGGTTTTGCAGTTGCCGCGGTGATGTGATTATTTCTGTTTAGCTCAGCTTCGGGCTTCTCAACATAATGTTAACGTTATGTTGAGGTCAGTTTTGCAAATCACATAAAAACCTCGGATTTTTGTATTGCGATATATTTTGGCCACGACTGCTCCCAGAACTCAATACACTCAGATCTTCGTAGGAAAAATTTATTGCATAATGATAAACTTCAAGACCTCCCGCGACGTCTCGGAACCGACGTTTCAGTCCTCCGGTCAGAAGGTAAAGTGACCATATCTAAACTATTTATCATCAACATTTATAAAGCTCGTCATCATCGCTTTGTAACACAACGTAAATACAGCTTAGATAACACTTAGAGTTACCTCTCTGGTACCCTCTAAATTCAAGCGGTATATTTACCTTTCACCACACCAGTCCTATCTCCTAGTTTCAGGTTAGGTGTGCATAATTATAGCCCCGATACCACTGACTGCACCCATTCCCTAAGTACCCGTTCCTCCAATTCCGTAATGTAAAATCTTTAATGTTACACTTGGTGTCGGGGTTTAGGGTGGCAACCCCTAGCCAGATAAGCTTGAATGTTACACTAGGTGTCCCCTTTTCCTGTAACATTACACCACATAAACAGTATGCTGAGGAAGTTGTATATTATTTGCCTATCATCTTTAATAGGAAGAATGGATTTAACAGAGAGTGATATGAAGAATGGTTGTCTTAAGCAACACAAAAAGACCAAAGATGGAGATATAAATCTTAATGAAATGTGCAACAAAACATTATGTTAAGACATACAGCCTTGTGCATAGAAGTTATTTACATCCGCCTCTGCCTCAACAACTCCCAGTGCCTTACCGGATCCTAACGCTCAATATAATGGCGGTTTTACCTTTACCCTCGTGCTGAGCTTAAAATCAATGTGTTCATATATTAATATTTCAATGCCAGATTTCAACATCCAACCAATACTAGGACTTAAACAGAGGATTGCGTGGATTGTTGTTACGAAGCGTGACTTTCAGCCACTCACGTGATGTGTTTTCGTATGCCTCCCATGTTATCGCTCACCTAGGCCTTATTTTTGCCCATAGTATAATGCAGGGCTTTCATATCAGAAAATTCCGAACGCTAACCGAGGAACATAGGTGCTGTGCACTGTACAACACTGCGACTCGGCTCGACGATGAGCAAGGGAGGTTTAGGGAACGAGACAGCACTACTGCTCAAAATAGAGGAGTGGGTTTGTACTATTGTCAAACTAGGGAAGTGGTATTTTGCACCTTGCGCCGTATAATGCACCAGGGCATGCATCCTGTTAGACTCTGATCTAATACAAGTGTGTTGCACTCCAGTTCAGACCAAAAAGAGATAGGATCATGAAGGGTTGGTGCGGAACACAAATTAAGCAATTTCTAACAACATAAAAAAAAAGAAAAAAAAAATACAGTAAACCAAAAGGATAGGCAAAATTCCGTTCACTCGACGTGACAGCTTGAGAGCGCTGTCGGGGTATCATTTGAGAAATTGCATGCTAATAGCATTACAAAAACGATGGCATCAAAGACAGGGACAGGGTCTGTGCACACACTATACGCTGATGACTGGTGAGGCTACTCTCCCGCCTCCTGTGTTTGTCTTCTATGTTCAAAAACAGGTTCGGAGAGCACACTCGTACTGCTCGCGTCTGCAGGTGAATCTAGACCAAACTTCAGTCTTTACTCACCACAAAAGTGCTCCCTGGTGATAATGTGCATTTCCAATATATTGCGAAAATTATGAGGTTGTACGAGTATCAAGGTCTGTGCAACACAATTTTGGAACTTAAAAAATATATTTTCCTAAAAGTTTTGAAATAATAACACATTGATCCGAGCTTCAACCATTCAATTACAACGTTCACTTTAGCGGCTATCTTGAAGCATAGTCGGTAAGTTTTAAATTAGCTTCAGTAGATAATATTTCAAAAATGTTCCTGTATAAGCTGAAAGGAAGTGAAAAATCATGTTACACCAACAAAGCTGCAGAAATATAATACTAAAATGTGTGTACATTTAAGATTTGCAAGGCTTGTCGTTCTTCTTTTAGTTGACGATGTAATGAACAAAAACTACTTTACAGCCATCTGCACTAAGATTGATTATTCAAACTAAATAGCATATAGTCAAATTAGTTGTTTGTGTCACAGACTCAGTCAAAATTCACAGTTACGGATTCCGTTTTAAATGTTATTCATGATTCCGTTTACATTTTGTTTTCAATATTCCTTATACACACTTCAGTTGTAAAAAAAATAAAAATAAAGGCATTGGAGCAATGGGTATGGAACAAAGCATTAAATTAAATATTATTCATTTTAATAGTTACGTCACAAGGGTAAATAATCCACAAGCCATATTACTAGCTGCCTGATTTTATTAAACTATAGCTTTTCCTTATTGTTTTACTGGTACATGTTGGCGTCATGAGTTTTATTACATTGACTTGCGGGTTACGTTTCTCATTTCGCGATATGTCGGATGAGCAAGCGATTACGAGGGCTGAGCAACAAAACAGAAGCGGTTCCTTTGTCTTCTTTTGCAGTGGTTTTCTTCATAGTTATCATGAACATTTTAAAAGAGTGCACTTTGAAGTATAATATCCATAGGTGGCAGCACTCTCGTTTTGGTAGGTTAGTAGTAATTGTATATGGTGTAGACCAGAGGTTGCAAAACGTAAAAAATTCATGACACCATATTGTTACTACCCGCCACGCACAAATTGAAGTCAGGAGTGGGCGCAGTAAACGAGACGGCAGTGGCATGCGACCGTAACTATCATACACGTGCTGCTTAGTAGTATTCATTACAAAGAAATAACAAACGAATGACACCGTTTTAGGGTATTACGTCATTTTATTGTATTTTATTCCCCTTTTTCCACTTGGACTTACTGACAACACTCTCCAGCTAGCTAGGGTTAATTGTGCATTAAGGCTGTCATCAGTTAGGCGAGTTCTTCTCCTCGACTTTAATGTGTTTAATTCTGAGAAAACTGTTCACAGGTGTATGCAGAACCGTATATCTCTGCGATTCTGGAGCAAATGATCAGAGACGCGGATATTTAGAGGAGCCAATATGTTTGAATACTTGTTAAGCTTACCTTCTACAAATGGTTGTTTTGGAGAACAGCAACCTCAAATTGCAACTGTGGTCTTATGCTCACAATGGATGTATAAAAGGGATCGGCAAAAAGAGAAAAATAACTTTCCATGTATGCAAAGTCACAAAACCGTGTAATTTTAAATTCTGTAAACAAAAGTTCCAGGGTGTCGCAATTTTTATGAGAATCAGAAATATTTCAGATTTTAGACAAGAAAAATTATAAAATTTACGCTGTTTTAGTTGCTTATTCCAAACGTTTATGATGAAAAATTATTTCATCACATCATACATGTCAACAATGCACTCATCCCGACATTGAAGTCAGCAGTTCAGCTTGTTCAAATGTTCAAAAACATAAATACGTATATTGCATAAGCTAACTTGAGTTATAGTGACCATAGTGAAATAAACAATTCCAAATGGTCACTAAATCTACCACCGTTGATAATAATAATAATAATAACAATAACAATAATGATAACAATAACACAATAATAATAACAACAACAATAACGATGATGATGATTATGATGATCATGATGATGAATATGTGCTTAAAAACTGCCAGAGCCTTTCACGCGTACTCAGCCATCTGACTGAGGATGGATTTCGTGTTTCTCTTCTACATGTTTCAGCAGATTGCGAAACTTTCGATGCTTCGAAGAACTAATTTTGTTAATAGTCTTAAAACCATCCATTACCTGTTTTGCATTCACAATCTTTCCACAGAGTACCTCCTGAAGGATAATGCAATGGAAAAAAGGTACATTTTCCGGCATTTGTAACGTATTAAATAATTGCTTTTATCTTTCTACCAGGGTATTATTTTCCCCAATCATTGCTGAAGCACCGTCTGTTGCCACTGATACCAGTCTTTTCAAGACTAGATTTTTTTTTCTGCTGTACTTTGCAATGCTTTTTTTTTTTTTTTTTTTTTTTTTTTTTTTTTTTTAATTTTTTCACACTGTTTCCTTTTTTTTTTTTATTTTTTTTTATTTTTTATTTGCTCTATGCCATTCACGTTCAGATTTTCATGGTTCTCCTAAACCTCTTTTTGGAGCTTTTTTTTTTTTTTTTTTTTTTTTTTTTTTTTTTTTTTTTTTTTTGTCCTTAGGGACCAATTATATTAAGCTAAGCTCTTCTTTTACTTATTATTTTGCAATTAGTCAATTAAGCATACTTCCTAATGTAAATAACAATAATGCATCTAAGTTGTTTTTTTTTTTTTATTATTTTTTTATTTTTGTTTAAGTGTTTATTTAATCGGTAAGGAAAGATTTGATGCAGGAATATTTCAAGTGGTTATTATTTTTAGGAGCCATGGTTGGAAAGGCGCGGTCTGGCGTTTCTGGATCAGCTTCCATCTCTCAGTGTAGAAAAATTGCCTGAGTTTGGTCAGGGTACAATCAGCAGGGTTGTCCATCATCTGTAACCATGTAAAGGTGCCCATTAACAGCCAAATAAGGGAATTGTACAATGTGGGATGCAGCTTCGGCAGATTCAGATGTAACATGTCGATTGGTGAAGGGTTCCAACCGCCAGGTATCCAATTGCGACATTTTCCCAAAACCCAAGTCCATATGGCTGCTTTACCGGAACATTCGAGCAAGCGATGTGGAAGGGAATCCGCTGCTTGGCAAATTGGGCAATTGCTGGAAATGGTCATCCGGTGACGATATAATTTGTCTGCCGTAGGAAGAACTTCATTGACCACTTCATATGTTACCGCTATCCAGTCCACATTAATGTGCGGAATGCTAAAACAGCTCCAAATACGTTTCCAAGGCAAATGAGGATATTTCTCTTGTACATGTGGGGTAACAGCAACAGGTCGCCGGAGAGAAGCATAAACATTTTTCACAGAACTAAAATCACCACGAGCGACCTTCTCCGATGCTTGGGACAGTTCCTCTCCCGTGGTTTGTTCTTTAAGGTTTATTTGATGCAAAATATATTCATGCACAGAAGGATTCTCGTTTATACCTAGAATGAAAATTACTAATTGAGTCTTGTAGTTAATGTCTGTTTTCTCATTCAGTGGTAAAGAGTAGTTTACTAACTCACTAACTTTGTTTGGAATATAATTTTTAATTATTTCTGTAATTTTTAGCACTCTAATCTTGACGGCTTTAGAGGACAAAAGTATTTTTTGAAAAAGATGTGCTTGTTCAGGACATATTTTAGAACATTATATAGACAAGATTTTATAGTCTCTCTATTTGTAAAAGCTTTAATTGCTTTTCCGACTTTCTAAGCTATATGCAAGCAGTTGGTTTTGTATCACAGTCTGAGTTTGAATATCACGTGTATCATATTTGCCAGTGTGTTTGTGTGTGTGTGTGTGTGTGTGTGTGTGCACGAGCTTCCTTTAAGTATTGTAAAATTGCTGCCCGTTTCTGTCTTACAAAAACAAACAAAATCGCATAATAATCGACTACGTGGATTTAAACACAACTACAGCTATATAGAAAATCAAGCTATTATAACATAGGTACATTTGAATAGGAAGTCCTTAATATCTCGCATTAAGCCACAATATGAACTACTTTTATTTACATATTAAGTCAGCATTTGTGACATTTTTCATAATGTCGTTACATATTACTGCAGTTGACCCCATTAATACTTTGAAGCACAATAAACATCTCACATTCTCGTTGTGACTGCTGAAAATATATTTCTCCTATCATTCAGCCCTAAATGGACGTTTCCGCGGTTCTGAAAAGATTTCTGACAGCAGAACACGCACTATTCAGATAACACACGAACCACCTCTGATATCGCTGCCAAAACTAGGGGAAGGAGTTGAGGGAAGAGAGGGATGATGTGAGGTGTAGGTTGCGTCACAGGCCAGGCGCTGCCTCGCGAGACCAAAATTTGCGATGCCTGCTGTAGACCCTACTTGCAATCCGCGTAACACAAAATGGAGTAAAGAAATAAAATGGTACAATAAATTTTTTTTTTTTTACTTAGAGAAACCAGCGTTTAAAACTCAAGAAAATCTGCAAAAAGGTACGGAACAGTGTGCAACAGTGTTTAGGTGGTTCAATAACTTCAAAGAAAGCATAGTTTTCTGAGTTAAGCCAGGTGAATAAGCCGTTCAACCCTCTTTTGACAAGTCAGCATCAATATAATTGCTGCGATTATCCTGAATTTCAGTGATAAAAGTAAGTGGCCTTAGTGAAAAGTCAAAAATATCACGTGGAGTTCATTTAGAGTTAAGTGCGAACTCTGCATATGATCCGTGTTTCTGCGTCTTGGACAGGCATCTGTTAACTCCTGAACAAAAGGCTGTACGAATGGACACATTCCTGGCGATGCAGCGCCTTTTTCTTGATAGAAGGACCGTGTTCCTAAAATCAATTACCCCAATGATGAGTCTTAGTTGCATTGTAATACAAAAACGGCCAAAGTTGTTCCATTTGAGGGAAGCTGATATCGATCACAATTTTTGTCTGAAACGAACGGTTTACCAGCATGCAGATCACCCCTCATACCACTGTTATTGCACTATACTACATATCAGTCTTGACAACCTGAGAAAGTATATCACAAAGAAACGATTACGGCACATCGGGTTAGGGGAGACTTCATTATAGCAATGTAAAATATCGCGTCGCAAATCAAGTTCTGCAGTTTTTAGCTAAATTCAATACTGTATACTGGACCTGCCTTATAGCCCCGACCTCGCTCAGTGCAACCTTTTTATTCCCATCATTAAAAGCAAATCTTGAAGCATTCTGTTTAGAACTCTGAAGCAATGCTCAGGAAAAGTGAAGCTATTCTCAAGGACGTGTCAAACAATAACCTGCATTATGTGTTCGAGGAGTGGCAGAAACGATATAAAGTGTGCATTCAATATGAAGGAACTACTAAGTAAAGAAAAAAAAAACATCACATAAACAATGAAATGGATTAATAAACTTTAGTGAACAAAAAGGTGTCAAGTCTTTGATGATCAGCTCTCGTATCGTTTATGGAGCTCTAAATCGAAATAAATTTCATTAATTCTCTCAGTACACTGGCTAATTAAAAGCCAATGTAGAAATTGTCTTGGAATTCCTATTAGAGAACAATAATTAATAAACATACTCAATATCAGCTGCTGAAACGCCCAACAAATACGCACAACTCTGTAGTGAATCAGTAGGTATAATAGGATGATCCCAGTCCGTGAAAATCTGTATATATGGGAGTAAAGGGAATACGATGAGAGAAAGAGTGTGTACGGGAAGGCTCATGAACAATAGTATCTATAAATAGAATGTTATAGCTTATTTGCATTCTCTTCGACCAGCAGCTGGGAAAGAGGGAGAAAGACCGGTTTCTGCTTCAAGCAGCAACCTTCTCCCCCCTAAAATACCTAAACGAGAAGGATACGAATGGACTGTAAGTAGGTATGCACATACAAGTGTGTATATCTCACAACTAACCGAAACTGACAATAATTTAGGTATGGGCAAAGCCCACATTACTTGACACGGATCCGTAAAGTTGGCTTAACACCACATTCTATAAAACGAAGCCATGGATGTAGAAAAGCAAAACAGACAATGAATGGGGTGGCCGCTGCTGATTTTAGATTGATTTTGTATTCAGTTTAGAGTATAGGAAAAGTATACTAACACTGTATTTTAATTAACTACAACTACAATTATTTTGTTAAATCTGCGTTACCTCCGGTACAACATTTTCAGTAGTGCCGATAGTTATTCTTCAGTCAACTGAAATCTGTATTGTTTGTTGCCATAAGCCATTTGTGAAAACGGTTATATGCAGTGGCAAACATCCAACATTTTAGCTGCCAATAATCTTAGTTAGATGCGTTTTGCAGCTGATAACTGTTATTATTTGTATTTTGAAGGGATTAATGAGGAAAATGAAATAATTGCCACTCTTCCTTCCACAGTTCCAACAGCCGGCTGAGGTTTTAGATGCATTGTAAATGTTAACCATATTTTAAATTCTGTCTTATTGGTTAAGCTCATTTACGTGTTCGTTTATTTATTTATTTATTCTCCCATTCGCTTTTCGCCAAGACAGCCGGGTTTGATCTCAGGGAACTCCATGTAGATTTGTGTGAACTTTACCAGGTTCTCCGGTTTTCTCGCTATTCAAACCACCGCCTGCTCCATAATCACATTTCCTTCCATCCATTTCATGGTAATTACACGTGGTTTCCTTCTCACCCTCATACTATGCATCGGAGTGATCATCATCCATGCTGACTATTCTCAGCGATACAGAGTCCCTCTTCTTCTCAACAGGAATCTGATCCCAGGCCCTGCCTTGTAAGGCCAGTGAGCTTAAAATCTTCTGTACGGGGAGGGTAAATAGCAAATCAAGATCAATAAATTAGAATCAGTACCAAAGTGAGTGAACATTTTGTGTTATAAACAAAGAACAATTCGTTGGGGACATAATTGAACATGTATTAACTCTTTATATAATCGTTTTTAAATTTTGTTACCAAAATCGCTGAAAGTATGGACTTAACATGTTGCTGAACACTACTGCAACTCATCACAGTTTGTGAAGGAATATCTAAGCATGCACAGGAAGATTCCATGTCTGGAATGTGGCAGAACGGTTGGGCGAATCAGCTGTAAGCTAGATTGAGCATACAAAATCAAGATATCTTTTTTTCTTTCAAACGTGGAAAAAATTATATACTCATTCCTTAATCAGGCAACGTATTAGAATCATTTATTATCGTTATCATGTGAAACGCACAAATTATAATTTATTGCTAAGTGTTCTCACATTTAAATGTAGTGGGTTGTTAACCGAACTATCTTGACGATTTAAACTGGCAGTGTTTGGACACGAGGTCAATAAAGATAATTGGAAACTAACAGTTAAGGTGAAACTCATTTTTGAACCACACAATAGTACAAAGTAACATAACTTCCGTAAAGAGATGTTGAGAATATGGTATCGTGTAGTATACCTACTGCTGTCATCAGTAGTTACCTAGATCCCCTTGGTGTGGCACTAACACCACCATGTGCCATGCCACTTTCTAACTCAAGTTAGAACCAGTAATTATCCAATGAAGTAAAGTTACTCACTTCTCATTTCCTATTTGTCTTCAGCACACAATACCACGTTGAAGCAGCTAAACATTCAGGGGATACGGAGCAAAATTACGATATTGTATATGGCGAAGCAGCCAGTCATTCTTCAATAGCTGCACCGATATACAACGAGATATATCTCATATAAACGATATTCTTATCGGATTACTTTTGAGTTTGTAGATTAGCTTTTGCGAGAAATTTGTTCTGTGGTGCCGAATAAACCAAATTGCAGGGCAAGACCTACATAATTCGAAAGAAAAAAACATGCACATTGTGATACACTACCAGAACCCGTGCTAATGTGCGTGAAATATGCACCACCCACACAGTAAATGGTAAGTCCTGCACGAGAGCAGATCTACAAATGTTGCAGGCCTTAACAGGGATATTAATTTACATCTGTAGTTTTGCGAATGGACCTTGAAGAAACCACCGGGACACTTTTCAACAGAAGTGTTGTAAACCGATAAGTTTACGCAGAATAAAGGGTCCGATTTTATTCATTTCTTTATTTTAGACCCATCACGTTGCTTTACAGGTCATTGGGAAGAATTAACAATGTATCACTTACAAATGTAATGTTGCGTCCTATAAGGCTGCTGTGTCATAAATCAATTGTGTATTTATGCTTAACAGGAGAACCATACAGAAAGAAACGAATGATTTGTATGGCGAGATTAAAAGATAACGAAACATAACAAACACAAAACTTCATTAACAAAATTAGCAGTACCTTACTTTATTTCGCAACAAAATTTTCATTCTATCAAGATACGTATTGTTGGATGGTACCACTTTTTCAATGCCGATACTTCTCTACCATAGAACTTATTCGCTTTCGCTTTTTAATCCAAAAAGGTTTGGCCCATCGAATTGTATAGGCAAATGACGCAAGTATGTGGTGATAATACAACGAACGAGCCTTCAGTGAGGAAATGGTGCATAATTTACGAGTAATCAAGGAAGAACCAGTGTTGCACGACAAAAACCACAGTGGATGTCCGTCAATAGTTATGGAGGAGTTGAAAGCAAATATTGGTAAAAGAATTCAGAAAAACAGTATCTGACTTTATTTGGTGGAAAACATTTCCCAACCGATAAAGATCTCAAAGTGGCAGTGATATCTTGACTCAGATCTTTAGCAATGGAGATTACGCTGAAAAATAGAGTAAGGTGCTGTAACTTTGTAAAAAAAAAAGTTTTGTGTTTGATATCTTTCGTTTATTATTTAGTTCTGCAAAATCGTTCGTTATTTTCTGGATAGTCCTCTTATAACAAATTCATACTTTGAATACAACCTATAAGCATAAATTAGTAGTGAGCCTTGAAGTATAAAATGCTCTACATTGACAATAGTCAAATGTATAGTAACAAAATAAGTAACCAAATAAAAGCTGTATACACAAAATATAGCTAACATTTTTAATACCATTTTATTCATGGTGTAAAAATTCACCTAATGGGATAGACTGAGTGGTATGCCCTGAGGTAATTTCCTTGTAACCTTGTTCTCTCTCAGGTTTTTGTTCCAGGTGATACGTCTGAGTTCTAGAGACTTGAGCCTGTGTGTTACAGAAAGACTTTGCTAATAGCCTGATGTATTGCTGTAAGGGAAAAATTTCTAATTATTGAAGGAGCTGGCTGTTTCTTGCGAGCCAAAGGGCATTTGAGTTAATTCGAATAAATTGATTTTGTAGAACGTGCAGCCCAGCCATGTTCAATAGCAGGTTCACAAGCCGAGCATGACTCATCGTCACTGGGCATAACGTGGTATTTATAACTACCAATATATCCCTCCACTTGCGGTGAAAGTCATCATTCTCGAGACAAACAATGGTGGGTTTTAATGGAGTGATGTCGCAGTCTAAACCCTCCAACCCTTACAAAGGTAACTTCAAAGAGGGACGATATTTTATTATATTTATTTTATTTATTTATTTATTTTGTCAGGCGAATGGGAAAAACCTTACATATTTATTTGATCTGTCAACCCCTTAGCAATGGAAGAAAAACAGCACATTTTCAGTTACATTGCGTTTTTATTATTATTATTATTATTATTATTATTATTATTTATTGACGCCCTTCTGCTGTGGTTCTCAGCGTCCCATTCTATACTAGGCGTGAAAGACCGGTTAATTTTGCTCAGAGTCCTCTCTATCAGGCTTGAGGTTGTTTTACGTGCCGTAAATCTACGACACGGAACCAACGGCTTTACTTCCCTTCCGAAGGAGGCTATGCTAAGCATTTTTACGCCCCAAAAAGCCATCGTCCTCCGCCGGGTTTGAACCCGCGACCTTGGGTGTATGAAATCAGCATGGTAGCCATTACACCACGGAGGACGATCAGTTATATTGTAAAATGACACAGTTTTTAAAAACATATCTAAAGAGGTCTAGATATACAAACCTGCTTCTAGAAATAAATATCCGCGTCTTAAGGAATTAGCGTTCGTATATTGGCACTGTTTGTTTCAACATATATTTGCGAGCAATGGTTGAGTCTCTTTCCTCGAACGGAGTGAATAACATATAAATAAAAATAAAATATCAGATTCCTATCTCTAGGCAGAACCAAAAATATGTATAAGACATACTCCGGCGAATTTGAATATTATTGTGGCTCCCATGCTTTAGCATAGATACAGGAAGTAACTTAAGTGTAGAACTTGATTAAAATGTGAATGTCATCGCTTATCAAAGATTCTCGTTTATTAAACAAAATGCTCAAAATTTCTTTGGTCTTGTGAATGGATAGTAAGGCTTTCTTATACAAAATTTTAATCGTAACTTAAGATTACACCACTTGAGAGTGCAAAGGTCGATTTACTCCGCTCCCTCCTTCCAATTACATGTCATGCGGAGAGTATGAAAGACTAGTCGATGAGTGTGTGCATTGCTGACTGCACCCTACACAAAAGCTGCAGATTTGATTAGTGGATGGATCGGTGATTTATATAACAATGTTGAGCATTCTAGCGCAAGCTCAGGACAATTGTTGACCAAGAGATATAACTTGGCGATTCGAGAAGAAGCAAGTAAATGTTCGAGGAATGTGTGCATTCCAGGTCACTTATATATTTAGTAGAACGCCAAGATGTTATACGGGCGATTCCGCTGGATCCATTATAATGGCTGATGCAAGAGGTATAATGTTGGTGGATGTTGATAAGGGTTTGGTAAAAACCTTTTGGCTCATTTTTGCTCGTATTTACCAATGTGCACCAGGCTGCAAATCATTTTCTCAGTAAAGAGAATCATTTGAGAAAGAAAGAGTGACAGACAGAGAATGTCGTCTGTAAATAATTGGTTGCTATTTTCAAGTTGAAATTACAGTAAAACATGAGCATGTCCTCTGCATACATAGCAGTACAGGGGGAATTTATCTCTGGAAGATTGTAACTGTAAATTGAAGAGTATGGGAGCGAGAATTGAATTCTGTGGTACCCAATGTTATATCCAGATATACATTTGTCTCTACCCTCAGTAACAGCTCCTGTGAAGAAGCGGGTGCAATAATTACATTTGGCACATTAGGTTTTTCCTATTTTCAAGAAGTTCTTTTTGATTTGGTTTGCTGGTTGTCAGTCATGTTGTGGAAGAATAATTCTTCAAAATTAAGTGCAAACACATGGAATTTGTCTTAACTATCGGTGAATGTATAATTATCTGCACGAAGAGGAGAAATGGCGATCGGTTCTCGCAAGATTCGCTTTGTTGCTTGCCACAGCTGTCACTCATTGAAACGAGTAATAAATACGTCTGATAAATATTTAAAGCTTGCTGCTCCAGCTCATATTTAACCTTACGCACGACATCGTTGAGTTTTATTCTTTACCATGGTTGCCTCTCACATTGTTAATGTCTGCGAATTCTGTGTTTTTTCTTTTATAAGCTCAAGAGTATGAATTGGTAGGTAGTAACCAGATTTCAGTGTATTTGAAGGAATTGTTGATTCTCTAACATAATATCAAACTGATTCTGTAAATTGTTAAACTGCGTTATCAACTTCAGATTGCGTTAAACTATATTGAGCGAAATTATTGAGTGATTTTATTTCCATTTTTCAGTGCTGTTTATTAGACAAGATTCTTAAAATCCCCTATTATGTTTAATTGGAGGGCGATTAAGACTGTACAATTGTCTGTATCTAGTGCTGTAACCGATGTAACACGTTGGAAAATACGCGTTTTCTAAGTTTAATATGAAAATACGCGTTTTCTATTGTTTAATATGAAGAATACCAGGCAATACGCGTTTTCTGTGGTTTAATATGAAGAATGCCAGGAAGCAGTGCTGTATTGGTTCAATTGGGGTAAAATGTATAGACCAAAGGTACTACTACGTTAAGAAGGCGCTAACCATTCAAACTGTTGTTCTGAAACTCCGTGATATGTGTTTACAATTTAAGTCTCCTAAGAGGAAAGTGCAACTACTGACTGGAAAAAGTAAGATTTAAAATGCGACATTAAGTGGGCAGGATGGAGGTTATAACAGAGTATAGAACGAAGTGGCTGTTATCATTTAATTTTAATTCCTACCAGTTCCAGGTCTTTCGTGACAGGTAAAATAAGTACTATTGGCAGTAGCAGAGTTAAATAATATTGCTACTCCACCGACTGCAATGCGAGTTACTCTGTCTTTCCTATCGATTTTGTGACCAGGAAGAGAGACTCATTTGTATATAAAAAAATTAACAACATATGTCTATGAGAGGAGCAATTTCTATATTATGAATTGATAAATATGTAATTAAAGAGGCCCATTTATTTCGTGTTCCATTTGCGTTCCAGTTTACAATTGATAGCTGGTAAATAGAGACTGTATTACGTGCTGTCGTTTTGGAAAACTGATGATAGAAGAGAAGTTAAAATTATTGAATTTTGAGTAAATGTGAGGTTGGAAATGTGGTGATGTGAAAGATAAATGTTTACAGAAGAATATTGAGAAGAAAGGATACTGTGGAATTAAAAGTAGGTTGATTTAAACGTTTGTTTTGACCTTGGAGAATAGTTTCCGAATATGTGTTTTGATGCGATCAAGTTGCCTTAGACTGTGATTGTTGCTGGATAGTTTGTTGCCAATGATCTTGAGTTTCTGGACAAGCTGGTTGCTCTGGGCGAGGAAAGGACCTAAGACAATGAAGAGGAGGAGTGGTTGCTGTTTCTTGTCGCCGCTCTGTCGAGGAGTTTTTAGAATTTCTTTTGTATTTTTAAGTAACATTGACATCCCATGATGTTGGCCGAATGCTCGTTAAAGCTCAAACGCTTCGGAGGAGTGGATTTTTAGTGTACGCCACTCTGAAAAATTATGTGTTCCGAGACAGCGTACACATCGTGCATCTAGTTTATAATATTCCTAGTGTATCTGAAGTTCTGAACACGAGTACGAGTGCTATATTCCTGGACCTTCTGCGTGGTTCAAGTTCGATGACACTGTAAAGCAGACGAGGCAAATTTACCATTATTTTCTTTCATCGGTGTCTTATGGTTATAATGCACAAAGAACCGTGGGGCTTTTGTTCTTTCCCAGGATCGTTTTACATTATGCACTGGGTAGTACTGCTTTTGTAATTGACTTAATATTTATGCATTAGTAATGGGGTAGGAAGATATCTCCCCTTGTATGCGTATATAGACTCTTGTATGTGTAGTATGGTTGATATATAGACTTAAAGTATACGGTTAAAGATCGAAAATCATCTCAAACTGATGAGAAACTTTTATTGTTTAACCTCTTAGTTATCTTGACATTTTTATTTTGTATGATTGCGTATGCTTTGTATGAGAAGCTGGTTGTTTTCAATATTTAAGCAGATTTGTGACACTTTCAGTTCAGGTTTCAGGGGATCATCAGGACAGTCATATATGCTCAATAATATTTTAAATCTATTCAGAACTGGAATTGTGGGAATGAATAAGCTCGCTGCTACATTGCTATCAATGCCTGAACGCTGGTTATGTATAGTGGACATACTCTTTGAACTGAAACACGCAGTAGCCATAGCAAAAGCTCCAGCTTTCTGGTTTTTAGAGGCATAATATATACCTTAAATGATGATAATTTTGTTTGCTTAGCACGATGTTGCCATAAAGCTTGGTTTGTTGATTGATCGTCCTCTGCTTTATGCACCTTCAATTTTTTTTTTCTTTTTTTAACATATTGGTACTATCACTAGTACAAATGCTCAACATTGAATTAGATACATCCATTTAAAGTTATATCGGCACTTATAGATTCCATATAAGAGAAGTCATCAATCTTCTCTATGTAGATATCCGTTGTATTGATGTTCATTGTTTTTATATTAGTCATCAGTGGAATATTGCGAGATTCCATGCGTACAAAAGGGACTTTTCACGACACTCGCACTTTCTGTAGAATCAGTGTTGAGTAAAACTAGGCTTGAATAACATAATCAATAACTCGTAGCACAAATTTATAAGAGTTAAAACCACCAAATTTGCCTCTTTAATTATCGAAATTGAGCAAAAGGAGTAAGCTCTCCAAAGAATAAAATTAACCCCTTTATAGCGCTGGCACGTTAACTGCGATCCACTCCGATTCCAAATCCCTACAAGTATCATACGGGCATACCAAAATCACCATGCTATTCTACAGAAGATTTTGATAGGAAAATATATGCCAGTATTTTTTCAACCACCTCATTGGACTATATCTCCTCCTCCTCGACTGCTTGGTGATACTAACACAATCTAGGAGCGTGCTTTGTCATCTTCTGGGAATGATGACAAAGGTGCCGCTTGATTATCGAGCTAATTAAATTTTGTTTTCATCACGAAGGAAGTCTTGCATATTCCGTTATTAATGTACGCGAGCATTTAAATTGACTCTTTCCCAATCACTGCATCATAAGAGACTCCTCTGTGTCCTAGACACACGTTCTTTGGGATCATCTTCAGACTATGGTGCACTCACCATCGATTGATTCTGAAGATACACTGTTTGCCCGCCTTAATGTAGCCATTGATGAGATTCGTAACGCGAGAAGAAAGCTCAACAGCGTTAAAGAATAACTTCTGTGAAGATTTCCCGTCCTTGCGATGATGTTAGTGTTTGTAGTTTCAAGTAGTTCTTTGAAAGCAGTACATATTCTTCATTTTATTACTTAACTTTATTTTTATTATACCTATTTACTTTGTTATAATGGAAATACGGAGACAACCTATTTCTGGTTTTAAGTACTTAAAAGTTTACTTTTGTATTAGTCTTTATTTTTTTAGACTTGTTCGTCAATATAACTTTATTTTTCTATATTGGTAATGAATGTGTAAATTAAAAAGGTAAGAATTTGAATCATGTGTGTACATAAACGTTTCCTGTAAATCAAATTAAATTAAGCATGTGCTTAGTAAGACAAAGAAAGCAAGAAAGAAAGAAACAGAGAGAGAGAAAGAGAGGAATAAATAAATATATAAAGAAACAACGCGAATATTGATAACTGAACCCGAAATTCATGCCAGTTTACCTGGGCTTTCTGCTAACACATCAATTGCACTAAAGACTCTACTTCCTATTAGCTCCATATTTATTTTTATCTTATCTTACAGTCCAATTTGAAGTGATCAGTGGCGTGCAAACTCTCCGCCACAAGATACTCAACTCTGTTCAGCTGAGTCAATAGTACTCAAGCGTAAACAGCCAACTTATTAGTAGTCCGGCTGGAGGGGGAGCATGCTAGCCAACACGTCGGCTGGTACAAGTATTAGTGCTTACTCCTCTTCATCCCAACACTTCATTCAGACCTGGCGACAGCTTGCCCTCAATGATGTTAGTCATGCTGCATGCAGACCCTTGGGAGTATAACTCCCTGCTTTTTGGCGAACACCCATGCTAAAACAGCCTGCTCTAAAATGTTTAAAGTATAGTTCTATATGCTGTCATTGTAGACCATAAATATCCATTCTCAAAATCATTGTCTATGAACTATTTATTTATGGACAAAATTCGTGTGGTGTTACGCTAAAGTTAAAAACCTTCAAAATGTAAACTAGAAACTGTTCCTCTAACAAATACTTATGTTTGAGATAACAGTATAGCTGAGAAGCTTATTAAGAACCTAACTTACTTAGTAAAGAAATAAAGAAATATATAAATCTCAAAGAACCGTTAAAGGGATAGTAATCTGAAAATCTCCAGGTTTAGTACCAAATGTGATTTTGTGTTTTTATTACAAAAAAGAATACTTGTTTCCTTCTATATTTAAAAGTGGTATAATTGTTTACTCTGAGTCATTTTAAATCTCTTATTGGCCCTTAGACATGAGAGTACACCTTTATTTCTATTGCCGAGCTCCTCTCTTTAGATTGTATTCTCTGCGTTCCTCAAAACTACATTTTCCTTCCCATAAAAAGTGCCTTTTGTTATGAAATATAAATATAACCTCGTAATGAGACTGTTTTAGAATTTGGTCTGTCTTTTCATGATAATTGGTAATTTAACAATTTATGTGGCAGTAAATATTTAACTAAAATAAAAACAAAAAATTCAAATGTAAGAACTTCCTGTCGCTTTTATTTTCACTACACAGCAAAATTTGGATACATATTTATTTGCATGTGCATTAAGAAGAAGCTTGTGAAATATTATGCATCAAATATGAACTGCGGAAACTGTTGAGTTAGGAGGGACTGCTGAAGGTAAGAAAAGTAAATATAAAAATCTGATGATTTCCAATCAGATTACTTTCTCTACCTGCCCCGCAAACTAACTATTCTTACAAAAGGTTATCCCTTTATCTATACTATGTTAAGCGAGATGAGCATTACTAGAAATGGTTTTATTACTTAGTTCCTTATAAGTAGAAGGAAAAGGAGGGTATATAATAGGCTAAAGCGACAGTCAAATCTTTTAAAAGTGGGTGGCTATGTGAACAATTGAGGTTCGGTTCGCTTTGCATTGTCAGCACAAAAACAAAAGAGAAATGAAGTGCAGGGTGGCCTCATTAGAGAAAAGTTGGCGTAGTTTAAAATTAAAAACAATAAAAAGGATTATCTCCGAAACGGTCAACTCTACAGCAAAAATGTATAGGACAGAAATTGTGTTTTAACAAGATTTACATTTTTGTGGAGTTATTGTCTGTTTCTTACGGTTTGCGAGTTACGCAAAATTTAGCAAAAGACATCCAGAATGAGGTCTTCAGAAGCTATTCCCAGAAAATTCAACCTATACATTTTATTTAGCATGTAAATATGTTTAATTTACGGCATTTTAATCAAAATAGTTACAGCTATTTTTCAGAAAGAAGACATTTTCAAAAATTGTTTCATACAACAAAGAGTAGTTGGGAGTGGGAGGGTTTTCTTGAAAACCTTCGTGTCTCATCCTTGGAAGATACTGAATTTGGATACCGAGTATGGTATTTAACAGTCTTTTAGTCTCTGAGCTATGCTGTGAAAAGGCACACGCACACACTGCCACAGAGCTTTTTCTAAAAATGTTTTTTGGACTCAGGAGACAACAAAATATATATTTCCGGTGCAATTTTGAAATAGAATTTTCGGGTAGAATACAATACCTTCTCTGTATGCTGTGCACATCATATGTGTAGAGAAAGTAAAAATTTTAAAGTTTTATCTATAAATATATACAATTTTGGATTTTTACTGACTGTCCCCTTAATGGCTCGCGGAATAATAGCAACAACAATAGTTCCATTCATATACAGTGTTCTACTTGTGTAGGAAGGAATTCACGTATTGTAGGAAATCATAAATATCTGAAAGGCTACACAACAGGTTTAATCTGGCATGAAAATACTGCAAATATTCATCAGTAAAGCATGGTATGGACGGTGATAGTTCAAATTTTAAAGTTAATCAGCTAGGTGACAAGTGAGAGAGCAAACTAAATCCAATTGTCGAAGTAGGTTATTAATATGTCTTGTAGACACATTTCATTTTCTCACTGCAACCCTGAATAGCCTATTAAAAACCTGAAATATAATGTCCTGAAACTCTGAAATACTTTTAATGAGACAAGTTTGATTTATGATACTTCAGGGAATCTTCACGTATAACCGACACTTGGGGTGAATTTTCCAAATTCTAAATCTTTATATGGACTTTTCTGAAAACTTTACTGCAGCTATATTGTTAATTAGCGAAGATATTTATCAGACTTAATTCAAATTAAATACATCATTTAAGACCTATACATAATTCAATTCATTTTAATATGTAGATATGTCGCATTATCAAAATGTATCGCGCAGGAGGCGTGAAAGAAGAAAATCACAATCCCTTCTGTGGTGTTGCGGTATGCAGCATTTTGCATTTGAAATAAGTAATCCAAAGTTTATTGGTTAACATACTTATTGTAGGATCATGATTGGTAGAACAAGTGCTTTATCATAATATCTAATACGTAGTATTTACATTATGATACGAGCAGACACATTTTTGTCATAGATTTAGTAGTCTTAACATAAACAATTCCAAACAACATTACAATTATAATAGTATTAAGATAGCGCAACATGTTCCTTAACATGGCCAATTCTACTCTAGTTGTATTGTAACGCTACCAATATGTGAATTAATTTTTTGACGTAAGCATTTCACTTTATTGATAATGTATTTTTGTTGCAAACTCAAGTTCTTTATCTACGGGCAACTTCTGCAAGAAAGTATATAAATAAAACAGTGAATATGAAGAGGCATCGCGGTAATTGATTGGTAACCCTCACAATCGGAAAGAAACATCCTTCTCCTTGGTTAACTGTCACACTCTTACATAGTTTGCGTAATGACGCTGAAAATTGAATTTTCTGAGCGCAGAGTTTCACCCAAACACTTCTGCAAATAAGAAAGACTCTTCCCAGGCAGGCATAAATGTAGGAATGGATGGTCTCCGTTTTGGTTAGCTTTCTGTTCCCGTAATTATAAACATGAAACATTATGCAAGGTAAGAGAGACCCACTGCTAATGTCACGTATTCACGGATCTCTAGCTCAAATTCAAGCCAGTTTGTGACGCCTGCCTTACGGAAATGCGATTCGTGCTATCTAATGAGTTTGTGTCTACTTTACGAAGAACTTGTTCCTCACAGTCAATGCATCGCACCTATCTTGGTCTCTCACGTTCTCTCAAGGATTGGTGAATTTGTGAGAATATTTCTGAATGAGGTGAGTGCCTGTCGGGACACCTTTCTGCATAAAGTTCAGCTGATCGTGATGTGTCCCCATCTACAAGGACATAAATGCAATATATAACTGTCTGTTCACTCACAGATTACCTTTTTCTGGCTACCGTGTTCTAAACAAATAACCAAACAAAAGCAACCAAACAATCAGGGCACATTACTTTAATTCAAGTATTTAGTATTGGTGTCAGCTAAGGGGAAAACCCACTTATAACTTTCATGAACTATTCTCAGTCTCGTGTTCATATGAACTATATTTTGCTGTTTTGACACAGATATATACCATATGTTATATAGTGACACACTGGCTATGGCCCGAGCCTATCGCGAGGTTAGCGCCGGGCAGTTGGAGAGAGAAGCAGAGATATACGCAGTAGCGCTCTCGTTCAATATAAAACCTAGATGCGATGTCGACAAGAGATGGATTTTTCTGGAAAGTTACCTTCTATTCGCCTCCTACAGTCCCAGCGGCAATATAAGTCGGCGTTTGAGCGAGTTAGTGAGTTAGTCAATATATTTTTGATCATCATCAAGTGCGGTTCTACAACTGAGTTTAATCGCTGTTACCGCGGGAAAGTACAGAGATCTTGTATCGGATTCCCCAGCGAGTGAAGTGGACCGAAGAAGAAACTACTCTTCGAGGGCATTCCATTAAATGGCTACGTCGTGAGCAAAGGTGAAGTTACAGCAAGAAGATCACATTAGTGAAGCGACAGCGTGAAGAAAACAGGGAGTCATTATAACATTGATGATGTAGATCAAGCTGAGAGTTTTAATGAAAGTAGATCGAAAATAAAAATACGGTATCTGGGCTTACTCCCCAAAGGCCCAAGTTTCACAAGCAAAAATTATTTGCAAATCAAAATGATTCACTAATAACATTTAATGCCTTGCATATATCAATGTTTAATACTAAACGGAGAACTAACAAAAATGAGTAATTACTGTTTCTGTTTTTTTCTTCTTTTTTCTGGTTTTTCTTTGTTGGAGCCACCCATTACTGGGAAAAATGAAACTGTATACGGCCAACGTTCTCTGTGCTAAACGAACTGTTAGTTTAAGTTAAATTTCTGCACTCAATACCGCACTAAAGATGTTGCCTCGGTGCCTGCCAAGTTCATTATCAGTGCTTGACATACTACCAGGCATCTGATCGTTGAGCAGACGACAGACATAAATTTAGCGGTTACAACTTGAAACTTCATTTTTTTTTTCCAACGGATGGGGATCTTATGAGAGCGAAACCCGAGCTACAGATATTATTACTTTCCATGTATTTTCACTATAAAAATTTCCGCGTAATCTACATCAATGTGACAATGGTGCCTTTTAAGTCAATCATACTGAAAATTAGACTACATTAGTGGACAGTGCCCATTTTTTACTCTCCGAGTTCTCAGAGTCACTGCGTAATATCCTACGTCGTGGCGCAATAGGCTGAAGCGTGGAGTTTTGGATTCTGGCCATGGAATGCTTCCGGGTTTGATCTCAACCTTGGTGTGAGGATTTTAATTTCAGGTATAAGATCAGTGTCCATTCAGCATTGTGAAGAAAGTTAAGAAGCTGCGATATGCAGTAATCCCGGTCACGATAGGCAACATTCCGGCTGGGTGATAGTAATGCTAGCCACATCATCTCCCCATATCCACTTCTGCCGTGCGTAAGTGAGCGTGAGGCCGGCAGTCGGGTTGCTCGGCTGAAGTAATGCCGTAAGTGCGGTTGCGGCACGGGATTTATCATACATAATTACATTACATGCATAGCCATCTCCCTCCTATATTCTGTGGTATGTTTTCCTGTTCACGTGTTTATTTTGTTTCAAATGCGCAGTTCATATAAAAGGATTCAAAGAAAAAACGCATAGACCATACTTCACCCCCTTTTATTTTAGTTTAATGTTTTTAACCATGCGGAAACTATGAGGCTATGAGTAGAATGACATTTGATGAACGAAATTCATAAGCGATAATACATCTCAGGGTCTGATTCTAACCGGATACCTTAAGGTGTCAACAAGAAAACTGAATTAAATTTACCACAATGGACCTTTAGTTTAGGGCAGTTATTTAATACTCACCAACCCGGTTCACAGTCCGTGAGAGTTTGAAACAATCACGGAAGATTAAGTCAAATATTTTCAAAATGAGTTTTTGGAAACTGAGCCGCGACTATTTGGAAAGTTTTTCAGCTCTTTTGGAGCTTTATTTTTAAAATTTTATTTTAAACTAAAGAAATAAAAACTTAGGATCATAGGAAGGTCTAGTAAGTTAAGATGTTGGAATGCAATAAATTTAATTAAATAATATTCTCTAATGTATATGCAGCATTTTCGTATCAATAATAATATTTAGTAATCTTTCATTCGGTAAAATATTAATAAATACCACCCGTGCATTTGACATTATAATCACATGATACAACTACTGTCGACAATATCGAACTCACTCATTGTGTTACTTATAATAACACCACACGTACTAGTCCCCGAAAGGTGGTGTTTTGGCACACCCTAGTTGGTCCTCATATTTGAGGACTTGCAGACCGTCAAAAGTGCTCATCTATAGTTCACTGCACACGATAAGGAAATATGCATGAACAACAGCTAGATTAAAGCCAGTTTGCCAGCTATGCATACATTGATCTAAGGTTGTTAACAGAGGGCTCGTTTTTCGTGGAGTTAATGGGTCGGTAGGCGAATGATGCGGTGGTTACTATTTTACCACCACTTTCCTTTCCACTTCTTGTACCTATCATTTCTTTCATCGCCGTCTGTTTCAAGATTCATGGACCAGTCGATGGTGCTCGGTTGTGGTGCGGATGGTCAGTGGAAGTTTCTCAAACCACACTTGGAGCAGGTTCCCCATCTGTGAACCCCCCGGAGGTTCGGGGCTTGCGGATGCGTTTGAATGGCGGCGGATGCGTTCAATCTGGAAACATTAGATACCCCATCACTGTCTCGCATCATTTCCTAGATCTGATCGTCCTTCAGGTCTCTCCCCTCATCTCAGACTCCCAGGGATCACGTTTGAAGCACCAAGTGCCATATTGGATTACGTGCGGATCTCAGTCCTGGTTTTGGGGAACGCTCCACGATATACTGTTGTTAAACAGCCACGCAAATCTTTAAAAAGTGATATTTTGTGGATGTTTAGGATCTGCCATGAGACTGGAAAGGAATACAAAATGAGCGCTTTACGTCGAATACTCCAATTCTTGGGGTTTGAATCATGTAACAGAAGATATAAGTAACACAGATGAACAACACTGGAAGTATTATCTCATTCCGCTCTGGCTCTGAAAACTCTTGGGAGGTAGAAAAATCTGAACTCTGTTAAGATCGATTTATCACAATAAATACTCAGGCATTTGTGTTCATTGACTTAGGAAACTCAGTAGTAAAATTGCCAATTTCTAATAATATTAATCAATATAACATATATTTTAGCATGAAGTGTTTGCGTAGCATCTTATTAAAACTCAACTTATTAAAACCGGTGTTACTAAATATTATCCTAGGAAATAACATAATGAAATAAAAATCAAGTCATAATAAAATTCTTCCCATGATGAAGGTTAAGAGAAAAGTTGAACTTCAAGATTCTATTACACAAAATAGCCTCTTCACCATCTTTTGCTCTATAAATAATTAAACTTCCATTAAAGTTAATGTTTTTAAAATCCATCGTATTTGATATAGTTTAAACCCTATATCTAAAAATACGTTTCCTCAATTCATTTCAGTCAGATGACCGGAAACATCACGATGATTTTGATTTCCTGTAGTGTCCTTATATATTTTATGTTGGCAGCATCTCCTTATCATCTGTGCTCCATAGGTACTAGTGCCATGTAAAAACTCTCTGTGTTTGATCTTAGACGTGTCAGAAACCACGCTCGTTCGACTTGTTCCCTTGTTAACTGCATGGCCTCTTGCCAGTTGATTTATACATGATTCAAACATAACTGTTTAAGCGCAAGCAGACTTGTCACCTTTTGTTATTTATTTGGTCAGTACTACCATGTGTAACTAATCGATCACCAGTTTGGAGAGACTATCGTGTTTGACCTTGATATTGTATTTGAAAAGCTAACAGTGATTTTTCCGTCGGCATTTCTGTTTTTCACTATGGCCGAAAAACATTATTTAATACATTAAGTGCTTTGTAGAAACTTGAAAGTAAACTTCAAAATTCTTCCTCGTTCTGCAAGGATGCCCTCATCGCACTTACAGGTCAATATATATTATTTTGTTGAAATTTTTACTTTGCTTATGCATTCTCATAACGCATATGTTACAAATCTGCTGGTAAACCGATACTGATGATAATAATACCAACCTTACTTACGCAAATGTGTAGGTTCTAACCACAAATAATTATACAAAGACGGCTGTATCTATGTAAAGCACAGATAGTTTTATTTGTCAATAAATTAAAGCATTAATTATGCAGAACAGTTCAACCTTCCACCGGTACAACATTAAACGGGTATTTCATAAATTATGTCGTTAAAATATATTTAGATCCTGAAGCCCTAGTTATACGTACGAACCAAAGAGAATACACATCGGATTCTCCTTGTATGGAAAAATTTCCCCTCTTTTCCTCTTCTTTATCAGGCTATATGGCACAATGGTTCTAATCCCCGTTCTTTGTGCTCTGCATCAGATGTTAATGCATTATTTACAGAGTTTGCTTTATTGGCTCAACCATTTGTCAGCGAGCTAACACCATGCACCTCGACCGGTCCTACTCTAATACATTAGGATTATATTGTATGAAGTTGCTCTTTTAATAAGAGACGACTGAAATGGGTGTGTTTGTTGTACCATGTACATTCTATACATAACCAAGTTGAGTGTGCCATTCCATTTCCACGCTATTACATTTCCGATAAAAGCTGTACCTACTGTAAATTGCCTTCTATTTCTTTTTTTTTTTTTTTTTTTTTTTACAGGGCCTCAATGTAGGCCTTAATGGATTTGTCTGATTATTTATGGTTCCCGAGATTAATTCTGCTATATAACCTCTCCTACAACAGGAAATATTAATCATATAGCAAGCGCAAATACTTAAAACGTACTCTTTTCACTTCTTCTTTAGGATTTACTACATAAACATCTATTTTACAGAAATTTCTCCTTTGTATTCAAATTCAAAGTTTTTCAACAAATTCATTTCACTACAATTGGTCAAAAAGAAAGCGCCAGACCAATAGTATACAGCTCAGTCTTCTAATGACAGCGTGAACAATCATTTAAATGTGTCGGTAAACTGAACGGCAGCTTCCACATTTGTATTAGAACTTTCATGATGGACATTAAGGTGAAATCTAAAAACGTCCGTGTTTATTTTTGAGTTTTTATTGCTTTTTTCGTCCAAAATCAACGAAGCATTGGGAGAACATGGTCAATTAGCCTGTCATGTTATCCTTTGGGGGAGTGAGGGTACCCTACTAATCCATTGGATAGAAAATATGTCCAAGAAACAGAATAGCATACACTTAGAGAGGGTGCAGCAATGTCATTACTAACAGCTGCTCTACATTATGGGGCACATTTTTTCTACAGCATAGTTCAAAAGCAAACACTGAACTCCCCTGAACATTTGGGTAACCGATTTAGTGTATGACGAGATGGAAAGTATATTTAAAGATAGAGTACGTTTGTATATAGTTTAACCTTACTTATAATATCACATACTTTTTAAGAATATAATTAAATGACAATTATTTAGTATAGCTAAAATAAACATGGGGTGCAGAAAAACGAGAACTGTGTTATTTACACTTTAAATACGGACTCTTTAAGAGCCATACCCCACCAACTCATAACAGAAAGTAAAAATCGGGCCGTCCGCAGGCAGGTTTTTCAATTAGGGCGGCAAGGATACTGTCAATTTGCTCTTCAAAAATCTTGATTTAATGGGTTGTGTTGAAAAGGTGATTTAGGCAGGTTTTTCCCCATTGACAACACGCCTCATATGGAAGGTAATTTGGATGCGCATTGTACTCCATTTGCAACCTCAAGATAATACTGAGGTTGACCCCCATCAAGCGTCCCCTCTGATGTTAGGTTTTTGCTGATTTCTCCTAGTCTATAGGATGATAATTTCCCTTTCATGGTGATTTCCAGTATCGCAATTTCCCTTCAATCCATTACCTTCTCATGTTCCAGGCGTGCTTCCAGATTTTGTGGTGTGGAAGTGCCAAACAGATAGCGTGAATGTTTCCTCCAAGTTAAGGTCCTTGTAGATACCAATCGGCAGCCTGGTTGCGAGGATTGCCCTCTCAGCAGCCCCAGGGGTGGCATGGTCGTGCATCGGTTAGGTTGCGGATTGTTCGGGTCAGTAACCTGTTTAACCGGGTCTTTCTGCAGAGGCCCGTCCGAGAGCTACCAGAAATCCGACTGTAAACCCGAGACAGGACTTGCTACAGTAATGTCACGCGTTTATCACCAGTATGTAGAGTACTACCCGTCCCACCTCACATTAACGGTGACGAATTCTCACACTAACTGTTACGTCACATATTGGACATGCGCTGTGGAAAATCAGTGTGCAGTACATGTTCGAGTGTTGGAGTACAGTGATGTGTTAAACGAATGTGTTCACTCATCGTAAACGATGCCCCATTGCAGCAGTGTTGACATTATAGTAGGCGAGTTATTCAATTTTTTTAATGAAGCATAGGTATTTTATTAATAAGTGTATTTATATGGTTAAATTAAATTACTAAATCTCTTTCAAATATGTCTGCTACTGAGAAAATAAATTAAGTATAATTATATTATATTCCATTAAAAAGCCGTAAGGGACAATGCTGTTCCCTGCATTATTTTTTAAACTACGGTTGAGTATGCTCTGTATTTCTGCAGTATTCGTTTTTTTAAGTTCGGAAAGTGAATGTTGCTCATTTTCAGTCATTGCTTAGTTTGTTCGGAAGCGTATTAACGGTCAGGCTAGACTGTTACGACTAGATCCGTAGATTCGGTCAGTCCCAATAGACCCTGCTAAATTCGACAGCAATATGAACAGCACGCGACATCAGAGTAGCGTCAACGCTTTGCTTCGCTAGTGGCAAGAAGGCTGACCCGATGCAGGCCTTCAAGTGGATCGGGTCTTCGAGTCAGGAAACGTTATGGGCTCTTATACGTCTCTACGGCCGGTCCAACTAGAGCCTATAGTCTATTGCCTTTTGTAGCTCCATATCATCCTTCCTCCTGGAACATGGTAGCCGCAATAGATTTGTATAGGCATAATGCGTGAGATGTTCCCCCTCTGAATTCATTTTAGGAGAGAATACTTAGATTTCCAGCAACAGCTGTGAGTAGCTTGATAAACATCAAGCCTTATATCAGGATTGTCAGGTAAACGTACTAAATACCTTGAACGGATTTTGAGCATTACAGCTGAAAGAAGATACTGCGTTAATTTGTTTATACAGTGCCTAAAAACTGCACCTCAGGAACATTCATATCACAGAAACAGTGAAAGGAAGTTTAGTTTTGGTATTAGGTCGTCTCCTTAGCGCGATGGTAGCGCAGCTGCTTACCAAGCGGGAGACCTGGGTTCGATTCCTAGTACCGGCGTGGGGATTTTCCCCCGCTGGGAGACCTGGACCGGGGTGCACTCAGCCTCGTAAGGTCCCTGGGGGGCCAACTGAGGAGCTACTTGATGGAGAAGTAGCGGCCCCAGGTCATGAGGACCGCATTAATCGGCCGGGAGGGGCTCGAGGCGCTGACCACGTCTCACCCTCCAATACTGCACTCCATCCATGACGTCTGTAGTGGACGCAGCGGCCGGGCGGTAGGCCAAAGTTTCCCGTGAGCTGTCGTGCCATGAGTTATAGTTGATATTAGAAGTACGCTGAAGAAATTTAGACGCTTTCAGGGAGCAGACCGCCATCGGAAGGTGCATTTACGTTTGCTGTATTTCAGAGTCCAATTCGTACGTATGTAAAAATGAATTTAATTAATTTAAAAGATTGCTTTATGGATTTATCCCATTAATCCATTTAGACAAAGGTATTTTTGTCGATTCCATCTCTACTATTAGCAAAGCTTTATTTCACTAAAGTTAAACTTTCTGCAAGCTTTTTTAGACAAAGGTATTTTTGTCGATACCATCTCTACTATTAGCAAAACTTTATTTCACTAAAGTTAAACTTTCTGCAAGCTTTTTTAGCTGCGTTTAACAAATCGGGTTCGTAGAGAAGGTGAATTACAAAATTGAGACGATGACCAAATGAGCCAGGATCCTTAAATTTAGTGTTTGGAGATATTTATCTTGTGCGAATAAAAGATCACGCTGGGAAAATTTAGATACATGCAACTCGCCACAGATATATTCCTATTCTGGACCTTAAGTTTTAAAAGTAGGCAACTTGCACCAACATCAATAAGATGAACTGCAAAGGAATGCTTATTCTTAATTGTATATATATTAATATTTGCGTAAAAATGCGTGCACATACGCCATTCATTATTCCTGCACACCCAATACTAAACATTGATCATGTTAATGGATAACAGACTGAAGGGCGCCACATTAACTGCACAGTGAAATCTAATCATAAAAACAATACAGGACGGACTCATTCTGGGCTGATGTAGACAGATGTTGCGAAGCATGTCTTCCAACCTCTTGAGTGAAATTCTTTTACACTTTCTCCTTTCACCGTTCGAGTACGCCAGACCTTCGCTGCGTGTGAGTGGTGGATGTGAAATCAGACCAATAACAGATTCGCTTATCCAGGGCTGCCATGAAACACAGATTATAAAATGATTCTGAAATATTAAATTAAGAAAAACAACACTATAGGAAACCAAAAACGTCGTGCATTCAACTGTACGGTTAATCAGCGGTACAATTCACGGGCAATGGCCAGCAATATGATTTGGCTGCCCGTTCTGGCCTTCTCCCTATGAACCGCCCATACTGTAGTTAGTGCGTAGACGTCTTGTGTAATCTTAGAGCTAACTTTTTATCTTTTTTGAAGGTACAAATGCTATCTAGTTGTACAGAGGAAATGAGGTGTCAGGTATAAAGACTATTACTTGAACAGAATTAAAAAGTTAGTTGTTTCGGAGACTATTTACAACATGTGACGCGAGGAAGCGAGCAATTTTTCCAAATCCGAAGATTCACCAAAGCGCATGCACAAGCACACAAATGACAGACTTTCATAAAAGCCAACATACGCTTCATTTGTCACAATCGAAGCCAACCTCTGCAAACAATCCCGACATCTCAGAGCAAATTATAAATAATATGGAAGAGATTAACAGCTGATCGCTTTTTTTTTTTTTTTTTTTTTTTTTTTATATAAATTCCTGGCCATACTTCGAAAAAATACTCGGCTCACGACTGACTTAGAAAAAATCGCGCGTCACATGTTCGAAAGAAGCGTGTTTATTCCTCACTGAGCTCTGTGTGGGACAGAAGATGGAAATGTATGGTCAGGCCAAAAAAATGCCATAGCTGCTATTTGAATGACATATCTCTTGGTGACCATCCAGTTGCTCCAACTACCGACTTAACATGACAACAGGGCAACACGGTATTCAATTCCCCAACGCGTTTTTTCCGGTAAACCACAAGGAAATCTTAAATTATTCGAGACGGAGATCAGGAGCTTCATGGTTCATATCCCAGCTAATTCATTAAATTATTTAGTGTAACTCTACCTTTCTAATTAAAGCAATTCTTCCTTACCAACAAGAAGAGCTTCACCAAAGCATAAACACAGTTGAGAATAATTCGTTCAAAAATAGAGTTATCCTACTTTGTAAATATCGCAAATAACGATTCTGAGAACACCTACAAAGCTTAGTATATGCTCTTCTTGATTAAATTTATAAACATCCTAGGGGTCAAAATTGAGAACATTGCCCTCCAGATAAGAAGGAATATTAACACAAAATTTATAGCCACAACACAACCTACCTAGTTCTTAAGTAGATGTGTCTGAAAAGCATTTATTGCCGAGTTGTGAGACGAGATTGAAGATTACTAAAATAGCTCGAAGTGGCTTCCTTCTGTTACTCTAAACTTGTATTTCATGCTCTGACGCGCTCTGTTTCAAATTCCTGGAATGTATGGTTAAATCTAGTGTGGATACTCGCTCTCAATGTATCAATATACAGTGCAGATGTCGCATAAACCTGTGACATTAAATTTCACCAGAGGCATAAATCTATTGCATTCAAATCAGGGCAGCGAGCAAGCCTACAATGAATCCCTGTAGACCAATCCATCTAAGAGGAACTTTATTATTTAATAAGTTAGTCCTATCCAGCTAAAGACCACATATTAGGATGGCGTCTTGAGGAAGACAACCAGTTAAATGATGAAACTTATTTCTGACAAACTGTAGATAAGGCCCTGCATTCAGAAGTGCAGGAAAGAAATAGCGACCAATAAAGTGATTGCAAATGAGTCGACTCCAAGCATTTAGCCAGAATTGTAATAGCTGTCTCTACCTGTTCTTCATGCGGGTTTTCATAAGACGGGTTATGAGTGTTAAGAAAATGTAAGATACCGTTGCGAGTTAACTCAGCCTCGTTGATGTACATGGTGTAAGCTAGGTAATTTAATAACAGATCCCAATATAATTATGTAATATGCTGTGACAGGAATTTCTTGACACAAAATCCGCCACATTTAATTCTTATGCCAGTTGGCGGTTATACGGATACAGAAGATTTCCATTACATATTTTCCAGATAACTTACTCGACTCATCTTTCTGCCTAATGACATTGCGTCCACATGGAGAACTCATTCTTAAAAATAAAACGTTTTCCTTGAGTGAACAGAATGATATGCATTACACGTATAGCCTTGCAAATGGGAACGCATGACTGTAGCAGGTAAAGGGGAAAATGTGGAAAAAGGGATTCGCCTCTTGTAAAACTGGTGTTTACAAGATGTAGCACTTATGACAGCATCTGCCGACAGAACGCAAAGAGGGCCGCCTCCTCCCTCTTTGCCATGACACTTGTCTAAAAGCTTTCCATGGACCTGTCAATCAAAGAGGAGCTGCCGGCCACCGCCCCTTCCCGGTTTGCCAAGCCACCTGTCTAAAATTTCTCTTGCCGGGCTGTCAATCATTTGAACAATCATCTTTCACATTCCCAAATTAAATCCGCGAACCACGCCCACGCGAAAAACCGGACTTGTTAATTTCGAGCTACAATGCTCATATACATATCAAATCGATCTAGTTTTTAACGAGAAATCTGAATATGTAATCATAAACGCAAAATTCTATATCATATCAATTCGTTAGCCTCTTTTAATTAAAAATCTACCAGATTTCTCTATATCTGGCAATGTGAGAGCTGCAAGGCTCATTTGCATGACAAATCGGTCTAATTTTTCACAAGGAATCTGAATATACAAACATAGCTCAACTATCATGGTCAAATAAAAAAATCGATATAATTACTAAGTAGAATGATTGATATAAATTATTTGATATCGCTTGAATATGCGTTTGCGGTAGTATTTTGGATAGGAATTATAACACTCACACGATTGAACATGTTAAAAATTTTATTATGTCATGCCAACACATGAAATGAAAGTAACAAGCATTTAGAAAGAATGGATTTTAAAAAACTACTAATTCATCATATCAAAAGCAATATGGCGGCGAAGTGCTTGAGTTTCGAAGTGTAGGACTATCAAACACTACAATCAGAGCAGAAGAAGTGATTGTTTCAATACTTAAAATAGAATACATGTGCACGAAATGAAATGAACTTTGAACTTATTTCACATAATTATATGCCCTAAACACTGCAAACTAAGACAAAATTTCGCTAATGATGAAACGAGCAGAGTGTTGCCCGACAGGGAATTGAACCTGAGAGCTCCCGAATACTTAGAATACCAACATCATAACCACTCCAAACATTTATAAATCTTTATATTGGCCCTTACTTGGAACCTTCCAATCAACTTTCAGTGAGGTTGCAATCACGTGACTTTACGGCTATGTATAATTAAACAACTGCAAAGGAAAGGATTGAATGCAGAACACAATTATAATACTCGCTAATAATAAAATCTGTTCTTATTCCCTTATAATCTGCTATCCAGTACAAGAATTAACTTTGCGAATAATCAAGAAACTTTAATTACAGTTACGCTAATTAAAATGGAAATAAAGCTTAAACAATTGAACGGACAATAAAATAATATTAAACATTTCTCAATCCTTTATCCAGTACGAATATTAGATTCGCGATTGGTTAATTTAAGATATTTTAATTACAATTACGCTAATTAAGATGACTATAACAGTTAAAGAATTGAGGTTACAATAAGACAACATGACATTTTTCTTATTCCTTTATCATCTCCTACACAGCACAAGTATTAGATTCCGCTATCCCATTCAAGTTTAATTACAATTACACTAATTAAAATAGAAATAATGCTTAAAGAATTGGGGTCACAATAAAGTGCAATAAGGCCTTTCTTGTTCATTTATCACCATTCATCCAGCACAAGTAAAAGATTCGCGTTATCCCATATTCAAGAAAGTTTATTTACACTTACGTTCATAAAAATCGTAATAACTCTTAGGGTATTGAAGTTACAATAAAACTCTATTACACTTCTCTCAAGCCTTTGTCACTCCTCATCCAGTTCAGATTCATGATTGGTTACTTTAAGAAAATTTAATTACAATTATGCCAATTAAATTGACAATATGGCCTAGAGAACTAAAGTTACTATAAAACGCTAGGAGACTTTTCTTATTCCTTTAACATCCACTACTCAGCACAAGTATAAAATTCGCCATTGGTTAATTTAAGACATTTTAGTTACAATTACGCCAGTTAAAATGACAATAACGCTTAAAGGATTGAGGTTACAATTAAAGACCATAAAACTTGTCTTATTCCGTTATCATGCCCCGCCCAGCACAAGTATAAGATTCGCGACTGGTTAATTCAAGAAATTTTATTTACAATTACGCTAATTAAAATGGTAACAACGCTTAGAGCATTGAAGTTTCAATAAAACTCTATGAGGCTTTTCTCAATCCTTTACCATCCCCTATTCAGTACGAGCATTAGATTCGCGATTAGTTTATTCAATAAATTTTTATTGCAATTACGCCGTTTACTTTAATTAACCTTCAAATAACCTCATTTTCAACACTATAGCGAAATGAGTGGTACAAATTCTTCACGAAATTATATCTACATGACAATTACATACTTGGATTATACGCCTAGTGTATTCAAAACTTATGCGTAGAAATATCACAAGATTTATATAAAATGCTTTAATTTACGCAGATGTTGGTCCCATACTAAAAATGACGGTTACCAAAGCTTTGATATAATTTAGACATCCTACAACTTCATTCTATATTATCCTTTGATTTCAGCACTGAAGTATAAACTACAACTTGAAACGCTCATCACATGAGCATTTTCATCTAGGGAATATCATACCAAAAAACGGCTAACATTACTTAAAATCACTTGGATATCCCACAACTTCACTCTGCATTATCCTTTAACTTCAGTACTGAGGTATAAGCTATACCTTGAAGCGCTCATCACATAACTTGACGATTATGCATAAATAAATATCTTCAAAAGAAACACCATACCAAAAACCTTGGTTAACTTTGCCTGAAATCACTTAGACAGCCTACAACTGATTCAGAAGTATTCTCTGATTTAAAAACTGAAGGATAAGTTGTAACTTAAAGCACTCATCTCACAACTTGACGATTATACATAAATAAATACCTTCAGTAAGAAATACCATACTAAAATCCTCAGTTAACTTTGCTTGAAAATACTTAGACAGCCTATAACTGACTCAGAAGTATTCTCTAATTTCAACACTGAAGTATAAGTTATAACTTGAAACACACATCCATAACTTGACGAATGTACATAAATAAATATTTCCATAAAGGGGGGAATATTTAGTACCACATATCAAACTCGCTATGAATAAAAACTACGCATCCCTGCTCACCTATTGGCTAACATAAACGGCAAGGGAAACTGAGACATACTCCTTCAACAGCGAAGAATGACCCGACCAGTTTCAGACGATGAAGAATGTTGGCGACGATTTGAACATAACATCCCACCCTCTCCATTAAGAGTTTTCTGTGTGAAAAAACATCCTCACTCGGACCCTCCAGGCAAAGAACACGCACATACATGCGATCCCTCCCTGAGGCATACACTGAAAAATGTGTTTTTATATGAGCAGCTATATAAGCAAAAGGTCTGCAATATAGTGCTACTTATTCAATATGACCGCCGTGAAAGCATTCTTGAAAACAGACGTCAAAACCTTTGATGATATGGATGACTACAGGTGAGAGTGTACTGAAGATTTGCATCATTATACATACGTCCATAAAGAATCGTGTAATGGACGAATGCATACGATTACATGCACATACCCTGTTTACCATAATCAGATGCCTTCAAGGAATCCCTACACCGAACAGTACTCTGTCTACGAGCGAGATATGGTGTAAGTATAACACTTTCACGGCTTTCTACTATTATTCGTACTTGGTCTGTATTCGAGTATCATAATGTTCACTAATTCCAAAACACTTTTATATATCTAGGGGCGGACCACCCAAGAGCTACATGATACAGATACCATAAATTTAATGTATATGTTTAGACCAGCACATGAGATTGAAGGTTACTAGAACAACTTGACCTGCAGCGTGTTTCAGTCAAGACATGTGAGACAGAGGTGATTAAAAACTAAAACTGCGACAAGTGACCACTCAGTGAATAATTAATAATCCCCATTCTTCTTTCCATAGTTGGAGAGACAATCCCGGTACCGCCAGAGCTCATAGACCCTGCTAGGACGGACGTTAACGAGGTGGATGTCTACATTTGAAACCCATGGAACATCTCTCCTGTACAAGATCATGATGACATTACGAATATATGCACGTCGAATCAATCATCAATGTGAGTATAATATCTTGCTACTACATCAAGAAAGAAAGTAATCTTATTTTAATTGCAGTGATCTAGGTATAAGAAAGAAATAACATTTACTAATTTTCAATAACTCTAATGCTCCAGATCCAGAGAGATACAAGAGAGTAGTTTTAAAAAAGACGAGAAAAACCCTTTAGCAAATCCTCAGGAAGTGGAGAATGCTGGAAGACCGCATGCACTAAACGAGAAGCAAACATAAAGAAATATGGAAGCCGCAGCAGACCGACAAAACATATCAATCAAATTGTACATATCCAAAACATATAGTGCCAGTGTGGAACTTTATTATGAGCTACCAATACTTCTCAACAGCAGTGATTCGAATATATATATGTGTGTGTGTGTGTGTGTGTGTGTGACATGTAGAAGGTACACTTAAGACTCCCTGAATTCTGCATATGCACAAAAGACAATAAATGCGTAGATCGTGAATATATTGAAAATGTTATGTTGTCATATGCATTCATGAAAAAGGAACCAAGTCACTAGACCATTTAATACAAATATAAACAAAGGATGTGTAGGAGTTTAAAAAATGAAGGTGTAAAAGAACCTGGTACATTTATAAGCAAACATTTATTTAATATAACTAATGCAAATAAAACATTTTGAAGAGGTGCGGACATGGAGAAGCAATGTATTGAAAACACTGTATAAATAAGAAGATGATGTATACATAATCGCACTATTTTTTTATTCCACAAAAACAAATTTAAATATCACCACCTTATTCCTATCCATAATAATTAGACCTTTAAATTATTGATTGCATGAATATGCGTTAAGGGCTTGTAGGTAAATACTTTATTGTGTATAATCAGACAATTTAATATTGTAATTTCCGGTGATACACTCCAGCTTGCACCAAAGTTCCGAGACAAAATATGCCTTTGCATCAGCAAAAACAATAACTAGACTGAGCCACAAATATCTGGAGGGCATTTCCTGTTTACAAGAATTCATACAAGAAATAACCCGTTTCTTCAGCTCCCAAACAGCTTTACTTTTATCTCACATCTCTAAACACGTGTAAATAATACTTAGCTGGACAGATGAAAAACAGTTTCAACAAATGCTACAACGAATCAAATATATGGTAGACGCCTATCTTAATACAAGTGGTCATCTATGAAAGTGGAGCAAATATCTATCAGATAACTACATTTAGAGAAAGGCCTCAGTGCAGTGGTTGGTAAGATTCATCTGAAAAACTACGAATTAATTCGCAAAAAGAAGATACCTAATCAATCAAGCATTTTGAAACGGCTGGTAAGATTTTAAAAAAAAACTACGCGCTCCTTGTTCTTAAATGTATAATATGCTGCGATAGCTTAATTTACTTAAAACAATGTTTTTCAAAAACTGTAGAAGTGATTGGCTAGCTTCAAGAGAAAAGCTTTATATTATATAAAAACTTCATATATTTAGGGTTATATTTTTACAAAACAGAATATGTACAAATTTATTCAATACACACGTTTTTTACAATGAATACAGAATTTGAGGCCGACCGATTACTTAGAAAGCAAATTTTAGTGTGCGAGGGATTGAATGTGAACAGCATACCTCTAAAAATCACTACTGTTGAGCAGAACTGGTAGCTCAAAATAAAGTGCCACACTAGCACTATGTGTTTTCGATATGTAGAATTGATCCACTGCAATGAAAACAAGGCTAGTTTCTTTCTTGATGTGGTAGCAAGGTATTATACCCACATTGATGATTGATACGACATACTCATATTCGTAATGTCTTCATGACATTGTACAGGACATATGTTCCATAGGCTTCAAATGTAGGCATCCACCTCGGCAACGTCAGTCCTAGCAGGGTCTATGAACTCTGGCGGTACCGGGATTGTCTCTCCAACTATGGAACGAAGAATGAGGATTATTAATCTTTCAAGAACTAGATATGTGGTTTGCTGATCATTTGTCGCATTTTTAGTTTGTAATCCGCTCTGTCTCACATGACTTGACTGAAACACGCTGCAGGACAAGCTACAGATGTGGCATGATACTATTCTATCATGCTCCGAGGGTTTTGAACAAATAACCACATGAGTGCGACCGTTGGATAGTTCTAAGTGATCTTCAATGTCATGTGCTGGTCTAAACATATACATTGAATCTACGGTATCTGAATCATGAACCTCTTGGGTGGTCCGACCCCTAGATATATAAAAATGTGTTAGAATTAGTCAACATTACGATAGTCGAATACAGATGAAGTATTAATAATAGTAGAAAGCCGTGAATGTGTTACACTTACAATATATCCCGCTCGTAGACAGGGCAGTCATCGGTGGAGGGATTCCTTGAAGGCATCTGATTATGGTAAACAGGGTATGTGCATGTAATCGTATGCATTCGTCCATTGCACGATTCTTTATAAAGGGCCGCGCCGTGGCCGAGTGGTTAGACCACTCGACTCTCACCTAGACGGCCGGGGTTCGATCCCAAGCGACCGCATGTGAGATTTGTGGTGGACAAAACGGCGCTGGGGCGGGTTTTCTCCGGGTACTCCGGTTTCCCCCGCCATCGCATTCCACCGGTGCTCCATCATCATTCATGTATCATCAGTATCACCGCCTGCGGTGCCATTAGTAGTTAAAGCGGGCGTTAAACACTACCAAAAAAAAATTCTTTATAAAAGTATGTATAATGATGCAAATCTTCAGCACACTCTCTCCTGTAGTCATCCATGTCACCAAAGGTTTTGACGTCTCTTTTTAGAAAGCTTTCACGCCGCCCATATCGAAAAAGTAGCGCTATATTACAGACCTCCTGGTTATATAGCTAGCTGCTCATATAAAAACATGTTTTTCAGTGTATACCTCAGGGAGGGATTGCATGTATATGTGTGTTCTTTACCTGGAGGGTCCGACTGAGGATGCTTTTCTAACACAAAGCTCTGAATGGAGAGGGTAGGATGTTATGTACAAAACGTCACCAGCATTTTTCATCGTCTGAAACTGGTCGGGTCATGCTTCGTTGTTGTAAGCGTATGACTCAGTTTCCCTTGCCGTATATGTTAGCCAAGAGGTGAACAGACATGCGTAGTTTTTATTCATAGGGATTGTGATAAGTGGTACAATATATGCCCCTTTTATGAAAATATTTATTTGTGCACAATCGTCAAGTTATATGATGAGCGCTTCAAGTTATAACTTATACTTCAGTGCTGAAATTAGAGCATACTTCTGAGTCAGTTGTAGGCTGTCTAAGTATTTTCAAGAAATGTTAACTGAGGTTATTGGTATGGTATTTCTTTTTGAAGATATTTATTTATGCATAATCGTCAAGTTATGTGATGAGTGCTTCAAGTGATAACTTAGCCTTCAGTGTTGAAGTTAGAGAATGCTTGTTACTCAGTTGTAGGCTGCCTAAGTGCTTTCAAACAATGTTTTTGGTATGGTATTTCTTTTTGAAGATATTTATTTATGCATAATCGTCAAGTTATGTGATGAGCCCTTCAAGTTATAGCTTATACATCACTGCTGAAATTAAAGGATAGTGCAGAGTGAAGCTGTAGGAAGTCCAAGTGATTTCAAGCAATGTTAGCTGTTTTTGGTATGATATTCCCTTGATGAAAATGCTCATGTGATGAGCGCTTCAAGGTATAGTTCATACTTCAGTGCTGAAATTAGAGGATAATGCAGAATGAAGATGTAGGATGCCTATGTGATTTCAAAGCATTGTTAACCGTCATCTTTAGTAAGGGACCGACATTTGCATAAATAAAGGCATTTTATGTCTTGCGATAGCTATACGAATAATTTTTAGTAGACTAGGCGTATAACCCAAGTATGTAATTGGCATGTAGCTATAGTTTCGTGAAGAATTTGTATGACCCATTTCGCTATAGCGTTGATAATGGAGTTGTTATTTGCATTTTAACTAAAGTAAAGTGCGTAATTTAATCAAAATTTATTAAATAATTAAACGCGATTTAATGCTCGTACTGAATAGGGGATGGTAAAAGATTGAGTAAAGCCTACTAGCGTTTTATTGTAACTTCAATTCTGTAAGCGTTATTACCATTATAATTAACGTAATTGTAATTAAACTTTCTTGAATGTGAGATAACGCGAATCTTATACTTGTGCTGGATGAATGGTGATAAACTAACAAGGAAGGCCTTATTACGCGTTATTGTAACGCCAATTCATTGAGCGTTATTTATAATTAATTAGTGCAATTGTAATTAGACTTTCTTGAATGGGATAGCGCGAATCTAATATTTGTGCTGTGTAGGGGATGATGAAGGAATAAGAAGAGTGTTATGTGTTTTTTGTAACCTCAATTCTTTGAGCGCTATTGTCATTTTAATTAGGGTAATTGTAATTAAAATATCTTAAATTAACCAATCCTGAAATTAATATACGTACTGGATGAGAAGTGAAAAAGGATTTAGAAATGTCTAATAGCGTTGTATTGTCACTTCTATTCTTTATGCGTTATTTCCATTTTAATTAATGTGATTATAATTAAAGTTTCTTGATTATTCGCAAAGTTAATTCTTGTAGTGGATAACGGATTGTAAGGGAATAAGAACAATTTTGTTTATAGCGAGTGCTTTAATTGTGTTCTATATTCAATCCTTATTTTTTGCAGTTGTTTAGTTATACATAGCCTCACAGTCACGTGATTGTAACCTCACTGAAAGTTGATTGCAGGTTTCTATGTAAGAGCAAATATTAAGATATATAAAGGTTTGAAGTTGTAATGAAGTTGGCATTCTTAATATTCAAGAGGTCTCGGGTTCAATTCCTTGTTGGGTGTACTCTGCTCGTTTCATCACTAGCGAAATTTTATCTTAGTTTGCAGTGTTTAGGGCATATAATTATGTGAAATCTATTCATGCGTGTGTATTCTATTTCAACTATAGAAACAATCATATCTTCTGCTCTGGATGTAGTGTTTGAAAGTCCTACACTTGAAAACTCAATATCATCGCCGTCATATTGGTTTTGATATGATGAATTAGTAACTTTTATAAAGAAATTCTCTGTAAACGCTAGCCACTTTCATTTCATGTATGGCATAATAAAGCTTTTAACATGTTCAATCGTGTGAGTGGTATAATTCCATGCGAAAATATTACTGCAAACGTATACACAAGCGATGTCAAATAGTTTATATAAAATATTCTACTCAGTAATTATATCGAGTTGTTTATTTCAGCATGATAGTTGAACTATGTATGTATATTTAGATTGCTTGTGAAAAATTAGACTGATTTGTCATGCAAATGAGCCTTGTACCTTTCGCATTGCCAGAGACAGAGAAATCTGGAGGATTTTTAATTTAAAGAGGCTAACGAATAGAAAGCATGTAGAATCTTGCATTTATGATTAAATATTCAGATTCTTCGTGAAAAACTAGATCGATTTGAAATGCAGATAAGCCTTGTAGCCCGAAAGTAAGAAGTCGGGGTTTTCGCACGGGCATAGTCAATCGATTAAACAGGATTGGATTTGGGAGTGTGAAAGATGTTTATTCAAATGACTGACTCTCCGGCAAGAGAAATGCTTTAGACAGGTGGATACGCAAAGAGGGAGGAGGTGGCTGTGAGGTCTGCTGGCAGATGTTATTTAATGCTACATCTTGTAAACACAAGTTTTACAAGAGGCGGCATCCCTTTGTCCCCATTTGCCCCTTTACCTACTATTCATCACGAGAACTTGAGATTTTATGCAGAAAGGTACCGCTTCAGGCAAGTAACTTTATTCAAGAACATTCTCAAAAATTCACCAACGCTCATTTGAGAGAAGTAATTGGTTTTGCAGTGTCTTAAAGGAAAGAAGAGAAAATGCTTGAATGTTGAAAATGCAGAACCAACATCTGTTAGTGATACCCTCTATATATTTTCTAATTATACAGCTAACCGAAGTGCTTTTCGTGTGCTTTCTTTAGCGTACAGTTTGAAGCAATAAATTATAATAACATAATCGATATGTGCATGAAGGACAGGCAACAAAAGGTCCAGATAAAGCTTCATAATTTTAAATTACAATATTGACGAATTGGTGTCAAAGAATATATCCCAAATACATTTACTTAACGTCTACTGTAATATGCAATATTAGAACAACACCGTAGGATGGACACAATCGGGATGGTAAAATTCTTCACTTCTGTTGATTAAGACGACTTTCAGAACTTACACATCCTATGAGAATTGCTAGTTTGTTTTTCATCTTCAAAATCTAGTGCATTTACTTTGAAATTGGTTTAAACAAGTGATATTAATGAATTTGCCAAATGGGGGCCTCAATTTTATAGCACGATGGCTCCTCGACACAAAATGGCAAGCTGTTCAATGTATCCCAGATTGGTTATTTCGGACATTGTTCCAAAAATTAACGGTGTCTTGTAACCCACACCTGCTTTGGTGGAAAGGTGTGTTGGTAAGAAAGAGTTCCACACAAATTGCTCACTCAAACATTGAATCCAAATGAAGTTCCGATAAACTGACTAAGACACATAAAGTTCGATGAAATAATTTTTCAACACCGTTAATGTTCCCCGATGTTATATTATTCATCTATATGGACAATAATAATGTTCTTCAGATTATAAAATTCATTTGTGAAAATTGTGTCATTTGGGAAAGGCATATAATATTTTCATTTAGGAAGGTTACCTAAACCGATTGAAATTTAATATTTTTCTTTATAGTTAGGCATTTTATTTACGAGCCGTTGTCTATAAGAGCTCAATTTCTTGTCACCAAAATATTAATCCTTAGTTTCTCAAAAGCATGTTTCAAGTGACTTAGGTACCTCTCTGTAATAACGCATTGAAATATACACCCTCTTTTTGAAATTAAACCTACTATAGATTTTTTCAAGAAACTTCAAAATCAGATACTTGTTCCTAGTTTAGGTAAGATTTCTAAATATTTTGGGTGAGCAATAAAATAATAATAATAATAATAACAATAATAATAAACACTACGTGTTTTCATTCATGGTTTTTATTACGGCACCTTAATAATTTGACTTAGCCCTTGAGTAGGCCTAGTCTCTTATTGTAAATAAGAACGGCTTATTCATAATTGCAAAACTAGGTATTGGTTCATATTGATGGGTGGAATAGACTTCTTAGTTACTTTCCAATATAAAAGATTACTTTATAATCTCGAAAATAAAGACTCTGTATGTAGCGGAAAGCGTTCTAACTTTTACCGTCTGCTTACACTGTTTTTGAATATCATCACGGGCACTTGTATAAGTCTGGAAAGTGCCTCTTATTGAGCGCGATTCCATCACCGTTTCCGCTGACTGCAAGAGATATAGAATGAAGGCCACTCAGGTTAACACCCCCACTGGCCGCTTTTCCTTGGAATTTCGCTGTTAACCTCTGTAATTCATAACGCACGAAGGTCTATCTGCGCATGTGAAGTACGGCGCTGTTTGGCCTCGTGGTAGGTAAGGACAGAATAAAGAGTGTGTAGGAAGCATTTCAATACATACTAGTCACCAAAGAGAATAGAGGAGAACACACACACACATACACACACAGAGTATATAGTGTGGATCCCATCCAGATGTGACAAAAGATGTTCAAAGTGCCCTTCATTGCATGTATTGCATGCGTTCATACGTCACAACATGGATTATCTGGCTCGTTCAAATGTTCCAAGCTGTATCCGAATTTGTCACAGGCTATGTGGACTCGCGGTCGAAGGGTTTGAATTCACCACACACAATGCTCTTCAGATACACCCCTCCCAAGGAAAAATCCAGAGAGTTTAATTCCGGAGATCGGACAGACTTTCACATCCTATCCAGAATTTGGGAAAGATATTGAGATGTCGGCGAACATTAATGCGGAAGTCGGCTGGCGCTCCATCGCATTGCAGCCAAATTGGCTGTTGTATTGCAAAAGGCATACTCTCCAGCAATGGAGGCAGTGTTTTGTAGGAAGTTCAGGTACCTTTCTCCATGGAAGAAGAACTGGTCCAAGCAGGCGGTCACCAATAATCCCTGCACAAACATTGATACTCATCCGCTGCTGATGAGACGCTTCAAGCATTTGGTGAGTATTTTCTGTAGCTCCAGATGAAAATTATACAGGGTAATGATATCATCTCTACCAAATATCACTTCATTGGTGAACAGTTCTGAGGACAGAAGTCTCAGAATTAAGGTAGCATATCGCATAAATAAGTGACAGAGTCTTTTCTGTAAGGCAAAACCCGCCGGTATCCCAGCATATGTTGGAGGTGATAGGGATAATAGAAGCTGGCATGTAAGATACAGAGAGCCATTCTTTGTCTTACACCTCTGTGGCGGTCCAATTGCCTGAAGTCTGTGTGTGGATTGTTCTGAACATCACGGACATATTCCTCCACATCTGGTGTACGCACACATTGCAGTCTCCCTAAATTTTCGTCCGTTTTACATGAACCATGCTAACACAAATGCCGAAATATCGCTCCAAATTGCGTGTGAAGCGGTTAGTGCTCTGTCAGGTTACGTGGCTCAGTACATCCGTGATGCCTCTCAACCGTTTCCACCTGCTTCGCCATACACTAGCACCATCTCGACATATTTTTGTTGCCAAGTCCAGTGTTAAAATTGCATTCTAGGTTACACAGATGTTGGTATGAATGAAGGAGCAATGAAACTGAATCACACACAATGACCAGAAAGCTAAGTAGCACTACAACAGATGTGCACGTCGTTACTAATCAAATGGTTAATTTATTGTGGTATTGGATAGGTAGAGTCAGACTGAAAACTTCAGTGCCATAGCCGGTACTTGAAACACGAATCTCCCGGTCTCTAGCCGTTACTCTGCCACTGAGCTACCGTGCCAAGATGCCGGCATAGCATTGCATTTCTCAACTGACTCGTATGCTTCCCGGTAAACCACACAAGGTAATCTCAAATTATTTTGAGATGACAACTCCAATGGCGACTTACAATGTCTTAAAATTATCTCAGTTGTACATAGTAGTTGGCTGTACTATGAATCCTGGGACTTAAAGTTCTTACAATATTGTAAGTCGCCATTGTTGTAGTCATCTCAAAATAATTTGAGATCACCTTGTGTGGTTTGCCGGGAAACATGCGAGTCAGTTGGGAAATTCGATGTTATGCCGGCATGTTGCCATGGTACCTCAGTGGTAGAACAACCCACGAGAGACCGGGAGATCTGTGGTTCAAATCCCGGCTGTGGCATTGAATTTTTGAGTCTGACTCTACCTATCCAGCTCCTGACCTACACACGGTTTCTGTGAGAGAACAATTAAAATTATTGTGGTATATTTTGCGTTGGAGTTCAGACAATATCCAGACTCCTACTTCAGAACACACTATAAAACGTTCTGGCCATACTTCAATGAATTTTCAAACGCGTTTAATTCCACTTTTATTCAAGGAGACTAGAACGTCTATATATCATTCCGGAAATTAAAGTAACAAAAATATTGAAACCCAGACTTCCTTTTGCACGCAACGCACGGATTATTCTGAGTTCCGTTCGTCCTTGCCCCGCCTCCCTCCGCTGGCAAAACAAATCCTATTAGCGAAAACTTCTGTTTTAAACCTTGGCAATGCCGAGGGAGGTCAAATGAAATTTTACTGCTCCTACTAATTAATGGTATTTAATACTTCTGCATAAGTTGCCTACCCCTCATATACTTCTGTGTACTTATTGTGATATTCACAGAGCTCGGTACTTTTAAGAGCAGCAGCAGTTAATATTTACTCTCTAATTCTGGAAAAGTAATTTGTTCAGGAGACTCCCTGCAGAGCTAGCTTGTTTAACTGGGCGTTAATGTGAATTCTGTTCATTGGCAGCATAGCATTAAAAACTACAGTGATGAACATTTTAAGATTAATGGTATTTTATAGCTGAAAGCCTTTGGCTACTTTTTCAATCGTTATTGTTTACCTCGTGCAGATCTAAGGCAGGATTCAAGGATTCCATCGTCAACATGATTCGCTGAAAACAATTTAGTTTTCTGATAAATATTTCTTATATAAAAGCAGGATAATCGTAGCAAATATAAACTTTATTCAACTCATGTGATTATGAAATCAACAGTGGTGAATATTATATTTATACTTTCCTAGCACATATGCAGAATCTATACAGTAGATAGAGAATGTATTGTATTCCATCTAAAAGTTAGATTCTGATATGTTACCGGAAATGCATGTTTTGAGGACTCTTGACTCCAAAAATCATTTTTAGAAAAACGCCAGTTTGAGGAGATGGGTATGTTTGTGGAGGGGATGTGTGTGTCTGCAGCATAACTCAAATACAAAAAGTCAAGAAAATACCAAACTTGGTATTTAAGTTTAATATTGTCTAAGGATGCGACATGAAGGTTTTCAGAAAGAAAGTTCTCCACCTCAAACCACCTTCTAAATAGAAAAAGCTTCGATCTTTTAGACTTTTTGAAAACTGGCTCTTGACGGTTTTCATTAAAATTTCGTACATTAAAAACGTTTACATGGCAAATAAAATGTATATTCTGAATTTCATGGGAATAGCCCTTGAATTCTTTTTCAGTCCGAATGACTTTTGCATAACTGGTAAGCCGTAAGAGGCAGACAAAAGCTTATTAGAAAAAATGTAGATCTCGTTAAAACACACAGTTCATGTCATACAGTTTTTGTAATGATAACCATTTCAGAGATATTCCTTGTTGTTGGCTTCAATTTAAAATTCTTAAACGTTTCTCAAACGGAAAGTCCTCATCCGTTTCATCTCTTCTGGTTTACTTCTGGCCATGGAAAGAGAACCCAGTTTCAATAACAATCACACAGCCACATTTTTAAAACATTTGACTGTCGCTTTAGCCTAGGTATTCCCTTATTTCCTCTCTACTTTTAAGGAACTAACAATAACTAGCAAGACAGTTTCTGATAATGTTTACCTTGATTAGCATTACGTAGATAAAGCAATAAACGTTTATAGGAATAGTTTGTTTGCATAGAAAGATAAAGTTGTGTGAGACTGCCTCTGTGGTTGAGTGGTCCCTGAGGTGATTTCTCCCGGAGGTCCCGGGTTCGATTCTAGGCTGGGCGGGGAATGATTCTTATACAGAATTATTCCCTATACCTGACAGAATCTGGAAGCATGTGTATGTGTTAGTGTTTGGAGGGAAGGAAATGTTTGAAACCCAACGTTAAAGAACCTACTACAATCAACGCGTTGTTTCTAAGGTAAGAGCCCCGATATGACCTTATATATTAAACATAGCTGTATAAATGAAACGATTATAAAACAAGTCGTGTGAATGGAACACATTAGATTTTCTGAATTTATAAGTCATCATGCGTTCATACTTTACGGTCCATTTGAAGACAAAGACATAGGTTAAGGAACAATTGCCTATAGTTTGAAACTTACCAATCTAAATTTATTACAATGTGGCTGTTATCAAAACCACAACTTTCTGGCTGTACTTCTGATCTCAAGGCCGGGAGTTCAGCAGGAAATGGCCAGCATTTCTCAACGTGCGTTATCGTGAATAATGAATAGCTCCTATAGAGGTGACAAAAGTGTAGGGACAACGACGTTGGTAAGTCAAGCCCTTGAAGTAGTTCTAAAAATGTTGCCTGGTGGCGTCTGTGCCATTTTACGATAGCAATGGACGACAACAAGCGTCGATGACGGGAATAGGAAAAACGCCGCGCAGACGGCTCCCAGCTCATTCATTGGCTCTCCCGGCACATTGTCATGTCTAACACTATGTTCTTATTATTACATTTGTTAGAGGCGTAGAGAATAAATTAAGTTAAATGGGGTTTTATTTATGGAAGCTGTTTAATTGCTGCGGTTCTTAACATCCCATTCTATATTGGGCGTGAAAGGCCGCTAAGTTTTGCTCCGAGGTCTTTTTATCATACTTAAGGATACTTTCAGTATCGTAAATCTCAAGACATGTCAAGACATGTGACCAACAGCTTTAATTGCCTTTCGAAGGAGGCTATTTTAATACTCTTTACGCCCGAAAGAGTCCGCTGGGTTTGAACCCGTGGCCTTGGGAACCAGAGGCCAGCATATTACCCCAAGACCACGGAAGACGACGAGTTAGAGGATGTGTCGGTCATTCCGTATCAATTGTTGTATAGTTTATCACTTTTCAAAACGGTGTGTTATCCCCGTTTATTTGCAGACATTTTGAATCGTACTTACTTAATCACTTTACCTCTATAACACTATCTAATTTAGAAAAGTTGGAAGTACAGTAATAGTATAATAATGTGTATTAAGTGGGATACAACATCATTTCAATAGGTAATTCATACGGAATAAACGCACCTGATTATACCAAAATAGAAATAATCTGCGGTAAAGAAAGTAATTCTAATCATGCCATAAGACAGCACAAAAATAATAACCAGTCGCGTGCCTACTAAAATGCCTATAAATAAAACTGTTTTATTACCATCAGAGACACAATCATTGCTGTTTTTATCCGCATTAGACATTTGAGTTCGTCATTTATATACTACATATATAGAAATAAGAATTCATAAACTGTTGCATTTTTTTTTTGTTTTTTGTTTGTTTTTTTTTTGTTTTGTTTTTTTGTTTTTTTTTTCCTTTAGAGACTTAAAACACATAGAAGCTTTGTAATTGCGCATGAATACTGTTATAAAGTCTCATAGCTTAATGGCATTTAAACGTACTAACATAGACTCTTTTTACCCTATTTTAGTGATTTATTAGTGTCCCACAGACACTATTTCTACTCTTAGTGGTATACGTTGCAGTTGAAGTAAAAAGGGTGAACTTCAAATATATATATGCACTGTTCACTCTAGCGTGGCTAAATGAGGACAGTGTTAACATTATATAAGGTAAACAAATATAAGCAAACAACAGTGTCACAACATTAATATTTCATGAAAATGGAACGGTGTAGCTAATCATATGAACATGAATTAATCTCCGTTGTTGATTGTGTCTTATGTACTTCCAGTTAATATAAGAGATTCAAATTGTCGCAGTTAGTGCCAAATATTTGAACTACTTGCCTAGTGTTGCGTAAATGTCATGATCAAAACAAAATAAGGAAGCAATAATCTATTTAGTACATTAAAGCTGAAATTAAATTATATTTACATTATAGATGCGCTCTGTCCTAGAATATCTGCTATGGCGACAATTTTTAAACAGGTAAGATTCACAATATGTCGCTGTTATTTTTCAAGTGTGTTAGAACACCATTTTTAATCTAAAGTATATTTATTTATTATAGGAAAAAAATTCTTTTAGCGATAAATGAGGAAGTTGCTAAATTAAGAAAAAGAGTGTTTTGTATGCATTTGATATCATTCTGAAATTATGTATAGGTTTATTTTTCTCCGAGTTGTTGAAAATATTTCATGTTTTCAAGAATAATAGTTATGCATTTCAGCAATAAACGAGGAATATATTTAATTTTTCATAGAAAATGTGCATTTATTTGAATTTATAAATAATATAATATACAAATATACGAAACTAGAAGTTGTGAAATAATGTTCAGAATTTCAATGAGAAGAATTTAGCAGTTTAATACTTACAATATACTAAAATGAGGTACCAAATAAGAAAAAATGTTGTTTCTGAAATTTGCAGGTTGATAACACACCCAATATTGGAATGTCAATCTAAAGAAAACTCTGTAGCTCAGTTTGTTTTATCTCGAATTAATTCGCTGAGAGCTAAGTGGTCACGTTAGAATCCGAGTAGGTAAGTGCCCTTGCAGAACGCTTGGCTCTCAATGTTACTGATGCAGTAGAAGATAATTTATTAAGTTTACTGCCGAATGACTTTGTGTAAATTGGAGTCCATCATGGAAAGAAACTGATGACATAATGATAAAAGCGTTTAGATTATTTTTTTTCAGCCCTCAAGTCAAGTTATTAAAACAAGGTCGCGGGTTCAAACCCGGCGGAGGACCATGGATTTTTTCGGGCGTAAAATTCCTCAGCAAGGGAAGTAAAGTCGTTGGTCCCGTATCGTAGATTTACGGCACGTAAAAGAACCTCTAGCCTGAAAAAGAGGCCTCTGAGCAAAATTTAGCAGTCTTTCACGCCCAGCATAGAATGTGACACTGTGAGCCACAGCAATTAAATAGCGTCCATAAATAACACTCATTTCCATTTTGAAGCAGTTATGGAAGATTTAGATAATTTTATTACAGCATTAATTCTGTTATGCATCTTCGTTACAGAGAACTTAGTGGCATTGCTGAATATTTCACCATGGTGGTAACAGTAATACCATCCATGGCATTGAAAGCAAAAGACGCGGAGTATTACCCCGTTTCCTGTGAAATTTCCCTATAATATCTTTGGATAGCAATAACAAACACTGACTGTGAGAGATTTTTCTCTGGTATATCTCAGTTTAACAGACACAAGGACATTTAGGCAAAGGGAAAATGTCACAACTTGTATGTTGTAGTTTGGTGATATCTTGCTGTGATATTTTATTATATTCATAATATTGAAACAAGTCTCTTTATTGACTCAGCAGCTGGTTAGAAATAGTCTTTACTTCACTGCTGCAAATAGTTCACTCGACACTTCGACGTGTACACAAGTAGTGGATTTCTCCATCCACGGAGCGCGGAACGCTATGCGCTTATCTCCAGTCAAAATCTGACCAACGACACACAACTCACTACAGTTCACACACACCACTTACAATTCTTCCTCGTTTGTAGCTAGAAAATGACGTCACAGAACTTTCTGGAGGCTTATACAAACCGAAGGTTCTGGAAGAATCGAGAATCTGTGTTCCTCAGTCCCTTGAATACGGTTGCGCCGCGCTTCTGGTGTTGCTACGCATTCCAAGGTCTCAATCTGCGATGATTCGCATAACAAGGCAAACGTCAGAACTTCTGCAGAATACGGCACTGTCACAATATTGAATTGAAGTAAATGATTTAAAATTGGAAATATGGGGGTTTAAAATGAATATTACTTTAGTTAACTGTCAATTTTCATTCCATCCATGTCATTACTCATTAAATGCTTCCCAAAACTTTGCACGAAATTATGGGTCTTTAGGTAAAATAATTCAACACAAAACACCACAAATTAAAAGTATTAATGGGAATGTTTAAAATTATGGTCAACACAAATTCCTGTCTCTTAAGTATTATGAATCTGTTACAAAAGCCAAACGCCGGCATTTTTCTACACTTATTTGTCATTATTACATCCCTTACAATGTTTATGTCATCTCGTGATCTAATAATGCGTATTGTGACTGCATAGTAATCGCTAGGGTGTAGCTCACATCTCACTAGGCGTAAACTGCGTTAGCATTAGCTTTCAAAGTAACTTCTTATACATCGTTCTTGAGAAAGAAAAATATATAAATAAAGTGTAATAGCCTATAAATAGTATAATACCTGAAATTTACAGCATTTGCAACACATCAAGTCGCTTTTGAGGTACCGAGATATCTCAATTCGTGTTTGACAGTCGGTGTGAAACAGGTCAGAAGGTTTTAAGCATATTCGGGTGTCTCTGATGATAGCATCGACACGACGAGCCAAAGTTCCGTGGTTGCAATCTCGATTCCGGACTTGTTACTTTCTCTACAAGTGCTATGTGCATAGTGTATAGAGAAGGTATTGTATTGCACCCAAAATTCGATACCGAGATTTCACCGTAAATACATGTTTTGGGTCCCCCTGAATAAAAAAAAAAAACATTTTTGCAAAAAGGTCCGTGTGTGTGCGTGTGTGTGTCTGTGTGTCTTTGGACAGCATAGCTCAAAAACGAAAGGACTGTTCAATACCAAACTTGGTATTTTAGTTTGGTATCTTCCAAGGATGCGACACGCAGATTTTCAAGAATATCCCCCACTCCCAACTACCCTTTACATGGAACTTTTTGCGAAAATTTTGATTTTCTTAATGTCTCTAACGATTTTGATTAAAATATCGTATATTAAAGATATTTACCTGACAAATAAAATGTATATCTTGAATTTTCTGGGAATAGCCTCTGAAGACTACTTTATTCTGGGTCAATTTTACGGAATTTTGCATAACTTCTAAACCGTAAGAGAAGGACAAAAACTTACAACACAAAAAATGTGGGGCACATTAAAACACACAATTTATGTTATATATATATATATATATTTAATGGAGTTGATTTAGGTATTCCTTGTTTTTGGCTTCAGCTTTGAAAAACTTGTACTTTTCTCATACACGGATTTGTTAATTCCTGTCCATACAAACAAACGAACTTCAGTCACATAGCAACCAGCCTGTGACTATCACTTTAACCTATGGTAGTGCCTTTTTTCACTTCTACTTACAAAGAAGCAAGTAATAAGACTATTTCTGCTATTTTTTTCTCAATTAGCATGAAGTAAGTAGAAGCATAAGCTTTTTAACAATAATTTGTTACAGAGATGTAGAGAAAGTCATGTGAATGGAACACATCAGATTTTTTTAAACGATTTCGCTATGTGATTGACATTGAAATCCGATTCTCTTTTTTGGTCAAATATAAAACAAAAGATATTTGCAACGGATGAGAACTACATGTGTGAGAATAGTATTTTAAAATTGAAAACCATAACGACGATGTCTTGGAAATTATTCATTCTACAAAAAAATGTACATGACAAAGAGTGCGTTTTATGGAGATCTACAGTTTATGTGCATAAGTTTCTGTCCATCTCTCCTTACAGTTTACCAGTTATGCAAAAGTCTTTCAAAATGAAGAGGAAGTTAAAGATATACGTCTTATTTGTCATATAAATATCAGTAATATAGGTATTTTACTCAAAATCTTTAGAATCATTTTTGAGAAAATTGCAGTGTTTGAAACGTTTGCCATTTAAAGGGTTCTTTTGGGTGGGGAATATTCTTGAAAAACTTCGTGCCACTTTCTTGGGAGATATTGAACTTAAGGTAACGCATCTGTGAAACTTGATCAAACAGTGCGGAAAATTTGCCTAATTAAATAATGTGATGCTTGTAGTTCAATTTCCTGTTATTTTTATTACCATGCGGTGCTTTAAACATTATCACATGACGATTTAAATGGATGCCTGTAAGTGCGTGTGGTGCTTTAACCTTTTCACTATGGTGAAAAATTGGTTAAAATCCGAAATTTGGTTTTAGCCAATAATATTTGGCCTTAAATGTATCTATTTCAAGTTGAAAATACAATAATTTGCACTAATAACTAAAAAACTGAGTATAGTAATATGTTTCAAAATTTACAAAACAGGTCTCACACCGATTGCTTCTACCTGCCTCTCTTAAATTTTTAGTATAGGTTCTTAACAAGCAAAAAAGGGTCTCTATCATATGATTTTTTAAAATTCCTAATATTGTTGTAAATATTGATTTTTAAAATCAATGGTATTATAATATTTCTTGAAATTCTGTCTGCTTCTTTCTTTAATATTTTTACCTCTTGACCTAATTTTGCTGCAATAAATTCATTTGGTAGTTCTATTCCTGATACTTAAATGCATATTTTGAAAAAAAAAAATTAAAATTTTCATCATTTTCATGGTGTGGAGTGATTTGAATTTGGCGTCAGATTTTTAATTTAAAAAGCAATAACTCAAAAATTACTTATGATACATAAATCAAACTTTAAAGCATGCAAGTACTGTACAGCATAAATGCATGTTCAAAATTTCAGGCTGATTAGTTCAAAACTGTTGGATTTAGGAATTTCACAGTTGCGTTACCTTAAATAGCAATTGTGATATATAACCCACTTTTCGTTTTTGAGTTATCGTGTTCACAGACACGGAGTCAGAACACACACACACACACACACACACACATCCCTGTTTTTGGATAATGGAAAACCTAACAATTATTATTTTCATTCAAGATGAATTTTTATGTGGAATGCAGTACCTTCTCTTCCTATGTATTAAGTAGAGAAAGTAAAAATAGTATCACAAATAAAGTATCTAAAAATATCTGAATGTAGGGGAAATTATTGTTTCACCAAATATCGAAGATCTGTTCTTGTAGTGGCAGACAAAAGTATATTGCTATTGCTATTGTTATTATTATTTATATTATCATTATTTATATTATTATTTATCTTATTATTGCTTATATTATTACTTATATTATTATTTATATTATTATTGTTATTATTATTGTTATTGTTATTATTGTTATTATTATTAGTAGTATTATTTTTATTTTTTAGTATTTTTTTTAATATTTATATCACTTTTTTATTACTTTTTATCACGTGTTTTGTTACTTTTTATTACTTTTTTATCAAAATTTTATTACTTTATTATTATTATTATTATTATTATTATTATTATGCTTTTTTGTTTGTGTTACCTCAGCAGCATCGCAATCAGAATAAAGGTCATGAGATAATGATTTTTTTAGCATAATGTATATTTTATTATTGACTCATCAAATGAAAATTCGAGTTTTAAATGCACTGTACGTTTACATATTTAACAAGGTATATAGGTAAACTCTCACGTATGCTAGGAGAAAAATCTGATGTATTTCATTCACATGACTTTCTCTATCAGTTCCTCAAAAACCCCTATTTTTACAAAAGTTACCGTTATCTACATCATGATAATCGAGATAAACCTCAGCAGAAATTGTCTTATTACTTACTCACTTATAAGCAGAAGGGAAATAAGGGAATACACTAGTCTAAAGATATAGTCATCTGTTTTAAAATACTTCGCTATGTGTTTGACATTGAAACTCAATTCTCTTTTTTGGCCAAGAGTAAAAAAGGGACGTGAAACGAATGAGGACAATTAAAAACAATAACAAGCTATATATATGACATATGTGTCTTGACGATATCTATTTTTGTATAATAATTCTTGTTTATCTCTTTCAGTTTCCAGTTATGCTAAAGTCATTCGTAATGAAGCTGTCTTCACAGGCTATTCCCAAAAATTCAAGGTATAATTTTATTTGTCATGTAATATATGGTGTTTCATTCAAAATTGTTAGTCATTTTTGAGAAAATAAAAAATTTCGAAATTTGTTCCATGTAAAAGGTAGTTTTGAGAGGGAGATTTCCCTGAAAATCTTCTTGTTGCATCCTTGAAAGTTACTGAACTTAATATAAAGTTTGCTACTTAACCAACGTTTCGTTTTTTAGTTATCGGGTTCACAGACACGCTCACACATACACATCGACTTTTTCTTAAAACGCTTTTTTGGATATAGCAGACCCTAAAACCTGTATTTCTAGTCACATCTCGGAATCAATTTCTACATGAAATGCAAAAGCTTCTCTACCTATGTAAGTAGTAAAAGTAATATGCTTTTTGTTTTGGACTTAGGGGACCTGAAAACAAATTTCCGGTGAAATCTCCATCAAATATCTAGTGTAATACAATATTTTCTCTACCTATGTACGTAGTATAAGTAGAAGAAGTAAAAAATTCCCTTTTTGGACTCAGGAGAGCTCAAAACATATTTCCGTAAATCCTCGACATAACATTTTAGGGTGGAATACAATCTTTCTCTATCTCCTATGTGCAAAGTACAGGTAGGGAAAGTAAAAATGCGATTGGAAGCATTCAGCTGTTTCTCGTAAGTTTTGTTGTTCGTAGTAGTCACGCATGTAATGAATCATCTATTTTTTACGGAGCAAACAATCGACGGAAGGGCTGGACACTTGAGTGAAAGCAGAAATGCACTTTTGTGTTATTTACACTGACGTCACCTCTGTAAGGAAGTTATCTAAGTATTCAACCAGGTATTCATTTCTTAAACTTTATATATCTAAATTCTAAAAGCCATTATACGTTAGAGTTTTCTTATACTTGCCGTTTTAATCTCTTACGAGATCTGTAAGTTTTTAGCAGTGGTTTAACCATTGCAGTGGCAGCAATGTGAGTGCTTTCATTTGAGAGAGGTGTAATCACACTTTATTTCAGTATTTTTACTTTCTCTAGCCCCTTATGTACAATGTATATAGGGATAGAGAAGTATTGTATTCAACCCAAAAATTCGATGTTGAGATTCCAGCGGAAATACATGTTTTAGGACCCCCTGAGTCAAAAAAAAATTCAGAAACAGGTCCGTGTGTGTGTGTGAGTGAGTGAGTGTGTGTGTGTGTGTATATGTCTGTGGACAGCATACCTAAAAAATGAAAAGACGGTTAAATGCCGAACTTGGTATTTAAGTTTGGTATCTTCCAAGGATGCGACATGAAGATTTTCAAGAAAATCCCCCTAACCCTTTTATATGGAAAAATTTTCGAATATTTTACTTTTCTTAAAAATGGCTCTAACGATTTTGTTTAAAATACCACATATTAAAGCCATTTCTATCATAAATAAAATGTATATGTTGAATTTTCTGGGAATAGCTTCCAAAGATCTATTTATTCTGGAAGAATTTTGCTTAATTTGGTACAACTATTAAACCGCAAGAGATAGACAAAAGCGAACTTGATAAAAATATATATCTTATTAAAATACACAAGTTAGGTCACATACATTTTTTTTCGTGGAGCTTACGTTCTCGAGGTATTCCTTGTTATTAGTTTCAGTTGTCAGGTACTTACACTTTTCTCAGACGGGAGTGTCCGTTTTTCTTTTGTTCTACTCCTGGCCAAGCATAGAAGAGATTTGCAATGACAATTGCATAATGAAAGCTTTTAAAACATTTGACTATCACTTTAGTCTAGTGCAATCCCTTAGTTCCAATCTACTTATAAGGAACTAAGTAATAAAATTATGCTAATCTTTATCTCGATTAGTATGGTGTTGAAAGAAGAATTATTTTTGTAAGAAAAGAATAGCTAGAGAAAGTCACGTGAGTGTAACACATCAGATTTTTTTCAATTCTGATTCAGCTTTCCTTGGTTTTTCATTTCCTTTTTTTTTTGGGTTATTTTATAATGCCGAAAAAACAAATTGGTTTTCTAAGATTTTGTAGCCGCGTATTGATTATAGATCTCCTTAAATTTTTACCAGTCATATAATCATTACATCATTCACCTTCCGTATGGAAGTGAGATATTCTATAATTTCATAATTGTGTGTAATAAACTATTACATTTAGCTGTACAAAGACAAAAACTGGTAGCTATAATAACCTGAATAAACGGAATCTCGAAACTGTCACATACCGATTTGCTTTTAAAATATCCGACTACCACTTAGGTTTTCTGCATTTTCCTTGTACCTACAACGAAATCTGTAAGGTATCCAGCTTTGTAAATTTTATCTCCATTAACAGAAAGCATACAGAAATATTGAAAGCCTTTGTAAGAATGGATTGTATAACTGTGGGTAGAGAAACTCGCGTGAATGCAGCAGAATACTTTACTTTCTCTAGTACATATGTACATGGTAGGTTCACAAGCTATTGTATTACGCTAAAAATTTGGCACCGATATTTTACTAGGAATACATGTCTTGACCCCGGAATAAAAGCAAATTAGAAAAAGGTCAGTGTTTGCGGGTGTTTGTGGATGGCACTAGCGAAACGTCGGTTAAATAACACATCTGTTGTTTAAGTTTGGTGTCTTTCAATGGTACCACACGAAGATTTTCAGTAAAATCCTTCCCCATTCATAAACTACCCTTTACATGGCATTTTTTTTTTTTGAAATTTTCGATTTGCTAAAAGTGGCGCTAACGATTTTGATTAAAATGCCGTACATTAAAGATATTTACACGGCGTATAAAGTGTATATCTTGTATTTTTTGGGAATAGTCTTGAAGTCCTTTCATTCTGAATGATACCATAAGAGATGGGCAAAACTTGTTATACAAAAAGTAGATCTCGTTAAAACAAACAATATATGTCGTATACAGACTTTTTCTTCTGTTTACCTAAGTATTTTATAGATATTCCCTGTTATTGGCTTCAATTCTAAAATAAACTTTTATCAAACGGGAAGCTTTCATCTATTTCATACCTCTTTTGTTTTACTATTAGGCATGGAAAGAAAACAGATCATCAATGACACTCCTAAAGCAATAGATTTTAAAAGCTTTGACTGTCGGTTTAGCCTAATGTGTTCACTTATTTCAGTTCTCCTTATAAGGAACTAAGTAATTAGATCATTTCTGAAAATTTTAACTTGATTAGCATTGTATAGATAAAAGAATTATCTTTTGTAGGAATGTTTTGTCAATCGCTGCTCATTTTACGGGAAAAATTGTTTAGCATTTCAGCTTATGGAAATGGTTTTATTGAGAATCCCACATAAGGTTGCATTTGAAAGAGACTTGCGCTAAAATAAGGAACATAAACTGACAGTGAGTATCGATTTACGCCTGTCTGGCCACTTTGTGATTCCAATTTCTGTTACATAGTTTCGCTTCCACACAGCCATGGTAGAATTTTGGGTGACAGTGCTCTGTGTGGCGCTTATCTTGTGCGTCTTGGCATTATCAGAAACCCAAAACGTGTCACGTCAACATTCCGCAGAGCTAGCAGACTTATCATCAGATGTAAATGAGATAGAGGATCTAAGCATGCGATCTCAAATCGTACGGAAAGCATTGCGCGAACATTATCTGCCCCTCCGCTCCAGCACCGCGCGTATTCTAGTTGCAGTAACAAGGGGTCTGTCACTTTGATGTCACAGACCCACTTTCAATGAGTGCATATCGAAAATAAAATGCCCATGTCTCCGTTTCTCATAAGCCCAAGTTTGATAAAAACAAATCCATTTACAAATTAGAATTATTCACCAATAATATGCAATTCCTTGCATACATCGCTGCTTTAAAGGTGCAAAACTGAGCCAGTTTTCTCTATTCAATTATTTACTTTCTCTAGCACGTATGTACAATGTACATAGTAAATAGATAACGCATTACTCACCAGCCAAAAATTCGATACCCAGAATTCATCAGAAATATGTTTTGAGACCACCTGAATCGAAAATAAAAGATTGTTTAAAAGAAGGTCCCTCTGTTCTGTCAGTCTGTGTGTATGTGTGTGAGCACGCCTAGGCTATATAGTATTTAAGTTAAGCATCTTCCAAGGATGGGACACGAAGATTTTCAGGAAAGTACCAACTACCCTTTACATGAAACATTTTTCGAAATTTTTGATTTTATAAAAAATGTCTCTAAAGATGTTGATTAAACTATCACGTGTTTAAATATTTTCATGGCAAATGAACTGTATACCTTGAACTGTCTGGAAATAGCGTCAGAAGGCCTCTTCATTCTGGATGGCTTTTGTATACCTAAACCGTAAGAGATACACAAAAACTTACAACATAAAAGAATGTAAATATTGGTAAAACACACAATTTATGTCACGTGTTATTGGTTTCAACTTTAAAATACTCATACCCTTCTCAAACAGCAAATCGTGTTTCATCTAGTTTTACTCCTAGCCATGCAAAGAAGCGAATTTCATACATCTTTTAAAACATTTGACTATGGTCTTAGCCTAATGTATTCCCTTTCTACTTACAAGGAACAAAGTAATAAGACAATTTCTGGTAATTTGTCTTCTTAGCTTCCGGAGCAGGCCGCGTCATCTTACATGAGATTGCCGGCGTTTCATTCATCTTGTCGTGAGCTTCTTCCGAGCTCTTGTGCGATCTTTGTGCGTACGTGCGAGATCTGGTAGGCTCATGGTGAGCCTAGGTGTTGTTGCTATGTACCTGCCCTGGTAAAGGTTAACCACAGGAATGAGGTGAAGGTTGAGGTTTTATATTTTGAGGTTTTGGGTGATGATGTTAAGGAGGTGGAGGTAGCGCTAGATAGGCTCCTCGACTTTTTTGCTCTTGCTTATAATAGTGGCGGTGCAGCGGAGGTTGCCCCGATGGATTGGCATGGGTGCTGGCGCCGCTCTTTCCTGGTGATGCTGGAGTTCATTTATGCTTATTTTTTCCTGTTTTTCTGTTTCGCTCACGGCAAGATGAGCGAAACGTCGGCAATCCCATGTAAGATGACGCAGCCTTCTCCGGAAGCTAAAAAGACAGTAGACACAGGTCGTGGTAGCCTACGCATCCAGTTTCTGGTAATGTTTATTTTGATTAGCATGATGTAGAATTGTAAATAAAAGAATAGTCTTTCGTAAGAATAGTTCGTTTGCAGAACATGTATAGAAAGCCATGTGAATATAACACAACATATTTGTTTTTCTTGGAGTATCCATCCCTGTGGAAATACAAAAATGTAAATCTGGCCGATGTTTTCTTCACTACATGAAGTCTTGGCGCCAACTTACCTTTAGTGTGGTCTTGCACAGATAGTTTAGCATCGACGGGGCAACCCTATATCATACTATCATACTACCAGGCAGATGATCGTTAAGTGGAAGCAGACATAGTCAGCAATAACAACTTAAACCTACATGCATTTTTTCCCGGTGGTTAGGGACCTTATGGGAGAGAAGCTAGTATGTTTGTTTTGGATGTATTTTCACTATTCAAAGTCCCAGTTCAATGTGCGATAGCAGTGTGAGAATGGGTTCTTGTGAATATATAGCCAGGAAACGACATGGCTTTGTGTTAATGTGTTGAACTCGCATTTGGGACGTCCCAGTTTCATTACGTTCGGACTAAGCACTCTCGATATTTTGCGCGGCTTTCTCTAGTTGCTAGCTGAATACCGGGTGAATGTTTCTGTCCCGCATTTCATCTCATTTCGTTTCCTTATAGTTTCAGGTTAAAAGCAATCAAGGTTTGCTTTGTGGACTCATCACACATCGAACGCCAAGTGGGACAGTTCCTCAGAGAGATCTATCTGTCCATGGGGGAGAAACAATAATATTGACTGTTCAGCTCAGCGCAGAGCAGTTTTCGCGGCTGTTAGCCGGCCGGTGCTGCTGCTTGCTACGCGCGTTGAGCGGGTGACACCACGCTGTTCTGCTCATTGCTGATCATCCTATATCTGGAGACACTGTGGTCAATTTCTTCGTCGAGTCTGCCGCCTCAGATCTGAACACCTTCTGTTTTCGACTTTACCCCGTTCCTCCTGGAAGATTCTATAAGCGCCATAGGATTCCATGTGCACTTAAGTGTTAAAATCCTCATTTTTTATTAATGTAGCACAGAAAAATTAAATAGCGGATGCTAATATTTTAGGAAATGCTCATATAGAAATAACTTGTTCATCATCACGAGCACGAACACAAAACAAATAAGATACACTGCGTTAACAGTGGGATAGAATGCTTTTCTCGTTTGTGTCTGCAAATGAGAATGATTGGTGTTTAAGGGCGCTCAACTACTACGTCATTAGGATCATTCTGTATCTTCCTGTTAAGCATGTTTTAATAGTGTGTAATGCCTTTGATTACAAGTGCCAAAGGTGTTACATGATATTACATGAAATTATGATTGGAAAGAAAAATTCGGAAGCAAACGTTCCAGGCCAAAGTTAACAGCACTTAACAAGTATGTGCCACTTATGACGTCTGAGGGAGGAAAACAAGCTTGTGTCAGCAGTACAGCTAAAATCGAAAAGTCCTTGGTATTAGTATCTTAAAAGGGTACAGCACAAAGATTTTCAAGAAAATTCCCCACAACAAACTATCCTTTACATTGAAAAAAATTTGAATAGTTTGCTTTTCTTAAAAATGGCTCTACCGATTTTGATTAAAATATCGTATATTATAGATGCATATTCACATCGCGAATAAAATGTATGTGTTGAATTTGTTTGAAGATCTCTTCATTCTGAATGAATTTTGCTGAATTTTGCATAATATTGCAAACCGTAAGATATAGACACAAACGTACTACACAGAACATGTAGATCTCATTAAAACACACATTTTAAAGTTAGCTTTTTTCGAGACATTCCTTGTTATTGGTTTCAAAATCAAATTACGTTACTTTTTCAAACGGGAAGTCACTTTTCATTTCATTTGTTTTGTTTTACTGCTGACCATGCAAAACAAACCAATCGTCCACATAGCAACAAGCTTTTAAAACATTTGGTTATCGCTTTAAACCAGTTTATTCCCTTATCTCCCGCCTCTTTACAAGGAAGCAAGTCGCAAGATCATTTCTGCAAAGGTTTACATCAATTAGCATAAGCATATAAAATAATAAGTTTTGTAAGAATAGTTGTCAGAACAGGCAGAGAAAGTCATATGAATGGAACACATCCAATTTGTTTTACCGTTTTGATGTTGCTAAGTCATCCCCGAAATATCTGACACAAATAAAGCTAACTCTCTGTAAAAAGCAGTGGTAATAACTCTAAGAGAGTTCACATCCCTTGTTTAGCCAAATAGAGGCGGAACTCCACAATACATATAAAACAATATGTAAAAGATTACTTTCACTAGAAATTTTATCCAGGTTTTTTCCCCCCTACAAAATCCCTTAACTTACATTGTTTTTTTTTCAAAAACTCTTTATTTAGTTTCCGAAACTCCATTGTTACCCCTAATTTCGGCCCATTTCATTTAGGCACACCTAACCTTATCTAACCTCGACGAAATCTCGAAACCAGAGAAGCCTGTCTTTCGTAGCGGCTCGCTACGGCCCGACGGCCTCCGCCTATGGCTAACACTTAGAACGCACAAGACCCATTCAACTTTAGCATACCTTAATATTTCCACTGATATAACACATTAGCTGCTTTTCTCAGGTTCATATTTGCACCTGAAGAAATGCTCTGCAAGTATCCATTACTACATCCGTTTTTAATACATAGCTCAACAATTTTCTCTCTGGAAACCTCAATATTCCGAAAATAGCTTGGCTCACATTCTCAAGTGCACGTAATCGTGGACATTACTGTTCCATTTCCAATTCAAGGCCGCGCCGTGGCCGAGAGGTTAAATCACTCGCCTCTCACCTAGACGACCTGGGTTCGATCCCAAGCAACCGCACGTGAGACTTTTGGTGGACAAAGCGTCGCAGGAGTGGGTTTTCTCCGGGTTATCCGGTTTTCCCCGCCATCACATTCCACCGGTACTCCATCTTCATGCCGTGTATTACCAGTGTCATTGTCTGCGGTGCCATTTGTAGTAAAGCGGGCGTTAAACACCATAAAAAAATCCAATTCAGAGCTATTAACGAACTCAAAATATCATGTGACCATACCACGTGCTCAAATCCTAAAATGTCATTGGCCATAACATCTGCTCTTACCATTTGGCAGAACAATTAACCATTGATTCTCTTGGTTTTACCTTGTAAAACACGAAATGTTTCTAAGTCTTAGAAATTAGTAAAACCTTTAAAAATGCATTATTCAAGAATCAACCACTCCAAAAACATGCTCTAAATAGAAATATGGCTAAATATTAAGCGCTAAGCACATCCTACACCTGAAAAAATGTATAAACCCGTTTTAAAGTTAAAGTAAACCTTTCCCAAACAATAAAACATACCTTGTATAGACGATTTTAGCTCCGCGTATCACCTGATATCAATCTACGTCTTCTTGGTATTATAGCTTATACCTTGCGAGCAATAATAAACTGGCAGGGTTTATGAAATTCACTTCGCTAAAAATGCGATATGCCTGCCCTTCTTATTCTACATTTGTATAATGTAGATGATGTATTAATACTTATATGTATTCTAATTAAAATAAGGATATAATGTTATGGCACTTCATGGATAGACGGTAAGGTATGCCATAGTTCACAATTTCAGTTTACTTTCACCCCTTTTGGAGACACGTAACGTTATACGGACTTTCAGTGAACACACAAGACTGTCTAATGCAATGAGAGATTGTTAAGCCATATTTACAGAATGGAGGAAACATTTGAAAAGGAAAAACCTAATCCAGTATTTTATTCATCAAAGATTCCGTAATTAATGTAACATTATTAGAGATGATAATAGTATTTTGAATATTCGTAAAAAGTTGAAAGTATTGCTTACATTAACATGCTAAGTGTTTTAGTAAAATAATTGAAAATTATTTACTAGGCTTTTAGATCGGGGCTTCTGCTATTTTATCTTCTGTAATAACTTTATCAACTATCACCACTTTCTGAAACTGTTATGTGTGTATATTATTTTATTATATCTTAGTAATAATCCAATTAGGAGTAACAGTTGACATTTTCATAACTGGTGTAAACAAAACAATTGTGTACCACCTGCTTGAGGGGTGGTCAGCGAACAGTGAATGCGTGTATGAGACACCTACAGTAATCTAACATATTTGCAAAGAGTAAAACAAAAAGCCCCTGATTTGACCATAATATAGGGTCGTTAAACTATAAGGTAACTTCTCTCGCAGCCTCTTTCAACTGCTTCAGAGAACCCAGATGGCCGAGAAAATGGTGTCCTAAAGGCGCATTAAAATTCTTGCCTAATAGTAAATGCTTCAACTGTTGATCTTCTACTTCCAAACAGGCAGCATATCTGATAAAGATACCCTGTATCGTATATAGTGATAGGATTCGAGCTTTAACAGACGTGTAGTATATTTTACACAAGACTGAGACACACACTTGTCTGTTGAGCTAATGCGTTTAGCGATTTTAGAGGCCATCGATCAAAACCAACAGTGATTTCATATAGTTGATTTTCTGTTAAAACTGATCTTCTGCTTGAATGTTTCTTGTCTAAAACTGAACCTGAAGCTTCTAACTTACGCACAATCGCATGTGTAATTTTCTTTCTGGTTGTAAGGAGTTTGGGAACCTTCCAACAAGCCCCTAGGTTCACGGCGAGCAGATTCGTGTTTAAAGTAAATTTTGGATGTAAACAGACGTTCTTCCATGATGACTGTAACAGAGGCACCTGATTGACTGGACCTGACGCAGCAATAACAGTGAGATATGGTGCAAATGAAGCTTAGCACGGGAATTCACTGTGTGAAGTCCTGGTAGATGGTGAGAGAAGAGCGAAGGAGATATAGACCGCGAGGGGTTACTTTATAATTTATTCACTTTCACTCTTCACCTACAGGCCAGTTTCTACTGTTATTGACACTTGCAACTTAACTTAGCTTTGACAGTTCTTTTAATATAAACATCGTTGCCTATTGAAATCGTCTTGAAATATAATTTAGAGGATTATAAAGTAAATTTAGAGGATTGAAGCAAAATTATTCAACTTCTTTCTTTTATTGTGTTTAGTGCCTATTCTTGCCGCATACGGTACCAGAGCCGATGAAAATTTATACAGGAAATGAAATGGTAATTCACGGATAGAAGTCGGAAAGGAAACGTACCAGAGTCAAAATTGGGGTACCCCCTGGCATATGCCGACAATTAAGGCTGAGGAAAACCTGAAGAAAACCTCAGTCTGGGAGGACAGTCGTAACTAGACAACATTCAACTACGGTAAGACATTAAAAGATGGAGTATGAGTTTCACATTTGAGAATTATAATAGCACCAAGAAATATTAGAGAAATTGCGTCGGTAATCTGAACTACTTCCTTCTAAACGAAGAGACCAGAAGTCATTAGGAGTGTGTTCAATATAAAGTATACTTAAAAGAACTAAACATAGGTGCTTAACTGCATATATTTGCTTCCATTTACTCATCATAAGTTTAGCATACAACGCATGTCGAGCACTTCATTAGTAACACTAAAATAAGTGTGCACACATCAGTATGCATAATATGCAGTAAACAAATGCGATTAGAAAAAATGATAACTATAGTGCTAAAGCGGTTGTGAGCTTAACAGAACCCCAGAGAATGGATCGTATAACGGCTTTCATATAACAGATGTGAATTAGTCGTTCACCGGTAAAGTGTAGCAGGTGAGCAATGCCACGCTATGAGATCCCACTCAAAATATCATTTTCTAGATAAACCAAAGCTTCACGCTCATGAGGGGGTGGAAATATGAGTGTTGACCACATAATTCATTAGAGAAAACAAAAGTTATAATAAAAATTTGGCTTAAAACCAAATACACACACAAAAAAATGGCGTGTTATTTATGGACGCTCTTTAACTGCAGTGGTTCTCAGCGTCCCATTCTAAATTGGGCGTGAAAGACCGCTTAATTTTGCTCAGAGGCCTCTCTGTCAGGCTTGAGGTTCTTTTACGTGCCGTAAATCTACGACACGGGAACAACGGCTTTACTTCCCTTCCGAAGGAAGCCATGCTAAGGATTTTTACACCCGAAAAAATCCATCGTCCTCCGCCGGGTTTGAACCCGCGACCTTGGGTATATGAAGTCAGCATGGTAATTACACCACGGAGGGCGACTTACACTTGTGTGTGTGTGTATATATATATATATATATATATATATATATATACACACACATATATATATTAAACATTTTGTAATCAGCTGATATTTTTCGCAACCCCTTACGCGCCAAGGAGAGCAGCTCTAAATTTCTCTAAAAATTTAATCTAAATGTAATTTTAAAAAAAATTGCTTTGTAGGGAAGGATGTAAACTTTATTATAAATGTTTAAAACCAAAATATTCAAATTATTGCGGAAGTTAGAATTCAAAGTGTTTTATATAGCACACAACTTATGTAAAACTATGCACATTATATTGCACGAGAATAAAGACAACTGCAATTGCTTAAACGAACTGGCGCGATCCATAAGGAAAATCAAATACAGTATTACGTACTCACTTTATTCACATTTAATTTTCTATGGGCCCGTTTACAACGAATATTAATTTTAGTACCTTATATTTTCAGACAATAGCAGTTTTCACTACAAATGTATCTCTAATAAGGATAATTCATTTCAGCTTCTTTATGTGACATTTTACGACGTCAAAGACAGCAGATGGATGGCTGGATGTGAAGAGCTAGTGTTTCTTTTAAACGGACATATCTACAATCCTTTGGTTACATCCCATTAAATCCCTGTAGCAAATATTCTTCAAGTATGCACATGCAGCTTTTCCGAGCTTCACATAACAGTAGATAAACACATTGGCACAATTATCCCCTGAGGGATTCAGCTGTGCATTGGATACAAGTCATGGTTATACTGCTGAATCACTAAATGCAACAAGCAATGTACGAAAATGTATGCTGTTGCTTTGACACTGAGCCGTAAAACTCGATGAAATATTTATATATTGCTTTCACACAAAGAGAAGTTTGAATGGCCGGAATAAGCGAAAGGTGTAGAACTCTTTTCTCAAGATATTTCTTCACTTCTTCAAAGTCACACCTGGATATAAATGCAAAAATAATTTTTGAAGGAACTATTTTCTGAATATTAAGCACATGTTTTGTGGGACCTCTATACCATATTTCTTGGTGGCTGCATGAAACAGAAGGAATCTACGCGGAGAAAGGGTCGTATTAATAAGAAAACATAGTATATATTTTTAATGAGTGGCACTAAACTATTAGTGTCATCAGCCCCACCCTCTGGCTATATATTTATTCACAGGCTGTTTTATACAGAAATAACACAGTCAAAGCAATCACAGCAAAAGAAAAACTATACACACTATAGCAGGCAAAAATGGAACACAACACACGCAATTGTGCACTACCATAGAATTAAATCCTCTTGAGGAATCCACTTAAACGAACATAGTACATGAGCTTGTCAATGGGGGCAGAGTCATCTCCTAGAACACCAGCTAGAGACGGAGGCAAAGTCATCCATGTAGCACCGAAAAGTAGCGACACTGAGTGACAAAATGCCTCACTGTTAAAGGCACATCACGATGGATTCACCATTAAAAAAAAAAAAAAAAAACAGTAATAATTAGGGATATCATTTTAGGGACCGATAGAGGGAGAGAATCGAAGTTAGCGCAACATGGTGTATAGTTGTTATGTGTGTACAATGCAGTGGTACTAATAGAAGGCAAATGGGAAGCGGTTGCGTGGTAGGCTGTAATATTTTCACTAGCAATGAAAGGCGGTGAGGTTGGGTGACTGGTGAACATAAATACCACTGATTTAAGGAAACTAACAATTTTAATATTTACACACATTCAACTGACGTTGTGCAACAAGTCATTAGCGTCATTTGTTTCATTTTCTCTCAAGATACATTACAATGCACAACATACATTCGCAACGTGTCACATGTGAATCGTCTCCGATTGACATATAAATAGGCTTTATATTGTGAAGAACTTCGCTCCACATCGCAAAATATGATTGAAACAAAACGGAAATAGGACACATCATCGACTATTGGGTAAGATACTCCACCAGCAGTTATTTCCGCAGCAACAGCCTGTAGCATATGTCGTATTTCACGCATTATTGAAAATCCGACATTTTTATCCAAACATTGTCTTTAATTTCTTTTTCACACAGTCTAAAACAAGTGTCACGTGTCTCTCATTAATTGCTTGCACAAGTTCAGCGACAGCTTTTAGAGCTCGAAGCATTTCAGTGTTCGATGTTTCCAAATATGTTATTGTCGTAGGTATATCTGCAAAGTTCTTCCGTATTAATTACAAATCTTCATACACTACATTTAAAGCAAGAGATTTTACAATCTTGATTGAAGAGAATGCACTATCATTAAAGGCATTAATTACCCGTAAAACAGCATTGTAATTTAAAGCAAAACATACTGCTGCGTCGAAACATGTTCCCTAACGCGTTACTACAGCTTGTTTTCACGCGGCGCGTGCAGCGCCAATGCAGGTCGGTCTCTACTCGATAGGTATGCAATTGGTATCCGCATGTGTCACACTATCGGTCTCCAAGATACTCTCCCGAGTAATAATACACACCAGGCTCAAAAAATTACAAGAACGTAGATTTTTTTTTTTTTCCTCACCGAAACGAATATTGTAATCCTCCCTAATTCTGTTTCGAGTGTCAGCAGCTTTCACGGTGTAACTTCATTAAAAGTTTCATAATCATTAGCATTGTTATTGATGTAACTGGATTTTTCGTTTGTTTGTGTGATAATTGCTCGTTGCATTCAGAATATGGAATTCAAAGCAACGCGGAAATTCAAATTTTGTGTTTTGTTACCTTAATCTCCTTCAAAGACATTACGAGTGATTCAAAATGTTTGTCGTGAAGCAGCAACGAAGAAAGGAGAAAAAAAAAAAAAAAAAAGACAGCTTTTTGTCTGGCATAAACGATTTTCCGACGATTTACGACCACTGAAAGACAACGAGAGCGTTAAAAAGGTTGCAGAAAATGGTTCATAAACGCTTTGGTAAATGGGTGTCACAGGTCAGGGCAACTTATTAAGGAAATGTGTAGATGAAGGTACGCTAACTTATTTCGGTATGAATCTTTTGAATCTAGGAGTACTAAATCGAAAGGTGTTCGTACTTGCGAAGTATTCCTACTAAGAACATTGGATTTTCAAATGTGGCCCTTCCTAACTTAGCAATGGCAAATTGATGACTTTGATGCATTATTATTTTTTTTTATTGTTTATTTTATTTGTTTATTTTTATTTTATTTATTTATTTATTTATTTTTTGCTGCACAAATAACAAACCCTTATGAACATTTTAACATTGCGGGTTGTGGATCATGATTGTTACTGGATTTTATGAGAATTGTTCAAAGTTAAAATTTTATTTTTTCAATATTTTTTTTCTAATTGATACATAATGCTTTTAAAGGTAAAATGTCAAAAAGTTCATGATAAAGTATTCTATGGCTATGGTAACTATAACTGATAAATGTTTCATGCTTCTTATATTCAACGAATCCTAAGAAAAAGTACATTCAGGTTGAAAACATGCAACTTTCTGAGAACACAAACTAAAGGAAATTTTAGCTTTCTCATGCACTACTGGATTATATTATCGATTATCTGCAATTTCCTACAGATCACATATAATATCGTTACCTACAGTTCTATACCAGTTTAAGAACAATAGATCTACATGACATTTAATATATCACACTGTTCTAGTTCTCTTTTATGTACCTCATCGATGGAATCTGTTGAGTAGTACAATTGTATAATAAATGTTAGCCTATTTATACGATATTTCATATAAATTATATGTAAAAATGTTCAGGAAAGTATAAAGCGTTTTAAACAGATAAGGGTGTAATTATTTTTGTCCTATCTTTAGCACAAACTAAACTTATGCAGAGTTTCTTCCACCTAATTTAACTGTAGATTATCACCTAAGGACCACATGGGTCAAAAGACACCATAAAACAAAATACCTCAACACAAAATAAAAATTGCTGAAAACCATATTTAATCATTTCCAAAGTGTGAGAAGAGGTAATGAAGAATAAGCATACTGACTTGTGTTCAACATAGCTATGTATGCAGTTAACACTTCATTGCTACAGCTCTAACACATGCAAAGAACACGGCAAGTGCAATTAGTACGTGTATGCCGCAGTGACCCAAATAGTGACGAAGGAAAGAAAGCAGACAGGAAAAATGTACATCTTCACAGGGCAGAAAATGCATAAAAACACAATATGGTAAATAAAGAACACCAAATGACAATAGCACCACAGATGTAATAATTTTTATTTACATAAAGTTTGCTAATAGAGAGACGAGGCATAGACAGTGTTTAGTAGCTTCGCCAATTATGGAGATAACAAGAGCTCGGTCCAGGGACGCGAAATTGCCGGATTGAAGTTAGGTGCACACAGAATATAACTATGACGTGATAGAGTAGGTATGGTCTCTATAGCTCATTTCAAAACGTGTTGCACTTTAGCATTGCTCACTGCTTGGCCTCGTTCATTTCCAGCCAGTGGATGAACCAGTGAACATTGAAAGAGAGTGCAGATTGAAAAAGTAAAAAATACGAAAGCGTAGGCGTTCAATATTGAACAAACCAGTGGATGACCCAAACGTATTTTGAGTGACAGGAGAAAAGGCTTTTGTTTCGATACAGTAAACATGTATCTTGTAATTCGCTGCATACTTTGAATTCTTGAGTGAGTTTGGTCGACTTATGTTCAACTATCCTGAATGTCTTGTATTAAGCTTTACTTTTGTTTGTAAAAGTACAAGGCCTTTTTTGTTTACTGATCATATGAAATAATTGTTTTATTGTTACTTTATGAATTAGAGCGATGCATATAATATAAATACATGTAATGAGCTACTTTTGGAACAGATTATACCTCTATGTGTGCATGTTCACGCTACAAACCCCTCCCGACTACCCTCTCTCTTTATACCGCTGACTAATCTGTGTGTTTGTAACTGTGTGCGCTTCGGAACCTAAAACTGAGCTTTAGATATAACCGTCATTTACAGTTTGGTATCTGTACGTTTGTGTGTGGAGTGAAAGCACAGCATTACGAAGTTCACAAGGATAGCCTCTTGCTTGCTCAAATATGTCAAATGGATAGATCGTCAAATGAATTAGATGATGTTTTATTCAGATTGCTGTTCTGGACAAAACCTGAATGTAAATATTTTAAGATATGGTTGTAATTCTTTTTTCAAAACACCCATGCAGTTAGTCCAAGATAATTTCTTGGTATTTGTAGATATGATGTATGTTCAATAAATGTGGCCAAGATTTTGGTTTTATAGAAAAATGTAAACGAAATAAGAATCGCATGCACATACTTAATCATTGGCAGTAAGTAGTTAAAAGGTCTAGAAAAACGTTTGAAGTTATCAAAAAGTCTGAAACTTGACTTTCTGGACATTTCCAACATAAACATGATAGCTCATTGTCAGTCCTTTCTACGAAACGATTCAAATGGGAATGCAATTAAGTGGCGAGAACTCTTATGGATTTACATAAAGTATGCCCAAGTATAATTTATTGAAAGAAAACTAACAAGTAGGAAGTACTCTTTTTTACACATGACATTCTCAAAGCCACTTCGCGGAAGACTTCTACATACTGAGCTCGACAAACTCTGAGTGAAGCTAAATGAAAACGAGCTGGCAAGAGTTAAAGAGCTAATTCCTACTATACACTACTCATTTTTCGAAGATTTGGTGATGAACCTAATAGATAATTCACAGAATATTAAAGAGGACTTAGAAGAGGCAGTTCAAGGAATATCCTATGCCCCTAGATGACCTGCAGTTCAGCCTGATTACAGGAAATTACGTAACAGAATGGGAGGTGATTTCTTCGAATAACTGACTGAAGTTAAAATGTATATGAATGTTTAGTGATTAATGTTTTATTTCCGTACAATGTACCAGTATAGGAAGGTGCACAATACTATAAGAGCCTATTATATAGAAACTAATGTTTCAATATTCCTGTTATAAATAAACGTTTTGAGCAAAACTACTTATTGCTTCTGCGTTAACACATTCTGATCGCAAAATAACGCAAGTAAATTTAATCCCTTTTTATTCAGTGCACCTAGGATAGATACCTTACTTTTAGTGGTTAAGAAGTATTAGTATTACGACTGCATACCATAGTAAAGTCACACCACCACAGAGCAGTAATTTATTTATTTATTTTAATTACTTTTGGACGTCAAAGTACGTTTATCTTGAAACAGCTAACTTTCATGTTTATAATCTTGCTTCAGTTGTGAGCTGATAAGTCTAAGGCTAGGAACTCAGTCTATAACGGTTTGCGTACCAACAAATGTCAAACTCTACTTGAGCGGTATTGACTCTTTATTACAGCTGCAAGTTGATGCGCTATCTGGGGTCAGAAATATAATGTGACAATGCCGTCCGTGTGTTAATGAAGACATTTGTTACAATAATCTACAAGATTTTGCATGTCCACTGATGTTAACCACTGCTTGACTGGTGCCTGTAAATGTTTCCATAAAACTAGAACTAATATAAGAGCAGTAGAGATTCTCATTATAACAATGTTTTTACTTTCAGATACGAAATGAAAGGATCATAATTTCCGGTAACTGGGCAAGGCAGTTGAAACCTCTCTTTGCACTGGTTGTAGAATGCAGTGCTACTGGTGAATTTGCTAATATTAAGAAATAGTAGAAAAAACAGGACATACTGCAATGGTGCATTTCCTATAAAGAGTAGTTATACTTTATTACCTTCAGATTTACAAATGTAAAAGTTTATGCCTTAGATATAAGAGCAGTAGAAATGCAAAATATTGGCGGATGTGTGACAGTGTTAAATTTGCTTCACTTGCAAGAAATATGCAAGTCGTACTCTTTGTAGGGCCTACGCCCTCAAAGACATATAAGCAAGTGCCTTGGGTCAGTTGTCTGTCGAGGAGCAGGCAAAACCATGGAGCATAGCACATCCCGGATGGGTGATCAGTCATGTCTGATAAGGTGGTGAAGAAGAAAATGAAATATTGGGACGAAAGGTATGAAAGGAAAGTTTGCAGATCATACCAT